>JBAGKO010000012.1:12776367-12787801 GCA_037177275.1 Acacia concinna
AAACCAAGAAGGAAAAGCAACTCATCCTTCATGATTATCCACCCCATTAATGAAAGGTGGAGGATGATCAATGACTTCAAAAAATTGGGCCTACCATTACCTTTTTTAGCTAGAAGGTCAGCAATGCAATTGTATTCCCTATTCAAAAAATTAACAGAGATATTTCAGTCTATTTGGATAATATCTATTGTACAATTGATGATAAATTTTTCAACAGTTTGAAGAAGAGTGTTCATGGACACGTCTTTACACATGATGGTTATCATGAAATGATTTCAAAATCTAGATATTTTTTCAGAGTCCAGACTGCCTTTTATCCTGTTTGCTCTCTCAATACATGTGATTTGGTTTTTGCTGAATCATATGAATCTGCTTGTTGTGTATGACTTGGTGTCTGCAGCATAGCTATTGTTTGGTATGATTCTGGTATCTGATTCTTTGATGAAATTTTGTCCATAGGCACATAATTTATCTGAAGACCACAAGCCTGACCTTGAAGTTGAGAGAGATAGAATTGAAAAAGCTGGTGGTTTCATACAAGCTGGGCGAGTTAATGAAATTTTAGGCTTGTCCAGAGCGATTGGTAATTGAAATTTCTTTTCTCATGATTTATCAATGGTTAATGCAAAGGAAACAATGAGAGACATTTTTTTATTCCCTGTTCTATAGTTAGTACGGCCTTAGATTTCATCTTTCATGCTAACTTTTGTAGTTTGAAATTGCTACTATCACAGGAGACATGGAATTTAAGCAAAACAAGTTCTTGCCTGCTGAAAAGCAGATTGTGACTGCTGATCCAGATATAACTTCTGTATGTACCGCAAGTATATAGTACTATACTTTATTAACTGGTTGATGGATATGGAATGAATATATTTAATATAAGTCTCTGGTCATGTTATACTGATACAATCATACAAGTTATATTTATCTGAGCAAAGATTACAAATTTCATTATTTAAGAGAATATATATTTCATGGAACTATTATATTTCTATGCTGTTGTCATCTAACAAGTTTTTATTGTTTTTTCTATTTTTCTTTTTCGATACAATTGTTTTTCTATTTTTCTACTCTTTGATCTTTTTTTTAAAAAAATATTTTCTGCCGTAGGTTGAGCTTTGCGATGACGATGAGTTTCTTGTAATAGCGTGTGATGGGATATGGTAAGCTTACTTGGTTGCTGAAATGTCCTCTAAAAAGTCTATTGACAGAATTTAATCCTTCTTTGGCCATGACAGTTACGTATTTTTACAATTATTTTCACTACTTGGAACTTTTTCCATTTTTGTAAGCCACCTAAAATTATTATTACACGTTAGTTTTATGACAGTAACAGTTAATTACAATGTCATTTACTCTCTGAATCTTTCTTCCTGATTTGACGTCCTGTTTCATTATGAAAATTTTATTCGTAGTACAGTATGTTGGCAATGTTACCTTTTTGCATCTAAGATGCTAAAGAAATGAAGGTGGCTGCTCTTTTCTTTTTGAATAATGAAATAGTTCTTGTAATCATAACCTAGCAAGCTCTTATAAGTCTGGTATAGAATACCCCATCCTCTGCTATGACCCTTGTTGGTCCTGATGTTTGTGTAGGGATTGTATGTCAAGCCAACAGCTTGTGGATTTTATACATACACAGTTGAAGACGGTATGTCTTTTTCTCTGGCCATATTTTTCTAAATTAGAAAACCTACTTAGATAGTACAAGTGTCATGGTCTCTGGCATTGATACATATGTACCACTTGTACGTAGGAGAATAAACTCTCTGCGGTTTGTGAGAAAGTGTTTGATCGGTGTTTATCACCTACGGCTGGTGGGGAAGGATGTGACAACATGACCATGATATTGGTTCAGTTCAAAAGGCATTCGATTCCAGATGATACGATTTCAGACAAGACTCCATCATCTGGTCAACCATCTGAGGCTGATGAGAGTTCAAATCAACCATCCATCGAAGAAAAAAGTTTAGAACAACCAGTTTAAGCTCAACCCTCCAAGGCTGATAAACGGTTTATCAGAATCAAAGTGGGGAAGAATTGTAGGCCCGATTCAGGCCGGATAGTCATCAATATGTGTCGAAGCAACCACTGCAAGAAGGAAGAGGAATCATTTCTCAAATCCAGAAATCATGATGTTGATTCTCGAGAGCGAATTGTATGTTTTGTAAGTTCTGCTTCCTTGTGTTCTTCTGTTTATTGGCTTTTGTACATAAAGCTTGGGTTTGTAGAATACTGAAGGAAAGAAAAATGGTTCAGTGGGCAATTATAGTGAGCAGTTTTACGGATGATTAATCATTTCAGGTGTTATTAATCAATGAATACACAAAAGAAGGGCCTGGACCCATAAAATGTTGATATAAGCCATGGAGGTTAACTTGATAGTTTTCATGTACGTGATTGGCGGTGCACCTGTGTTTCATTTGCTCTCATAGTTTTATTGATATTTTATTTGATCCTAATTTGTTTTTTTCTTTTCTTTTCTTTTCCCTTTTAAGTTGTACGTCTTTATTTTGATTGACTCTGCCTGTTTTGTGTTTAGGAATAATTGAACATCCTTCAAAGCATGTTCACAAAAAACGTCCTCCGTTGGAATTGAAATTTTGGGAAGATATATCTTTTAATTCCTGAAGTTTTTCTTGAAATTTTTCTTAATTCTTGATTCAGTCCTTGAAATTTAATTTATTACAATTCAGTCGTTATAATTTGTTGAATCAAACAATTATAAAAATTGATCTGTCCCGAATAAAAAAATTTGTAAGATTTAAATTGTTTGGGGTTAAGCAATTATAGGTTGGGTTGCTGCGACTAGAGTTAGTTTATGAAGTAAATTTGTTTTTTTTATGTGTGTGTTTGTGTGTTGTTGTATTTTATTTTTTTTTGGTGGGTGGTAGGTAATTCAGTACTTAAAAGTTGTATTTTGAAACAAAATATTTTTCTGGTAGAGACAATGAAACACCACACCACCCGTCCTTATAACTTATGAGTAGAATAGTTTAATCCACTATATAATTTATTTGAGAGTAATTAATACTTATTTGTTAATTTTATTGATTAGTATTCAAATATAACTTATTGTATTGTTGTTATCTCTCTCTTTCAAATTTCAATACATCATTTAGTGGTATAACTGGCAATTCCTTTCAATTTAAGAAAGTCTTGGTGATTTTTTTTTTTTTGCGCAAAAGTTTTAATGAGTTAACTACTATTTTTTAAATTAGTTGAAATAACATATAATGTAGAATGAGAGATTTTTTCCCCAAAAAGGAATATTAATCAAAGGAAATAAACAAAATATTAAAATACCAATCCCATATTAATTACATAAAGGATTTTCTTTGAAATTTGTGAAAAATATTCATAATCTCAAATCAGGTAAGATTCAGGTCAACAAAACTCTCAAATAAGAAAATCAAATAAATTAAATACAAGTAAATTCCTTTGATTTTCTTTTTTATTTTTGCCTTCCCTTCGAATTTCATTTTAATATTAATAAGTTCTAAATAATAACTGAATTATATACAAGTCAAATCTAATAATTTAGTATTTAGAAGTCAAACGCTGATAATTATAATACAAGTTTTGTTAGGGTTCGTATCGTCTTAGAAGCATTTTCTTTCAAAATCTCATTTTTCTATTGTATAAAACTATTATTTTAAATATAAATAAATAAATTTTAATGTGTTAAAATCTGATCTACAATATTAATAACCGCTATAAAAAAAATTAAAAAACACTAAATTATAAAATATTATAATAAACATTTTATAAAATATGAAATTTGAACTATTCAATTTTTTTTTATTTGAGGGTGGAGATGAGATTTTGAGAGATTATGAGAAAAAAACGTTTTTGAAGTAATTCGCTTCCATTTCGTTATTCACAACTTATAGAAATTAGATCTCTTAGATGGAGTACAGACTAAGGATTAAATGAAATTTGGAGACCTATCTACATTTAATTTTCTTACACGGGACTATAAGAATTTTATCTTGAAACTTGTATAATTTGTAGTCTTCAACTGTGTAATTTTTTTTAATCATAACTCACATCCATTATATGCACAGAAGGTTACTTTGATTTTTAAGGTAAATCTACAATTCACTTTGTTTCTTAAATTTACAACTTTTTTCAAATTACATATATTGATTAAAAATATTAGAAAAGTGTTTTCATATTAGAGTAGCTTCCATGATAAATTATTAAAGAGGATATCTAAAAAAAACCCAACACATATTATTTTAAAAATAGAAAAATTAAATTATTTTCTTAATTCCGGTAAATTAATTTTTCATCACCTACATTTAGAATAAGAGGGAATAAACAATTATGACATTTGGGATCACGCTGTGAATGGATATATGGAGGATCAACGTCAGATGTTATTATGCAAGTAAAGAATTTGTTGATGGATCATAAAAAACTAAAAATTAAACAAAGAGAAAAGTCAAATAAATTGTGGGGTTCGTTTAGATTTTAGAATGTTTCAAGATTGGTACATAGGTTGTTTATATGTCTTGTTTGCATTTGTTTTAGACCTGTGTTGTTAGCTTGCTACAAAAAAAAAAAAAAAAAGAAATTTGCGCATTTTGACATTTTCACATGTCTAGAAGTGATTAATTCAAATTACTTGTTAATGCATTGGTCAAATTCATTTGAATATTATGTTGATCTGAATTACGGAGTTGCATATAATCAAGCTTCTATACATTATTTTCTTGGAAATCTCCTTCTTGTTATTTATTTATTTTTATACTAAAGAAAGTCCCAACAATTCATTAAAAAAGAAAGTCCAAATAAAGGAAAAAATTTAGATAAGTTGCTTATATCTATTTTGTGATGTTCTCCAATTATATTTTGAACTCTATATGTGATTAAATTATTCATGTTGTAAGAGGGCGTTGTAGCTACATTTTAACATGCAAGTTAATTATAAATATCAATTATGTGCATTTAAATTCTGTATAGGCACAGTTTAATGAAGGACTTAATTAAGTTAATCAACATAAGTTACTAAACTAAATCCAATCCTCCCACTTTGATTAAATTAATATGGTCCTTTAATTGTAGTTGATATTTCAAAACAAATGATTATTCATACATGTATTAGAGGATGCTGTGGCTACTCCCCAAGATGTACACTAATCATAAATATCAATTTTATGTATTTAAATTATAAATAAGCACAAATTCTTAATGAGGATTTAATCCATTAACTTAATCAACAAAAAGGCAACTAAAGAATCTATAAAAATTAAATTCTCCCATTATTTTATGCATTCAAAAGAAATTCAATATATGCACATATTCACTCAAAATAATTTCTACAGCTCATAAGATTGCTCAAATAAATTTCAAATGATTATTTAAACAAACATCATGCTAAATTAAATCACAATGCTTATCCCAAAAAAAATTATTTAGCTCTGATAATCTCAGAAGAAAATATCTTCAACAACTTAAATGAAGCTCATAACAATAGTTTATAAATTAAAATGGCTATATGGGATATCATCTTAGAAATGTATAATCCAAATAACACAAGCTTAAATAGCATCAAAATAAAAAATAAAAAAAAGTGGTGTAGATTAAAAAAAATCCTGTAGTATGGCCCAAAAACCATGTAATAATAAAAAAAAATTTGTCAAGCCCAAATAATTAAAGTTCAGAAAATAAAACAGTTTATTAGTCATTTGCTGAAAGAATAGCACTCCGAACGTAGGCCCAAATTGCAAAATAAGTCATGCAACTTCAAAACAAAAAATAGAGCAGGCCAATTTTTTTAAAAAAATAATTAAAGGCCGAATACGTCAGCCCAGGAAAATGAGAAAAGAAAGGTAAAAAAATTAGTTAGGCCCAAACCAAAAAGCCCAGTCCCTTTTTTCTTTTTAAAAAAATCACTTTTCAAAAACTGGCTTTTGAGTAAACATGAATTAAAAACGCACTTATCTCCAAACGTGATTTTATCTAGAAATGTGTTTGGTCTTCTTCTTCGCCCGCCTACCTGACCTGTGACCTGGATACAGACTCGATGGGTTTGGCGCTGCCCTATGTTCCAGAAGGCATATTCCAGAAATCCCAATGCCTGAATACAGTGTTTTTAACGGTGAAAGTATAGGAAACAATACAAAACACTAAATGCTTAAACTGTGCAAGGAAATCCATGAACAAACAAAAACAATCCCAAGAAAACGTGAAATAGAGTTGGCCATCTCTAAAACAAAGATGGAAAAATTTCTTGAGGCTTTTGAATCAAAAAATCATGCCTTCAGTATAAAGAAAAATACAGAAACTATCTTTCGAATAACTCACGTCTCTTTCTCACAGATTGCATCCAAAACTTGGAGAATAGTTAAAAAAAAAAAAAGGATGAAATGACACCACTACACATCGAATTATTGTAATGGGTCTCTATATTTAGGAGAAGTGCATTGGTTGTGTGCATGTGCAATGTTGTTCATTTGGATCGACAAACTATCGAATGAGGAATTAAGAAGGATTGGGCACAAATTATGCAATTTATTTTATTTTTCTTTTATGGAAAAAATTCCCAGAATCATGATCAGGGGTATGTCTCTCATCATTAAAAAAAAATCAGAAAATAAGTATTCAACATTAGGTAGAGGAAATGATACAGCTCTGAGCCATATGTTGAATTTTAACATAAAATTATAAACTCTAATTTATGAGTTTCACATTAGAAGATTAGCGTAGAGAACTTTGAAAGTAGAGAAGACGTTTGGATCCTTTTGAATAGGAATGTTGGGCACAGTGATGGACTGTTGAATACTATCACCCATCAGGGAACCCTTTAATTGAACAAACAATCATTTTCACGTATTTATTCTGAGTCTAGTATAAAGATATACTCCATCTGATTTTAATTATAAGAGCTCATTGATTTTTTTGTAAAATACTAAGAAAATCTTAAGAAAGCTAATTATATTATTTAATTATATCATATATTATGTTTTATTTCATTATATATTAGTTCATAAGTCAAATAGCATAATTTGAAGAAAAATAACTAATTTTAATATCTTAAAGTAATGTAATTAACTTTTTTAAGATTTTCTTAAGATTATCTAAAAACGGAGAGAGTTATTGAAATTAGAAAATAAAGAGTAGAGATTGTTAGGACGTCATGTATGAGTAAATTAAACTAAATTTGGGTTAACGTAAGATTCGTGGCACTCTACTCTTATCTTCATGGACGTGGGGTGATGCACAAAATAGAGACGAACACACACACACCTTATTGATCATGCCATTTTAATTTTCTTGGTTGATTGATTATATATATTTCTTTATTATTTACTTTTATACCTATATATTGAGGATATTCAAAATCGGTGGGATTACACAATCACCACATATTCAGTAGTAGATAATTCCCTCCTTCAGACTTTCCAAAGACGACCTTCTTATTATTATTATTATTATTATTATTATTATTATTAGTAGTAGTAGTAGTACCACGACTATTATTGTTTTTTGCGTGTGTAAATATGACCTTATTGTCATTAAAGAGAATAATATTTAGGTTTTAAAAATATATATCAGTTTAATTATGGTTACATTTTTAAAAAACACGAACTAAAAATAAGTGAAAAATGGAAACAATTGATAACAAATATTTATTTATACTAAATTATTATATAAAACGACATAATTTATTTATTTAAATTATTTGGCATAAATATAGTCATCAAAACCCAAGAGATGTCCAATTGGGAAGCATGTAAACCCCACAGAGAAATTGATGTGGCAGAAGGAGATTGAAGGGTCTTAGTTGTGAAGTGAGGACTTGATAATTATTTTTTACCACTATAGATTGTTATGTCATTTATAATCTAACTAATTAAAAAATAACAACTTTAATATTAATTTTAGTTGGATATTGATATAATTTATATTATTTATTTCTCTTAAAAAAATAAATCCATCAATTAAAATTTATAAATATTGAGAAAGTAAATCTTATAAAATTTTATAATATTATTAAAATATAACTAATATTTAGAAAGTGAAAATCAATCTATAAATTGTTATATTTTAATTTATTAGATTATAAATAATGTGACAAAATTGAGTTGTCACAAATATTTTTCTTATTTTTAATTTAAAATTTTGTAAAAATAAACTATCAAGTTGTTGGTTTCAAATCTAAGCTTGCGCAAACTAAGACAAAACCTCTCTCACATACTTATCTCAAAATCCATAAAAACTATTATCAAATGCTAATCCAATTAGTAAGTGACCTCACCTCACCTTGTTACCTTACCCCCATAATAAAGGCCTCACCACGTGACCCTATAAAGATGAGAACTGTAGTTTAAATCTGAGTACCCTTTGATTATACCATCCAAAAAAAAATTAGAAAATATATATACTTTCACTTAATTTGTAGAGAAAATGTTAAATAAATATCTTCCCAAATTCAAAAACCCAAAAAGGATGTCAACATACTAAAAAGACATTAAGGTGTCATAAATTAAATTGAGTTTTTTTACATTCGCTGACCTAAACGTGACCAGTATAAAGTAGCGAAACTAATTACTCAAATATTAAAAATCCAATCATGATTAAATATAATCCATTATGTCTTGACCTTACGCCTTTGTTGCTGGACATATAATTGATTTTAAGAAAATTAAATATAACTAATCTCGACACACCAAAAAGAACATCAGGTGGGCACTGGGCAGGTCTATTTCCACCATCAGAGCCTACCGATCAATGGTTTCTTTTTCCTTTTCTTTTAATAAAAAAATAGGGTGGTTTAATTATACTACCAACAATCTATTAAATTCGGGTGGTAAAAAATCTCACACCGTCTGAGAAGAACACATGTTTTCGATTTTTTAAAAGTGCACTGGTCAAGAGATCGAAATAAAAATATTTCCACTTTAACTCAAGCATGAAGTGAATTGGAGATAGATACCTTTAATCAAATACCAAAAAAAAAAGAAGAGAGAGAGAGAGAACAGATTATACTGATTATGATTAGTTTTTCAAGTTGTAATAGAGTATTAAGTAAATTAATATAAAATAAAGATTTACAACGCATCAGACTATCAACACTATTATCCTTTGATGCTCCATGTGACACTTCCTTTATTTATTTGTTTAATATTCTCCACATATATATAATGTCAATGGACTCTTTGCAACTTTATTTTTTGTCATAAAAAAAAAATGCTTTATATGTGCTTCATGTTATATTAATTCACTTAATTAATCTAATATTAATTTACTTAATTAATATAACATGAATCACATATGTATAATGTCAATGGACTCTTTGAAACAGATTATACTCATTTTGGGATCATTCATTCTGTTTCCTCTTTTCACCTCAAGAGATAGATCGTTGACTCTGTATGTCTACTCCCTCTCTTGCTAGAACTCTTAACTGTGCTTGTTTTTTCCATTTCCATTTTTATTTACTGTGAAAACTTTCCTTCCTTGTACATTGTGATTATTTTCAATCGTTGGCGTTTTGAAGTTCGATCTTGCTTCCATTTTCTGGATTGGATGCGGGAATTGATCTTCTGACATTTCTATTGCCTGTCTAATGCCTATCTGTCTCCTTCGTCTACAAATCTTTCTTGAGATTCTGAGGCTTCGGGCATCTTGGATATAGGATTGCTTGGCTTGATTTGAATGAGTGATGGGCAATTAAGTCGATTCTTGAGTATTGGGGGATCGACATGAATTTCTTGTGTCTGGGATTAATTCCTTGTCACTCCGTTTTGGTTGCAGTTAAAGATGGCAACAGACCTCAGCGCCCCGAAAACAGAGAAGGCTTCTGATGATGGCGAGAATGACAGTCTTCGTTACGGTTTGTCTTCCATGCAGGGATGGCGTGATTCTATGGAAGATGCTGTAAGAACTCGTTGACTCGTTTAGTTTCATGAAATATCAGTTGCTATTTCTGTATGAGCATGTGTATGTTTTTGGCGTAAGAAAGTTCATGGAGAAAGTATAGTGGGTAAGAACTAGTTTACCAGTTTTCTTGGAATCAAGTGGAGAAGAAAAGGAAAATCCACTGAGGCTGAAATAGTATTAATCTGAACTTGCTAGAAAATTATGAAAATTTATTTCTTCCTCGATGAGATGAAAATGAAGTTGGATAGGTTGTTCTAGATAAAAGGAACGGTGCATTGCAATTGATGAATGTCTGTGTAACTCTTTTTGTAATCTGAATCTAGAGTTAGGGTTAGGATAGAAGGAATGAGGAATTTAAGAGAGAATATAGAGGAGATTAGAGAAAATTAGAGAGAACAGAGGAGAAGGATAGAGAACTCAAATATGTTATTATCACTTGAATGTCAAAAACTGATTTACATGAGCCCTCCTTCCCTTATTTATATAGGAATTATAAGGCGCTAGTGTTCAGAGTATTCTAACGGAAATTACAGAAACAGACATCAGCAAAAGGCACAGCACAACAATGACATCATTAAATGCGCTAATTAAATCCCTACACATTCTATTCATTTTACAGCTTCATATCAATACCCCCTTTGAAACATCCTTGCCCTCAAGAATGTTTGATAACAAGACATCACAACTCTGAAATCACAAAACAGAGAGTATAGATTCTGGAAAATTTCTTCTTGACAATGGAGAAATTTGTGTCTTGAATGCTGCTACCAAGTACAATTCACTTCCTGGAGGATTTGACAATGAGCAGCAACTAACCAACAGATGCTCCTAAAAGCATTTGAATCAATTACCCTTTGAACCAAATCTGTACTAAACACCTTGTAGGAGAACAGTGAAGTTGAAAAGCGTCATGCCACAGCGTCATTTTTGAAATTTCACAGAGCCCTTATATCTTATTTGTTTTGGATTATCCTAGATTCATTGGAAAGATATTTGAGTCTAGTTTCATACAAAAAAAAAATAGTCTCAATTGGAGTTGTGGTTAGAGAGATATGACATAAACATTGAACCTTGTCTGGATTATCTGAAGAAAATTGAGAGCCAACTTTGGAAAATCATATCTCTCTTATTTGAACCTTTTTCATCATGATCTTAATGTTCATGTGTCGTATTTTAAGTCTAGTTTCATATGAAAGATGAATCAGCTTAATCGGATGTCTGGTTGAAGAGATATAGTCAAAATATCAAACCCCTGTTTTGCTTACCAAAAACAGAACATTCGAAAAACACCTTGTTTCCTCAAGGTTGGCCCCTAATCTCGAGGTTTTGCTATATTTTTCCACTTTTCTCGAGGTTTCACCCTAACCTCGAGGGTGACCTTCCCATATGATCATTTTAGTTTCAATTTGAGCTGTTCCAACCACCATTTGATCATAAATGCTTTCAATATCATATATAAAAGGTTGAAACTTGATATTCCCATTAGATCTTTACAATTTCATGTTTCTTCAATCTCTTCTCTTCCTTTTCATGAATATTC
>JBAGKO010000012.1:12793756-12816587 GCA_037177275.1 Acacia concinna
TATTTTAATGGTTTTACACCATTTTCTAAAATTTATAGTGTTTTTAACTCCCTAGATAAAAAGTTTAGGATAATTAAAGGACTAGAATCAGTAGAAAAATATTTCAGAAGGCTTTCATCAAAATTTCATAATTTTTTGTCACTTAAACTCTCAAAATGATTTTTTCTTTGAAAATTATTTTATACCGGCGATAAATGATTTCAGCAATTTTTTGTTGCTTTCTCTAAATCTCCTCCTATTCTTTCTCTAGACCTCCTCTTCTACTGATTCTGGCCCTTTACTCCTCCTGAATTCCTCATCTAAAAAGCTAAAAATATCAAGATGTTACAATTAATAGATGTTACAATTAATGGTTTTGACCAATACTTTAACAGTTTTGCACCATTTTCTAAAGTTCATGGTTACTTTTGTCCCAAAAATAATGTATGGTTAATTTTGCATTTTTAAGAAAAGTTCATGACTATTTAAACACCTTAACCCTTATATTTTTATGGGAAAATGATCAAACAAATTTGTAAAAAAGCCCCATAAGAATTTCCCTATAACAAAGTCTAAATTTAATTGTCAAATTACCTCTACATCCCTATCCATTGACGAATCCATATACCTATTTTAATAATGTGGTTTCTTTATTTTAATAAATGCATTTAATTTAATGAGTTCATTCCATATAGCTATTTTGACACATTTATATGTTTATTTTGACAATGCAATTTGATTAACTGTTTGATTATCAGAACAGTATGACGTATGTGAATGCTACATTTAAGGCAACATAATTCATGACATTTGGTAGAAAACACATCTTGGAAGGTTTAGAGATAATTGTTAATTGTTAATACATGGCCAAAAAAACAGAGAAAGATAATTATTCATAACGTCTAACTTGGGATAGAAAGTGCTACTAGATGAAGAATTGGATGCACACTCACCGGGGACAATTTTTTTTTTATAAAAAGTATATTAATATAATATTTGTTCTCTTTACTTTCACTTAGATTCTTCAATTTTCAGACTATAGGTTTTGATCCTTAAACATCATTTTTTTATTAAAAAGATATTAGTTCCTATAATTTAATAAAGATCGGATTGTTTTAACTTGAAAGATTAAAATTAAAATAAGAATAAATTTAAAAAATTGTATTAACAGTACAAAATAAATTATATTAAAATAATGAAGCTTATACAACTAAAAGATAGAGAAATATAAACCGGGGTGGTGAAATAATAAAACATCATTTTCAGATGACTGATTAAAAAAACAAAGCAACAAACGAAATTATATTTTCTTGCTCCTCTCATAGATTCTATAACTGGATACACTCTATTTTCTTATCTACAGTAACTTTGGTATGATGTTACTTTTGATTTGATTTTATTTTTTTATTAACTTATTATACATTTTTATGTTCTGGTTTATCATCCCCAAATTAATCTTGTGCAAAAACATTGCCTAATTTCTTTGACAAAAGTCAAGCTTATACCCTAAGCACACCAAACCTCATTTATGAATTAGGTTGGTTATGGAGATATAAACGTGAGAGACGATGATGGAATTATGTGATGGACATGCTTATAATTATATAAGCATAATAATTAATAAGACATGATAAATTAAAATAATTGTAAATATTTATTGATGGGGAGATAATAGTAGGTAATATTATTGTCCAAGTACATATTTGTTTTTTTTTCCTTTTGATTGCCATACTTCAGATGAAACAGTTCTTATATAAAAAAAATTAATCTTACTCAAAATTTCAAATATTACAAGTGGTGTTCTAAGCTTTTCACAAGTAGGAGCCTAGATTAATGACAATTGGGGAAGAAGTAATTTTTCACTTCAAATTTTAAATTTAATTATATTTAGTTTAACATAAACTTAAATTTAGTATGAATTTAGTTTAATTTATCAAATTTGTTTGTTGGCATTGAATATTTATGTTAAAGGGAATGGCAAATAAACTGGTTGCAATATTGTTTATTAAAAGAATCTGAAAGGTGAATATTTTTAGTAACCCCAATACAATAATAAAACAGATGTTAAAGGGAATGGCAAATAAACTGGTTGCAATATTGTTTTATTTTTTCAATTAATTGATAATTATTTCTTATTCATGGCTAAAAATGCTATTATAATCTTATATTCGTGGCTTAACAATTAAAATGGTGACTTTTTTCAGTAAGACTAGAAGGAAATTTTTTTAAACCAGTGTTCTAACCACCAACCTTTGAAATTCCAAAGAATTTAATGTGTCGAGTTTAGAAATAAACTAATAATTACATCTGAATAACATTATACTTGGAAAACAATACATAGCCCTATATGATGTAACACCTTATAATTCAAATTTAATTTATGATGAGATGTCATTCATGTATTTAGGAAGAAGCTATTGTTTTGAAATAGTAAATTACACTCTAGAGTTTAAAAATATTAAATTTAATTAATTTTTAATACTTTTATATCTTCAAATTTGTAACATCATATTGTTTTGTTAAAGAGGAGTTGTCGTTCATTTTATTTTATGTTTTTTTAAATGTGTGCATATCATCACCTTTATGTATAAGGGCCCAGAACTGAAAACAAACCTAAACATAATTGTACAACAATTAGATATAATAAGGAATAAATTATAGAAAACCCTTATTTTAGGGATTAAATGGTATAATTAGGGATGTCCAAATAGTTTCAGTCTTGGAAGATTTCCTTGTCTCGCTGAGGAGTTACTTGATTTCATGTTTTTGTGCAAAAATCCATTTGAACACAAATATTTAATCCTTACAAGCTATAGTCAATGAAATAAAGTGGTTAAATATTGTAATCTTGATCTTTACATGAAGTCCCTAATCACGGAGTGAAAAATTTAATTTAAACCAAAGCTAAAAAAAGATAGATGCTATATAGTTCTTTATAGATTATTCCACATAGTGATTTACATCTCATAATTTTTTAGGATGCATAATGCATTCCCTATATTGTAAAAAATATGCCTTACAATTCTAAAATAATAAATAAAATAGAGTGAATTTTGATAATATTATTTTTCACCTTTCAGATTCTTTTAATAAACATAAATGGGTTAACATTCATTTGATTTTTTTTTTAAAAAAATTATCTTTGAGAATCACAAGTACAATTCCATAATGTATAATTAATTATAAATATAATATATTAAAGTTTGATTTTTTTTTGATACAAAGGTTTGATAATTTTATTTATAACTTTTCAACTTCTTTTGTTGTGACATTACAGCATACATGAGAAAATAGTGAATAACCACCTTTATATTGTTTTAAGCCATGTTCTTAGACCCGGACTGGATTGGTCTGTCTAGCTTAGGAATCGCCGAACTGGCGGTTAAATCAGTTCAGTCCGATGGTTTGAACTAATCCCTTTTTAAAAAAATCAAAATTCTTTTTTTAATTTTTTTATAATTTTATATAAATAATGCTAAAATTTTCATTTACTCACCAGTTAGGCTCTGATTTAGCTCCGGTTTGACTTTGATTTAACCTATTAACTCTTGACCACTGACTGGTTTAATAACAGGTCCGAGTTTCAAAATGTTAGTTTTAAGTAATAGTTGGTATTCAAGTGGCTTTTCCCCAAACAATTTATAAAATGCAAATTCTTCAAAAAATAGTGTCAAAAAACGCAATTATGTCATCACAAATCAAGCCATATCAACAAATGAGATTAAAAAAAAAAAACCAATTGGGAGAAAAAAAAAACTCAGTTCATCGTTGTAAGTTTGATGAAGTTCAGTGGAATACATGAATGGAGTATGCGTGAAATTTCTCTTATAAACCAAAAACACAATAAGTCCATAGCATCATAAAAATATAAGGGGGAATTTTAGTTGAACACCAAATAAGGGAATTAATGTCAGTCAAACTCCAAAACATTATGAAATTTCAGTCAAAGCCTAAGGACCAAAATGAAAATAATTTTTTCAGGTAAAAAGACAATAATGCCCTTTATTTCATGAACAAGTGAAATTCTCCTATAAACAAGTGTGTAACTCTTTGTCAACAAGTAAAATCCTTCTATGAATATGTGTGCAATTTTGACAACTAGAAATAAATTAATGTGTTCATATGAGGATTATGCTTGTTCACGAAGAGTTACACACTTGTTCATAGGAGGATTTTACTTATTCATAAGATAAAGGGCATTATTGTCTTTTTATCTGAAAAACTTATTTTCATTTTGGTCTTTAGGCTTTGACTGAAATTTCAGAATATTTTGAGGTTTGATTGACATTAATTCTTTTATTTGATCTTCAAAAATTCCACCAAAATGTAAAGTCAACCAGGTTAAGTGAAAGTAGCTATTTATATCATCCAAAATTTCCCTTGTTAGGAAAAATCATGATAAGCCCATATCATCATAAAAAAGTAGACTTGGGATTTATCATTTTGTTTCCATTACTAGATGATGGATCACCTTAAAAGAAGATTTTAATGCCTTCAAATCCATATCACTGATCCACTTAAATTAGAGATATATATAATCAAACAACCTATGGAAGAAGAGTTCATTGACAAGATTTGTAAAAAACTTTGTTCCATCATTGTAAATTTCATAAAATTCAGTGAAATATATGAAGCCATATATATCAAATTGTTATTAAATAAATGTCTATTTGTTACCACTACTACAAAATATACATTTTACATCCCTATAAAATATCCGTTTATTAAATTAGGGATATAAAAAAGTGAGGCAGTGACATTTTTATAATTACAATTGTAAAAAAATTAGGTGAAAAGACATTCCACGTCCCCAAACCTTTTTGGGAACGTGGTATCTCATCTAGGGATGTTGTATGTCTTTTTCATGTCCTTTTTTTATTCATCAGACGTGGTTTCTCTATTTTCCATGTCCCCATATATATGCCCTTAAAATAAAGAACGTTAAAAGTCTCTAAAAACATATGTAAAGAGGATTTTTTGTAGTAGTGTACACATCTTAGCATGTAAGAAACTTTTGCTATAGAAAAAAATTCCAAAAGCCCATATCATTGGAAACATTAGAGATGAGATTTTGTATATTACCCTTGATGACTAATCATATTTGAATCAGATTTTCATACCTTCAAATCAAGATTATTAATTTAGTTAAATCAAGGATTTACATATGCATTAGGAAGTTACTTGATTTGATATCTTTGTGAAAAAAAATCCATTTGAATGAAAATATTTGATCATTTGAAGCTATGTTAAGACCACAAATGTAGATGTGTATTATATATAGCTCTATTTATATGCCACAAAGTTATTTTGGTCTCATCATTTTCTAAGATAAATTTTTTGACTTCATTAGTGAATGTTTTTTTTTTTAAAGATAACTATTGGACTTCAACAATGAATATTAAGTGATAATGAGTATTAAAGGCTGTCAAAAAAAAAATTGTATGTTAAATAGAACCGGACCTGATTCAACATGTTTGAAGTGGATTATGTTAAAATAAACCGAACGGATAACGAAATCTGAAATAGAATTTTTTTCTTTGTTTTGAAAAATGTTGTCTAACACTCTTGTTATGCGAAATTATAATTTCAATCCAAAGAAAGTTTGTTTTAATTTATACTCCTAAGGTGGGTTGGCAGTTGGCACATTAATTTATATCCCTGCAACACCAATTTTTTTTTTTTAATGTCGTTATCGTTTTTCCCCCCATAAACAGGAAATGTTTTAAATTGAAAGTTCAAAAATTTTAAAGCAAAAATGTTAAAAAAATTTAATTATATTTTCTTAGGATAATCTACTATATAAAATTTAATTTTAAAGTTATCTTTGATATCACTATTATATCTCATCATCCATGATTTTTTTTAAATCAAATTAGTTGTTCTTTACGAAATCCAAACTAAATATAATTCCGTGTACCCATGCAAGACATATCTGGTGGAGTATTCTCTTTTAAAGCTGTGGCGTTTTTGTAAATTAAAATTATTTTAATGGTGTGAATCCCATTGCATTGATTAAAACAACGTTTTTGTAAAAAAAAAAAGGTAAAAAAATACCATTTGATCCATCTAAATTAGATTTTAACGGTCTATAATAATAGTTAACTCTTAGTACTTATCATTGCGATTAGGCAGTGAAACGATTCCTAACAAATATGAGACCAGTTTTGAATTAGGCGGCCATTATTGGGATTTTAAGACTGCGCTAATCCGTCATACCAGTGGCAATAGGATGGAATTTAATTACAGACATTCTCATATTGTTAACCAATGACGATGATGTGCCAGCACACCGTCAATTCCGTCAAGCAAAATTAGATATGGCATCAAAGGAGCACCAGGTGCATTGTTACCCAGATTGACAGAGAGATCCGTTTCTACCAGCTTTCTACGAATATAACAGATAGATAGATAGATAGGTTAGTATTACCATTAATTTAAAATGCAATTAATATCAAGTATCCTACTTATTGAAAACAATTTTATTTGATGCATTGTCAAACTAGATGTGAGAGTATCTCTTCTAATAGAGATTCGTGTTTTAGGCTGAAATTATTATTCACTATTTAATTTTTTTTCGATTTAGTTAAGGATATAATTCATTTTAAGACTTAGAGCGCAAAAGGTTCCCACTTCTTCCAACAAGTACATTTTTTAACATTCAAACTTGTGCTCTACAAATTGGACCCTTGTGTGTTTTTTTAATCACCCATCTTATGTAAGTTAGTCCGGTCGGGTTTATTGTTTTACTTCTTTTTCTTTTTATCGTATAAACTAATGTTAATCCTTATGCGCAAGAATGTAAACTTGAAGCGTAAACTCAGGTTGTAAATTCGTAAGAGTTATTTTAATTAATAAATAGCTGTTAAAAGTATATAATAAAATAATAAAAATATAAAAAATGGCAATAGTTTAATTTAAATATATTATAAATATGAATAACTAAAATTAAATCATCAACACTTATAAATTATCAAATCTGATAAAGAAATTTTTATAAAGTTTATGTATAAAGTCATTGAACATGATCAAAACAACATGAGTTGAAGAGTAAGTTATGATAATTTTGTAAGGTGAAAATGTAAAAACAGTAAATTCGATATATAAATTCATGAGTTTAAACGCATTTATGGCTATCGCTAGTTTAAGTAAAATCTAATTTATTTTTGTAAGCTATAAATGTAAACCTGGTAAACTGAATTCTATTTACGGTACATTTTGAAAGTTACTTTTTTGAACTACAATGAGATTATCAATTAACATTCACCCAATTATTATAAAGAACTAATTACCAATTAACATTCATCCAATTATTACAAATGTATTGCCTTTTTTGTCAAATTGAATTTTCTCTATTCCTAATCCGCTTACCAAGATAATACAATGTGTAATTAAATGGGGTGTTAGATCATACCAAATTTGATTATGTTGATAAATGTATATTTTATCAAATTATTATAAATAAGCACTAATGTTGTTTTTTCAAATTGAAGATAATTACTAATCATAATTAGCTACAAACTATAATAAAATATGAGTAAAAGGGAAAAAATGCTAATGATTTGGTGATAAAAGTATGATTGATTAACCCGTTTGGAGACTAAGTGGCACATTTTTTTTCTAAATATATAGTTAATAAAGTTGTCTTTCCCTTTAGGGGGTGGATGGTTAAAGTGGCCGCAGAAGTATGTTCCTCTTCAACATTCATGATTCACCCGCGCGCACACACACAAGGTAGATATGAAGAAATTGCAATTTTCCTAAGAAAAAGAATTTTCCAACTACTTTTATAATATAAATAATATTATAAAAACTTCTTCAGAAGAATTATTTGCAAGACATTAAATGAGAAAAATTTAGTGAAAATTGGGGAAAAGTCCATTAAAAATTTTATTGGTAAAAGGAATCTGATAAATTTTAATATACAGAAAGTATCAATACTCTGATTTTGTACAGTGTACAGAAAATATTTAATGGAGGACTTTTCCCCAATTTTCCCAAAAACTAGAAGTAAAAGTTAGTTTGCTCATACACACACACAAATTGGTCTGCCAACACATCATTGAAACAGTCTAGTTACTATAATCCAAATAACTATTAATGGGTTCCTTCATCATGTTCGATATCTACCAAGCAAATGGAAAGAATGAAACTGGATAGTGGATAGAAAGCTGCAAACCATCAGATTTTAAGAGGAGTTTCACAATGGTGTATAATATGGGGATGCCACATGATATTGAGAAGATATCAAAAGATGGAATCATATCCTTCTCTTCATCAACGGTTGCTAGTTTCATCAAATGTTCCAGGCTTTATAGGTATTTATGTGCAGAGATTTTGACAATACAACATATTTCATCAGCAAACGAGCAAAGAAATGAGTGATGCTACATGAACCCCATTACTATTACTACTAAGAAAGACAAGAAAGAAGAATATCTCTGCCATACATAAAGCCGGAGAAAGAAAAATGAGAAACAATAGAAAAGTGGTCGCAGCTGACTTGGTATAACTGGTTATTATTAATTAAGCTTACATAATAATAAATGGAGTAGAAGATCACTTCGCAGAGCCGGATGAGAGTCTTTGGCTCCTTGCTTTATCAGCTCTCTCCAGGTAGTCTTGATGAGACATTTGTTTGGTTCCTGCATGGAAACACAGGTGCAGATCAGTTCAATGGACTTGGTAGGCTGTATGTGTATTAAATTACAATGGACCTAGATGAATTGTTTGATTATCAAAACAATCAACCCTCCACGAATACTATAGGAAAGGCAACCATAATTCATAGCAACCATAATTCATTACACAAGGTAAAGAACATCAGACAAGGTTAAGTGATGATTGTTCATAATGCCTAACTTGCAGTAGAAAAAACTATAACATGAAGAATGACAGAATGACATGATAGCTTGTATAGTTTGTAGAATGTGTCCAAGTAGTATATTTCTTTAATGATCAAAAGTGTGGTAACTAAATAAGAGGAAGGGAGTAGAAACAATTACACAATTTGCAAGATATAAGGCTTTGGATAACATACACCACTATATAAAAACCATTGCACGGGCACATGCACAATACACTTATACAGCACAACACATGCACTGATATTTTCTTCAAACAATTCTACAGATTTATCAGTTTATGGGAAATAATTGGCATCTCATGTTTGCTTTTACTCCAACAGGCAACAGTGTACAACCAATCTGCTGACGAATTGGGCATGAGGGTTGCCTTTTGTTACTTTTGAAGTCCCAACTTGCATTAGGGATCCCCTAGAATTTTTTTGTTTCTTCATGAGGCATTAAGGGGGGTGCTTGAGAAACACCAGCATCAATTGTTTTTTTTTTAAAAGGCTCTTTTACTCTCACGAGACAACTTTTATCATACATTTACCTTGTAGTGCCATACAACACAAAATCACTTAAAATAAGTTAATCCAAACACCCAATTAGCCCATTTGGAATTTACTTACTATACTTCAAGTTAGGTTATGATGCAAAGTTTATAACTGATGGAATATGTCAACAGAAACACCTAAGTGCATTGTGGTTTATAAGCTGTGCCAAGAATGTTGAGAATTTGGAACTTCATATCCACATGGCACCATTTGTACACACAATACCTAAAAGGCTAGAAAAGGCTTTAATAGACCATAGCAAATATTGGATGGATACAATTTCTGAATCATCCATTTCAGCTACAAGCATGCTTTCAGGTTGCATAAACTTGAAGTTGTTTTTAAGTATGATGAGATGCCTATATTACCAATAATATCTCACAATGATTTAAGTTCTGCCTCTGTCATGTGAGAGATTCTATTTATAAGATCCATTCTCATGGTTCTTAATACAAGACCTTTTACAAAAAAGAAATTACACTTAATATGTGAAAAGCAGTATTAGGAAGGACTGTCTCGTGAACAATAAGAGCATTAAAATCCAAATTTAGCATCAAATGGGCATCTTATAAGGATCAAATTTTGCTTTATGAATCAATATGTTAAAATAAAATTACTTAACTAAGTGCATTTTCAAACTGGTAAATGTAAGACTCAATGCTCATAGCATGATCATATGCATGAAAATTGGAACCCATCTGTGCAATCATAATACAGTAGAACAAGAGCACTGAATCATTTAGATTGCAAATGTGAAGTTCAAAGTTCTAATTCCATGCAAAAAGTTCAACCTAATTAGCAATTTAAAAATTTATTAGCACTTCAAATATATGGATGCCTAGCATATTAAAAAAAGGTTTTATTTCTTTCCCTTGTAGCATCTGTGGCACCTTGAAATTGTACTTAATAACATTCCTATCATTTGTGCTAGGAGGAACAGGATAAAAAGGCACAAAAAGGAAGAAGAAATATTACAACTAAAAAATTCAATCTCAACCGAAGTCAACACATATTTCCCAAGATTCAAGCTTAAACATATCAAAATCGATTAATTTTAATCCAAAGCTGAAGAGAAGTCTTTCCAAGTAGGAAATAACAGAACAATTAAATTCATTCTCTAGGAAAAGTAGCGAACTTTCGCAGCTATCTCAATCCTCCAAAGTCAAATCAAAGGAAGATTCAAATCCATCTCCAAACAACTTCGAACTCCCAAAACTGACTTCCCCCAAATCATGAAACATAAAATTCCAATTCCAAATATGATCGAAGGTAGTTAAAGAAGCGAACCTCTGCTCATGTAGTACCAAGGGACGCCGAAGACGACGGTGATAAGAGCTATGCCAACCATGACATGCTTCTTGTCGCCACTGTAAAGGTAGTGATCCAACCTTGCCCTAAATCCACCTCCAACGTTCCCACCATTGTTGGGCTTCGTGTCGCCGCTCATTTACTCGCTCGCGCAACTTTCCTTTACTTTCTTTCTCGGCCTCTCAGAGCTCTACACTCGGTGGCTCGGTGTCCTTCGCCTCCTTCGCCACTGCAGCCGACTTGCTGTTATGCTACATCGCTACTTCCTCATTTTAATTTAAACCCTTTTTTCTATTTTCTTCGCCAACTTTTTTTCCCTGAAAAACTCTTCTTCCTCTATTATATATATATATTTTTCCATTTGATTATTAAAAATTGATCTATTTACTCATGAAACTATATATTATATGCCTTAATTATTATTTTTGAATAAAATAATTTTTTTGGGTGAAATTGTTATTTTAATTAAGAATGCGAAATCTTTTGTTTTTATTTGGACAATTTAAATTTTAAAACCCCTCCGGGACTCACACACCCAACCCCATTTAGCAACACGCATATATAATTTATCCTTTGGTTTTTTCCCCACTATTACTCACTCTTTGTTGCCATTAGGTTAGTGCTAGTGGATTTCTGTACAGTGCTTCTGTCCTGCTACTTCACTGATCCAAATGTGTTGATTATGGTATATATACATTGTGGTTTGACATAATTTTATGGCTACTGGAGTTTCTCATACCTTTTGGATTTGCATGTGAAGTATTCTGATTGGTTATCTGCAAGTGTTTCTGGCCATATTTTGCTGTTTAGAGTCTGTTTTGTAGGTTTTGCTGATTTACCTTGCCTTTGTCATGTTCTTGTGAGTGTTTAGAAGTTTTTAATGCTAAAAGTTCAGTCTTATTACTATGTTGTCACATTGTACGTTCTGCTATGCATAATTTGTTTCATCACCACTTAGTATGCTTCTTAAACCTATCCACAAGTGCTGATACAGCTGCTAGCATGTCCTAGGGTGATGCAGTTACACCTGAGTTAACTTTGGTTCTGAGCTAGCCTAGTTGAGGTTGTGTTTCAATTGTACAATAACAATATGAATTTTAATACACCACCAGATTGGCCTATTAATTGGAGTAACTTACGTAGGGCCCAATAGGTTGTTTGCATTTGAGTTGAATGTACCTGTGTAAAGTGCTACACTACTAATTCCTACTGTTGTTTACTGCCTTCCACTGCTAATTCCATGTGCATGCCATTACTGTTACTCTGTTAGATTTTTGGTCACTGTAATTCATATTGTCGTGGCATTGATTCTAGCTGCTCAACTCCATTTAGAACCCTTGCATTTGTGATATTGATTCCTAGTCTGAGTGTGCCCTTCTGAATTTTATGTTGGCTTCTTAAAATTTGCAATGAGCTTAGCTAAAATTAGGGAGTGTCACTGAACTCTAGCATCCCTGCGCATTTTGCTGCATTTTGTGTTTTAATTGGCCTTCTAAAAGGTGCATGATCTGATCTAGCTTAGCTTAGTTATATGCTTGGCGCCCTTCAGTGCATTGCAGCTTCCTTATACTTATTTTACTGCATTGAAAATTTTGCTGGTCATAGGCTGTACATTGTCAATCTCTTTTTATCCTGATTAGTTGTTGCACTATTAGCAATACCACTTCTATACATGTGATAACATTGAGCTGATGTGGGCATTTGACTTCTTTATTGAATTCTGCCTTCTGATACTAAATCATTGCACGTTTTAGATTCTAAATCACTGTAAACCCTTATGAATTCTAGTTGTACTGGATTTTTATACTACATTACTGCTGTGATTAACTGTGAATGGTGATTAAATGTTGTTGGATATTGATTGAACTTAATCTGAACCAATAAGCCAGTGATTTGTTTCATTGATATTATGTGCGTTTGGTCTTGTATGTTGCAATTTCTTACTTGTGCATGGTGATTTTGAAGAAAGTCAAAGGTCATTGTGAACTGAGCTTTTGGATTGCATCTTTTAGACTATTTCATTGCTGGACTTGGTATGCTTACTAGAGTTGCTTACTCCTGTCTTGCATTGAAATTCCAATTTCCTATTCCAGTGATCAAGGCAATTGCTAAACATGTTCCTGCATTTCTTTTGTCATGAAATGATTCGCTGTTGATTCTTTTGGATGAAATTGGAACTGTCAATTGCAGATTGCTCCTGATTTTCACTTCCATGTTCATTGTGCTATAATTTTGCATTTAAATTTCACACAAAATTGTACTGAGTTAGATTGACTTGGCCTCTTGAATTACATATAAAAGAATCTTTGCTGCATGCACTATCCAAACTGATCTCAAATTTGAAAATCGATTGTTGTGTTCATCATTTTTCTTTATGTTACTCTGCTGATATCTTGAACTGTCATAACCTGAATCCTAGCTAAAATTATTGATTTATGTGGAGATTTAAAGTGCATTGACTCATCATTGTTCAATTATTACTTTGCACAATTTGAGTTGATTTAACTGTATTTTTACTGGTGCATTGTATTTGAATTTGCTAAAGAATTGAAGTTCCATTCGGTTTTTTGTAAGTAGCCTGCATAGTGAGAGTTGACTACTAAGAATTTTTCTTGTTGCATTGTGATGCTTTTGGCTAACACAAAGTGGCTGCACTCATGGGGCATTCATAGTAGATGTAGAGAATTTTGGAAAATCTTGCTAATTGTAGAACGGAATTCATGGAAGTTCAGGTTTGCTTTGTCTAATTTGAACTTGCAAATTGCATGCATCTTTTGGGGGCTGATTTCAAACTAGATTGTTCAGTGATTCTAACTAATAGATTGCTTCATGTAATGATGATTTTGCAAGGCAATGCATCTTGTAATTGAGCTGCACTACTGCATAACACTTGAAGTGAGATTAGTGTGCTAACTCACATAGCTACACTATTGTTAATTGCAAGCTAGACTCTGTAGTCTTTTGTGTGATAGCTTTGTCATCAGTTTCACAGAAATTGAAGCTTGTTGCTATTGGAGTTGCTAGATACTTGGCTACAAAAGCTTTGCAAGCTAACCACGTGGAGTTTTGCTGCACTAACTTCCAATTAATTACTGAGCTTAACCTTTGGGAACCTGCTGTTAGGAAATGGAAAGCTTCTTCAGCTAGGTTCCGTCATTGCTTAGAAGTGCACTTCATCTTTACTGTTTTCTTTGCACTTAGAGGTTGCTGCTGCACTAGATTAGTAGCTTACACTTTGGAAATATATGGTGCTAATTCACTAAGCCTTGTTATTTATATTTATTTGGTGTAATCATGAGTTGTCTTTCCAATTACACTTTGTGTTAATTGTTATATATTGCTAGATGTTTGAATTGCAAAATTGAGGAAACTTGAAATTGATTACATAGCTTCAAGAATATGGTCACCTTATGTAACTGTGAGTAAAATAAATTTGCTGGATCTGCGCTCCACTAGCTAGAATTATATTGTTCATTATACATTTGAACTTGGCATGATAGAATTAAAACCTTGCATTGCTTTCTTGATGCTAAGATTTGCTAGAAGATTCAAATTTGCCTTATAAAGTTCTAGGTTGTGATTCACATGTTTAATTGCACCATCTTGTGCACTTAGCTTGCTACACTTAGGCACATCAATTCACCACTCATTTTGAACAGAGTACACTAATTAACACATTGTGTCGCTCATTCCTTGACACCTATTGGCATATATTTGTTGAAACTAGACTTAATTGTCATATTTGTGCAAGTTGTCATATTTGCGGCTCTAATTGGTGTCCATTGTTCTTGAACATGCTATCATTCAATCGAGATATCTTGTTGTACTATTGTCCCTTGAAAAGTGTCTGAAATCTGCCTAAAATCCAGCTTTCAATGAAATTTTTCAAAAGTTCCAAAATTGACCTTGTACACTTTGAAAATCTATAACATATTCAATTCTTGGAATTTTTGGCTGATTCTTTTTGCTATTAGAAGCTAACCAAGTTGGCTGATGTAAGAAGCCATTTTTATGGGATATCTTAGTGATTAACTAGCCTTAGAGTTCTACTTTTTGCCTCTAGCTGTGTGTTAGCTCTGCTTGGAGCTTACAAGGAGTCTCTTGTTGGTATATCATTCTAATCCCTCTCTTAATATGTATTGATATGTACGATTGCTAGGCTATGACCTGAGCTTAGATTGCACAAAAGAAGCAAGAGCAAGAGAAACAAGAAAGAAGAGATAACTTGGAAGAAGAAGCAAAAGGCAGTGAAAATTACTCTTATATATGTTGTGTTTGGTTGCTCACATGTTTATTGCCATAGTTAGGCCTTTGAACATATAGTATCCTTAGGCTTGTGCAATGGCCATGTATATGTACTTGCAAGGTGTTTTTCTTACATTGACTGTTTACATGCTTAGTTTATTACCATTGCCCATTATATATGAGTTGATATTTACCATTAAGATTCCCCTAAATCTCACCATTCCTCCATGTACCAACCATAGAAGCATGCAATTCGAAGGGCAAGAGAAATTTGAATGTGGTTAACTAAAGAAGCCACATTTTTTTGTTATTTTGCTTAAGTTATTATACTGTGTGGCTACTGTATGTATAAACTATTAATTAACTGTTAGTCAACTTATGTAATGGCATGTATCTAACCTCGAGAAGATGGAGGGGTGTTATTGTTAATTTACTCCCCCTAGTATTTTTTTATAAGTAATTTTTTGTCTTGGGGGCTTTGTTTGTATTTTTTGAACAGTGATGCTATTATTGTTTACTCCCCTAGTATTTTTTTTATAAGTAATTTTTTCTCTTTTATGTTTTGTCCTTAATATAAGCAAAAGTTTTTATTGAGTCTTTGTAACATCCTGATATTTTAAACTCCCTAGATGAGGGATTCAGGATGAAAAGAGGGCCCCAGTCTGTAGAGGACTGAGAGATTTCACAACAATTGAAGCGAAATTCGAGGAAGGACCTATGTGCAAAGAGAATTTTTTTTCAAAGTTTTAGGTTAAAATGCGGTCAGGTCTAAAAGCCTAAAAAATTCCCATAAAATCCTACTAAATATTACAATGTCTCTAGAATTGTACAAAATGATTGAAATGATTTTTGGAGGTCTGAGGAATTTTTAGTGAATTTTTGATATTTTTCATAATTTTTGGCCGAATCGGATTTTTGGCCAGAAATTGATAATATCAGATATTTAGAGACCTCAATGTTTTGGATTGGGATGTGGGAAAATTACTATATTATTTTAGAGAATTTATGAATATGATTTGAGGTCAAGAAAAAGTCTAGAGATATCAGCAAAAATTACTGAAATCGGCTAATCACCGATATAATGGACTTTTTGGAAAAAAGTTATTTTTGGGAGTTTCAGATGTCTACAAATCCTAAAATTTTTATGGTAGCCTCCTAGTATTTTTATAGAATTTTGAAAAATTTTTGAGAATTTTTGGATGAGTATAGAATTTTCTGTATTTTTCCCAGTATACAGGCCAATTCTGGGGAAATTATCAGTAGAATTTGAGTAAGGGGAACTCCCCGGGCCCACAGCTGAAGGGAGCACCATTTTGTGCTTGGAAAGGGGGCAAGGAGAAGCATGTGGAATGGTATGGAGGGTTGTGGAGAGGACACATGTCACAATTAGAGAAAAGGAGTGTGAATACAACAAATTCAGAAATTCCCTCTGTGTCCTAAACCCTTCCTATAAATACCCCCTCTTCTTCTCCCTCACACCAAATTCTCCTCCTCTCTCTAAAGAAACCCTGGCCTTCTGATGGTGAGCAATCCAGAAGCAATTCGAGCAGCCCCGGCTTGGTCTTTGGTATAAGCAAGCTTCGGTATTCTCCCTATTTGAATTCCTTTATTTTCCTGCAGTTTTTAGAATAGTTTTAAGGGGAGGTTCTGTCCAATTGGGCTGGCCTAGATAGTGAATCCAAGGGGACGTTTTGTCCAACTATCCTGGCCCAAATAAACCTTCATAAAGGTAGGATTTCTAAGGTAGGATTTCTAAGGGGGAGATGCTGCCCAACTATCATGTCTAGGTATTTTTTCGGGCAAGTCTAAAGGGAGATGCTGCCCAACTGCCTTGGCCTAGGCAGTGGGGACGGGCCAGTAGGAGGGGCTTGGGCACGATGGGCTGTGTAGGGTGTTCTAAAAAGGGGTACCGATAAGGGAAGGATGTGATCCGAGTAATAGGAACCCAGGACCCTAAGGTAAAGAGAGAGGGAAGGTTTATAGTATACTGCTAGGGGCATACAGTAATGCCTTACATTATGATTTGTATAGGCATTGCAGAGAAGTGGTCCAATGATCTAGTACTATACTAGAAGCAAAGAAAGGACATCGACATTGTGCAGGAGTACTCAGTAACTATAATCTCTAAATTTAACTTATATTGCTTTGCTTGTGTGCTATGTGTTGATTACTTGTTTACTGTGTTCTGTTTGAGCAAGCATGTTCTGTATGAGATGTATGACTCCTTGTTTATATGCCTTGGCTGTGTGATTAAGGTAGAGTCACATGCATGCTCTCTATACATGGTAAGTGCTAGAGAGAGGGCACTAGAGGAGTAGTATGAGCATTGCATATAGCATAACATGCATTGCATTATACTGTTACTAGTTATGGTTCTGCTACTAAGATTTCCCAAGAAACCTTACCCTCCCCACAATGCAAGTAAAGGCTTAGCAGGAGGCAAGGGAAAAGAAAGAGTTTGAGTCTAATAGTTTATGCTTTCTGTATTACTTCTGGCTTGTACAAACACATATAGTCTGAGATTAATGTATATGTTGGATACTGGCCTGTATGCTAGCACAATATTAATGATACAATGTTTTTGGACCCATGATGAGATATTTATGGTGTGTAAATATGGCGATAAGAGGAAAAATTTTCCTTGATTTTTCCAACATACAGTCATATCCAGTGGTTCCAAGGGCCACTTGGAGGTATGGTAAAGGATCTGAAAAGTGGGATGTGACAGTCTTAACTTAAAAAATTGAACTTTTAATTTTCTAGTGGAATAAAAAAGGAAAGAGAAAGTAAAAAATGGAATAAATACTATTCCCTTAGGTCCTTTTCATAAGCAATTTTCTTCCTACAAGAAACGAACTGGTGGCTAAAATTAGGTGAAAATAATGATAGTATAAAAAATGTAATGTCTTTTACAACTATACCTCTATTTATGAAAAATAGTACAAGAAGGAATGAATATAAAATATATGAAAGAGAATGAGTGGAAAATATGAGAGAGAATATGTAATAAATGATTTTATGAAAGAGTATTAGTAGTGAGTGGGAGATGGTTATTATAAAGGTATCTATTTAAAAGGGGTAAAAAGGGAAATCTAGTTTAAATTTTGAGACAAGAAAAAATGTTGCTTTTATTAAGGACTAAGGAGATAGAAAGTTGCTTATAAAAAGAACTATATGGAGTAAATAGTAATAGCATCATTGTTCAAAAAAGACAAACATAGCCTCCATACTCCTAAGTTTGTAATGCCTTCAACCTTTAGCCCTTCACATCAGACTATTTCTTCTCTCTTCCCATTTTTCTTGCCAAATGAGTCACTTAGAAGCAAGGGAGGTGCAATATATAGGAATGCAAGGGAGAGAAGCCGGTCTGGCTTTTATGCGCCTCAAGTACTACTACAGAATTATTTACATTGACACTTTATATAAGGTGGTTTCCACCACCGCCATATATAGAGAGGCAAAATTTGTGCAGAGATATATATTTTGGTTGTTCTAAAAACACACTATATATTATAAAACAATATATGATGGTTTTTATAACAACTATCATATATGTGTTTATTTTTGTAAAAAAATGGAATTCGATATGTGGCCATTATTTTAGAAGAACCGTCATATTATAATGTGTATATATGGGAGTTTTTAATATATCAACCGCCATACATATAATATATGATGGTTGTTTTTAAACAACCATCATATATATGCTTTTGAAACTTCCTTTATGAACCTTATTTTCACAATTTCAAACTTCTCTCCAATTCCCATAGCTTTGTTCAAACTTCTCCTACCACTGTTTTTTTGGCATCCCCACTGTTATTTCCCTCTATTGTTACTAACATCTTGTTTCCCTTCCTTCCCATGCCCCCCGTTGTTGTTCAAGGGTTGTTTTTCATTTATGGGTTGTTTTTGTCTTCTGGCCATTTGTCAAAGCTTGTAATCGTCGTTTAAATCCAATTCATAAAAGGGTTAGAAACTCCTACCCTTAATAACTAATTAGAACCATTTATCTGGTTGTATAAAGTTCATTTGGTTTTGTGTAAGAGTTTGATTTGCATTGTGGTTTGCGTTTGGCTTATACTGTTGCCGCCCCTATTTTCTTCACTACAATAAGGAATTTCTTGATTGAAATTTATGTATACCGTCTAAAAGAAATTGAAACTAGTTTTATGATGTCATTGCATTATAGTTTTATTTGCATGTAGTGTCTGCATAAACAGTCTAAATTGTTATTAAAATGTCATTGCATTATTATGAATTGGGAGTTTTGTATAATTTGAAGTTAATTTATTTTACTTGACTAAATCATTTAATTTTTGGCTCCAAATAAATGGTAGCCCTTGGGATGTGCTGGGTATTGGGAGTTTTGTTTAATTTAAAATGCAATTTTATCTTTACAATATCACTAAATGGAGTTTTCTATATGATAGGTTGATATGGAGGCATCTGCTAATAGATCAAGTAGTGCTGGGGCTTAAAATAATAACCAATCCAACCCAATGATTGTGCATCAGCTAGATAATAGAGATGCACAAAAAATGAGGATGGACGAAGAAGCTCCAAGGAAGGACCTTCTCCACTTCTTATACTCTTCCTTTTCTCAAGAACACACTCTCTCTCCCTTGGATATGTTTTGCACGAAAATGAGGGCTGCTTATGCCCCTATCAAGACTCATCTAAGTGTTTAGATCATGTGCTTAATTCATTAATTAATGGGGATTAATTCCTATAGCCACATGTTTTCACAAATATCTTAACCCTTCTTGACTTTTCAAGATTTGATCTTGGCCATTCAATTTGACCTTCCAATCTTGCCTTTGAGATCAATTTTAATCTTCACTTTTTTCCTTTGAACATTCCACAATTTACAATTGTGTCATTACCTTTATATTATAGTAATTTCTTTTTACCATGATTCATTTTCATGCTTAATTTTGAATTATTTTCCATAAATAATTGTTGGGACCATCCTTAACCATTAAATTCAATGGTTTCCCATATCATACTCATTCTTCTCATTTCTAATTTCTCAAATTTTCTTAATTAACCTTTTTTCCATAATTCTCATGAAACTATCTTTCTCTTGAATTGAATGCCCATAAAATATTCTTTTGTTGGAAATTTTCACTCTTCGAGCATAAAGTCATCTTTATAATGTTGCTTCAATATCAAAATTAATATCCCATATTTTTCCTCAATTTTTTGAGGTCTTTGGGTATTTTGAGGTCTAATTTGTTGTTTGTTTGTATATGCTAGCTAGCTCTAGATAATGGAGAATAAGAAATAGATCTATGCCAATCATTAATCGAAGGAGTATTGTGATGGGTTGGGGAATTCGTATGGTTAGTGTGCCTAATTATGTTGGCGATCGTGGCTTCATTATTTATCCTTACTTTAAATGTGCTTTTGTAAAGCATGTTCATTTGAATACTTGTGAGGAGCACTCAATGACAAATGGATTTGATCAGAGTTATACGTGTTGGACAAAACATTGAGAAGTTGAAGTAGAACATAGTGATAATTGAAAAAACTTGGAAAGTAGGTATGACACACCAATCTTAAAAAGGTGTGAGGAGGCACCTAACTTGGAAAGGTGTGACTCAACTAGCCCATTAAATTATGCTAATCGTCTTTAAGATTTGGCCGATGTAATTAAAGGGGCGTTCAGTGAGAATCCAGAAAAGTTTGAGAGGATGAAGAGTGATGAGGAGAAGCCTTTGTAAGACAACTGTACTCAGTTCACAATATTGTATGCAATGTTGAACTTGTACAACTAGGAAGCAAGAAATGGGTTAAGCAATGTGGGTTTCATATAGTTGCTTGAGCTTTTAAGAAGAATGTTGCCACTGGGAAATGACATGCCAACAATACTTATGATGCAAATAAGTGATGTGTGCCATTGGCTTGAGTTATGAGAAGCTACACACTTGCCCCAATGATTGTATACCATTACATAAAGAATATGAATAATTAACTAAGTGTCCCATGTGCTTAGCGACACATTACCAAGCAAACAGAAGTAATCCAATGAAGATATTATGGTATTTGGTAGTTATAACTTGATTTAGACACTTGTACAACAATGCATTTGATGCAAAAAAAATTATGTTGGAATGTGGCTGAAAGGTTGAATACGGCATGCTTCGACATCCTTTTGACTCTACAAGTGGAAGAGGTTTGACCTTGAGCATCCCGAATTTGCTAAAGAACTAATAAACCTTTGCATAGCATTAGCTATTGACGAGATGAACCAATTTAGGATGCAGATTAGTACCCACAGTATATGGTTTGTGATGTTGTTTATTTATAACCTACCTCCATGGCTCATGATAAAACAAAAGTATATGATGTTGTACGAGGCAACTAGCAATGACATAGATGTATACCTAGCGTGACTAATTAAAGCCTTGAAGGAACTGTGGGATAAAGGGAAAGTTGTATATGATACTAATAAGAAAGCATCATTCAATTTCAAGGCTATGTTATTTGGAACAATTAATGATTTTTTAATGTTTAGGAAATTGTCAGGGTATATCATTAAAGGCTAACTTGGATGCCCAATTTGTGAAGAGGGTACACATTCGAGCAGGCTAAAGTATGGTATAAAGAATTAATATATGAGACATCGCAGGTAGTTGCAAAAGGGTCATTCGTATCGATGTATGAGAAAATACTTTAATGGTGAAGCAGAAGAGAGGATGACACCTATACCTCTCAATAGTCAAGGTTTTTGCAATAATAGAACATGTAGATTGTAAATTTGCCAAGGCATTTGAGAGACATGTTAGGACATGTGGGAGGAAGAAGAAGTCTATTTTTTTTACATGCCATGTTAGAGTTCCCTAAATGTTAGACATTTTCTTGAAGTCATGCATATTGAAAAATTTTTTTGTGAGTTTCTTTGGAAAGTTACTCTATATTTCCAGGAAGACAAAGGATGGTATAAATGCAAGCCTAAACATAGTTGAGATGGAAATAAGGGAGGAATTGGCACCAGAGGAGAGGGGATCTCATACATTCCTACATCTAGGAGCTTTCACACTATCTAAGCAAAAAAGAAGAAGAAGAAGAAGAAGACGAAGAAGAAGCTTTTGTGAATTTCTTGCTTCAGTTAAAGTTCTAGAGTGTTACTCATCAAACATTAGCAACCTTGTGTCAATAAAGGACTTGAAGGTTATTGAAATCACACTGTTACCATGTATTGATGGCAAACTTCATTCCAACAGAAAAACATGGTATTTTTTTTGAGAAGGTATGAGCATCAATTATGAAGCTATGTTTCTTCTTCAAGTCATTGTGTTATGGGTGATTGACCCCAATAAGCTACTAAGGCAACAAACCCGAATCATGAAGACATTGTGTGAGTTGGAGATGTTTTTCCCTCCAGTTTTCTTTGGATAATGGCGCACCTAACTATTTATTTGGTAAGAGGGTTGTCCTCGGTTGAGCGTAAGATGAAGGACCTAAAAGGGTATGTCAAAAACTGGAGCTAGCCAGAGGGTTGCATTGTTGAACAATACATTTGCGAAAAGGTAGTTGAGTTCTGTACCGAGTACTTGAAACATGCATGTGATATTATCATTCCTGTGTCTCAACATAATGGATAGACTTCTAGACAAGGGTTGATGGGTGATCTGACACAATATTTATATGGTTTTCTGGGGTATTTTAGGTCTTAATTGCACACATTTACTCACATTATGCATCGTAATTAGTGTTTATAGATTGTATGGATCATACTTTGCATTTTGCTTATTTAAGGGTAAAATGTAGTTATTTTATATATTTTATTATCATTCTTTACTTGCCTTGGCAAAGCCTCTTTGTTGTTATGTTTTTAGGCAAGCAAATGAGAAAACGGAGCCCAAACCGGAGCCCGAATTGGAGCCAAGATGGAGCAGA
>JBAGKO010000012.1:12816687-12832078 GCA_037177275.1 Acacia concinna
ATTAGGTGCCACTAAAAAAATACTTTAGAGTGCTAAATATATTTTTTAAAAAAATACAAAACCCTCCAGCCCCAACCCAAAACGACAGGCCTTGAAGAGAATCCTGCTGCGCCTAGTAGGACATTTCTCTAGACTAGCTCTGAATTGGTTGCCTAAATTGGGTTGGTTATTGGTCAAGTGGTGAAAAGAGTAAAAATAAAAATAGTGTAACAATGATACCATTATGATTGGGAATTTGGGCCAGTCCATGGATTGCGTGCTTGCTTACCCCAACCCTCAGGCTAAGCGAGTTAGCCCGTTTAACCCGCTTTTTTGGTGGGCTAGTATTTGGCTAGTTCAATCCTGCATAAAATTCTTTTTTTTTTTAATTTTTTAATATTTATCACTCTTTTTTATTTCCACTTCTTTTTTCTTTCAGCCACTTATATTACACTTTATTTCTTTTATAAATTTGTATTATGCAACTATTTTTCATTTTCACTTTCATTTTTTACACCGCTCATATCACAAAAATATATAAATTTTTTTCTTTTAAATTTAATAATAGTAGATTAAATAAATATAATATAAAAATAATAATATCACATAAAAACATGAAAAAGTTGTTAAACACAATATTAAAGATAAGGAAATAAAGGTATTTGACTCAAATAATTTAAATTTATATTGTAAAAATCATTTAAAAAAAAATTTAGTGGGCCAGCCTACTTCAACCCACCGGCTAAGTAGCCTCTTGAGCCCGCCTAATTTGGCGGGCGTGCCCAACCCGTCTTCTCGTAGATAGCATGCTGTGGGAGCGAAGGAGGGAAAAAAAAAAAAAGAAACGTGCTGTGGGACAGTGGGAGCTTGGGACAAAAAATGATAAAAAGCATATAGTAATGATAGGGATTAGGGAGTCAAGTGGGAAAGAGTGACTGGAAGACGGAGTCGTTGAGCAGTGAAAGGAACAAGACGAGCTAGCGAGGATGGCCACTCTCTCATTCCATATGGTGAAGCTGTCGTTGGCTTTCATCTTCATCTTTGCTTCCTTTTCCGCTGTCTCCGCCACCGACCACATCGTCGGCGCCAACCGTGGCTGGAACCCTGGCGTTAACTACACTCTCTGGGCCAACAACCAGACTTTCTATGTCGGCGACCTCATTTGTTAGTTCCTTTTACCTTTCTGCTCAATCATATGTCTTTATGTTAGATTCCTTGCTGTTACATCCTAGATCTATTGATTCTTTACCCTTTTGGGTATCTTTCCTCGTTTGAATCCCACTCATTTTCCTTCCCCGACCATAACAAGAAAACGAGACCTTCCACTTCCAGTCCCATCTCAGCTAATGTGCTCAACTACTTAGCAAGAATGGTTTCTACTTTCTACTATGCTTCTGCTTCTTCTTCGTCTTCTTTCATCTTTAAATGTTTGATTTTTGGGGAAAAAGAAAAGAAAATGAAGCTTTTTCATTGTAGTTCTCTAGCTAACTGTTCTTAAAGATTCTGCTATGCTAATTCTTCAAGCAATAATTTCTTTCTCTTTAAGAAGTTTAAATTTTTCTGGCGCATTTTTCCCCAAATGCTTTTGTAGCATCCAGAGACCTAAACCCCCAGTATAGTGTGTTTGATTAGAAAAGAGAAAAAAAGAAGCATTCAGAGACTCATTGAATTTCTTACTTCTCCTTAGGCATTACTCTCTTTCTGACTCTGTAAAAGTTTTAATCTTTGTTTTTCCCCCCTTTGGGTAGCATTCAGGTATGTGAAAAACCAGTACAGTGTGTTTGAGGTGAACGAAACTGGGTATGATAACTGTACTACAGAGGGAGCTATTGGGAATTGGACAAAAGGTAAAGACTTCATACCCCTAAATGAGGCTAAGAGGTATTACTTCATTGGTGGCAATGGGCAATGCTTCAATGGCATGAAGGTCTCTGTTCTTGTTCATCATCTTCCTCCTCCTCCTGCTTCTGCTGTTGCTGCTAAGAACTCAACCCCAACCTCTGCTGCTTCAATGTTTTTCTCTGGGGGATTCTGGTTTTCTCTGCTCATATCTTCTTCTTCTATGGTTTGGTTTGGAGTTGGTTGGATCTAGCAAGTGTGTTGCGTTTTAGGGGTTTTCTAATTCATTATTCTGATTTTCTTTCCCTTCTAAAGACATTCTAGACATTGTTGTGTCATTTGAGAATCCACATTAATTTCAAGCCTGTACCATTCCCATTTCTGTTTTTTCTTTGTTTTTTTTCCCTGGTTCTTGCTGTTATGAAAAAAGTGACATTGATAATTGAAAATTTTGGATAGTTGTTATCTGAATTCATTCTTTTTCATGTGTAAGCTATTAAAAGGACAATGGTGAACGTGTTAATTACAGAGGAAGAAGAGGGTCTTTTAAGGAGGGTATTTTTAATACTACATTGACCTCTGATACGGTCATTATTTTTCTCAAAAGCTAATTATCCTAGCTTCATGAAAAATTATGGTTTTGGCCTTGAAACCATGGTTTACCATAAAATAAAGGAAAAATGATCTTTTTCATTCCCATCCAAACATGCTATCTGATGTGGCCTGATTGATGAATTCTGAACGTTGTGTTTCCCAACTGAGGTATAGTTGTCTGTTCATATGCAGAAGGAACAAGTATGCTAATTATGAAGCTCACATTCATATGGAATTGAATTCAAGGACACCATATTTAGCAAAAACATCAACACAGAGAGGCAGTTTAGTGCATTATATGATTTCTGGGAAACCGATAAGGAGTATTCTGGTGTTCTAGAGTCAACTTATTATAGTTTATGTATAGACGTAATCACGTGTCTGGGCCTGTTACCTTAAAACTAAGTTTCGATGACGGATAGAATGATTGACTTATTTTTTAAGAAAACAAGTTATTTATGTTTGGATTAAAATAGTAAAAGTGATTTATTGGAGGTAAGAGAAATGATTAGAAGTGATTTATATTTGAATTAGGGGTAGGAGAAGTGATTTTTTTTTCAATAAATAGTTGAAATAAGTTTCTTAAAATAAGTTATTTATTTCAATAGTGGTTTCAATATATAAGTGGTTATCAAACAACCTTTTTATCATAGTAACAGGCTTTTTTGTTGTTGTCCCCAGCAGCCCCAACCACTTTAAGTGGCTTAAAGCCGTTGGCAAATGGATCTTAAGACAATAGATCTTGTGAGAATATAAACCAGCCAATACCCAGTAGGATACTCTATTCCATTGTTATCAAATTTGTGAGTTGGGTCTTTAAGTTTATTAATTTTATATTTCTAAATTATAAAATTATGTTAGTTTGTATTTAAACTCGTGCTAATAATAAATTTTGGTTGAATCTTAAGTTTACTGTTTTTACGTTTTTACCTTATAAAATCGTGTTAACTCAGTATTTAAACTTGTGATAGTTTGTCCATTTTCATCATCGCCAGTGGCTTTATAATTTCATAAAAATTTCTTTTTATAATATAGTACAATATACATGTTGACGAGTTTAATTTTAATTATTCATATTTAAAATATTTTTAAATTATATAATTGTCTTTTTTATATTTTTATTATTTTATTATATACTTTTAATACATGTTTATTAATAAAAGCAAATTTTTATGAGTTTATAATTCAATTATACATACTTGTTATAAATTTACTTAAACTTTTAAAAATTTTACTCCCTTTATCTCAAAATATAGTCACTTTCAAACATATCACAAGAATTGCAGACCTATAAAACAACAATTAACTCATTCAATGTCTTAAATTGAAAAGATTAAAACTTAATTATAAGGATAAAATTGGCAAATAAGTATTAATCAATCTTCAAGTGACTTAGATAAAGGATAAAAAAATCATTGTAGAAGGTAACTTATATTATGGACTGGAGAGAATCATTCATAGGCCATGTAGGAAAGATTGTGAAACTAGTGACCATGGTGTAAACCCATGAATAGAAGGTAAGAGTTTACTTTTACAATTAAATAGGTATCAATGGTGTATAATTAAATAATGGAAAATTTTTAAAAAATAATAAGGGAAATACGGAAAAGACGATTTAGTATAATGTAATCATGAAATCCCAAATTAATCATGTTATACTTGAAATTATGTGTAATTACAAAAATACTTTTAAATTTTAACAACAAAAGTATATGAATTCACAACAACTCACAATTTAAATACTTATTACCTAAATGTCTTTGTTGTTGTGAATTGAAATATTCTTATTGTTAAAATCCAGAGGTATTTTTGTAATTTCACACCATTTCAACTATAAAATGACTGATTTAGGATTTTATAATTTCGTTATATTGAATCATCTTTTCTATATTTCTCCTGTCTTTTTTTGGCATTCTCCCTTAAATAATTAAAATATAAAAAATGACAACAATTTGATTAAATATATTTTATATCCAAATAATTGAAATTAAATTCACAACATTGCTAATTTTTGTTTTTTTTTTAATTTTTTGCCATCAAATAACATTCGTAATTTATCATACTTAATAAAATTTTTTTTATAAAATTTATATAAGAAAAACCACTAAATATGATCAAATTGAAAAGGTAACATGGGTTATCCGTTGAGTAAACACTATTTTGTAAACTAAAAAGTTTATAACTGACATGATTTTAATAACGATTCAACACGATTTTATAAACTAAAAAAATAAAAACAATAAACTCAAGAAGTCAACAGGCAAGTTTGACAACCATAGATGTATTACTGCTAACAAGTTTTAAATATTGTTGTCTTGGCTGGTATATGTACATCTTCTATGGCTCACCACTTCTCTTATTCTACCTTTAATTATATATAGATAAATATGATAGTCTCAAAGTGATTGTGATCCTTATTTGACTAATATTATGATTTTTCGAAAGTATTACATATAGCACGTCAAGATGACATGATTACCAATTTACCATATAATTAATATTAATAGTATATTAACAAAGATGAAGAGATTTGATATGTTAGTATGTTTGTCTTTACCACCGAAATTTCTGGATCGGAGAGATTTGATTTGTCTTGTCTTGTCTGGTATTTTAAAAGGACAAATACTAGAAAATGAGATAGATAATTTGCATTCCATTCAAATATTACAAGGAAAATATAACATATTCCTGACGCAAAGTTTTAATGGATTGAATCATGAAAACCAAAAAAATTGTATGGTGAGAAATATAAGATTTTGAAATTTAGATTGGGCACTAAATCAATCGGGGTATTGGATTAAGAGTCTGTGGGTCATATGGGAGTCAGTCCAGAGTCAACCCGATGTCAGATCAATGAGAATAAAAAATAAACTTCACTTCTCATTGTAGTGCTATACTATTCAAAATCAAGTCAATACCTTGAATTAATAACAAACAATTATATACTTATCAACGATTTTTTATATTTTCTTCGATATAATATAATATTAATTGATTATCTTCTTACTGTTTTAGTAAATTATTAAAATAGATAAACAATAACAAAATATTCCTACTTACAATTCTTTAATCATTAAGACAAAAATTATTATTAACTTTGACTAATATTGCTATCCACTATATAAAATAAATATATTTTTTGTAAAAAAAAATTCAAATCGAGTCAATCCAGCAACCCGTCCACGTTGACACCGGTTTAGCCGGGTCGCCGAGTTAGGAACCAACCCAAATCGGTTTTATGGCCGAGTCGCCGATTCTCGAACTTACTTGGCCAGTCCAATATGAGTTTAATAACCTGGAAGAAATATCTATATATTAGGTTTAACAATGCCCAATTATAATATTATAATATCATATTCTAAATAAATGCAAACAGAAAAAGAAAGATAGAAATAGAGGGAATTACTATGAAGTACTAGAGAATAATAAAAAGTCACAATGACAAGTTAGCAATATAAATGGGCATGTTTGGATTAGCAGTGAAATAAGAAACTTATTTTTATAAGTAGCTTATGCAAAGTGACTTAAAAAAAATGACTTATAAAAAGTGACTTGTGTTTGGCTTGCGATAGGAAAAGTCACTTATTGGGGTAAAGTTACTTGTGTTTGGAGAGAGTTACATCACTTATGAACAAACAAAAAGCGACTTATTAGAGATAGAATAAGTGATTTATTTTCATAAGTAACTTTTCTTTAACTTATTTTTATAAGTTATTTATTGCCATATTATAATTATAAGTAGTTACCAAACAATCAAAATCCATAAGCTACTTATTTTATTCAGTTGCCATTGCTAACCTCTCTAATACGCTTGTACCAAACAGGCTGGAAGTGACTTATTTTCATATGTCATTTGTCCCAACTTATTTCAATAAATAACTTATTTTTACCAACTCTTACCAAATAACATAAGCTGCTTGTGCTTTTTTTTTTTACTGCCACCGCCGTCCCAACGCCCTCAAACACTCTGCTCAAACAGCCCATAGATGCATAAACATATTGATATTTCTTGCACTTAAGTTTTCGTTTCTTGCTCCTCAATTTTTACTTTACTTTTAGATGATTAAATCCGTAAGACTCACTCTATTTTGACTTTTGTGGCCCATAATTCCAAGACAAGTCAACAAACACACACAGCCACAAGTGAGTGACCATCAGCATAACATAAATTTCAAACCATTATTAAGCACAGAGAAAGTTACCTCGTATAAATATTAAATGTATTTCATTGACTCTACAGGTGTCTTCACACTCAGCACAATATGAAACAAACAGTAAAACAATTCCCAAAAAGAAAATTATAAACATCAGATAACCTATTCTGCAGTACCTTTCTGTATTCTTCATGATTTGCTGCTATACAGTCTAGAAGGTGTTGAAGGAGAGAACTCAAAGGGAAATGGTGGTGGTGATAAATCCACATCTCCTTTCAGAATCTTAACAATATCCCCGATATTTGGCCTTAATTCTGGATTTTTCTGTAAGCAACAAAGTGCCAAGTTGATGCACAGGTTAGCTTGCTCTTTGTTATAATCTTGTCTTAACCTCTCATCCACAAGTTCTAGAATGTTGCCAGATTGTGCCAATTGCCTGCACCAGCTCACTAAATTAGCTTTCTCAAGATTCAATAATGGGGATGATGTAAGAGCATCTAATAAAGGTCTTCTTCCTGAAACAACCACAAGGATCAATACTCCAAAACTGTAAATATCAGTTTTTTCCGTTGAGAACCCCTCACAAACACTATATTCTGGAGCCACATAACTAAGCGTTCCTCTCATACTAGTTGTGCTGCTGAGATCTCTGCTTTGCATCTCGCCGCCAATGGAAGGATTACAATTTTCTTTCTTCTTCCAACCTCTTCTGAAACTAAAACCCCCATTTTGATCATAATCATTCTGATACTGATCCTCCTCTCTTTGGAAGTTTTTACATCTGCAGAGATAAAAGTTCCACTTAGCTTGAAGAATTTTCAGGTTGCCACGTTTGTTGTTGCTTGATTCTGCAAGATTCTCTTCTTTCCATAACTCTTGCATCTTCTTATGCTTCTCATGACATTTCTTATCCACTGATTCTTTATTCTCATCTGTTTCATTTGTTGGACTTGAATTTTCCGGTTCTGATTCCTCTGGAATGGTCTTTTCTTCATCATCCCAGTTGGTGTTTGACGGATGAATCTGACTCCCTATCCACTCCATGACATAATCTTTACTGCGTAATTCTTCACTTTCTTCCTGTCTCCACCACCAATCTTTTCCCCATTGATTTTCATTTGGCTTTTCTTCATCCACTGAGGAAACATTAACATTTAACTCTTTACAATGATCAATAATTCTGGCATCATCATCACTAGGAACAAACTTGTTCTTCCAAGTCCAATCATCCCTACTAATATGATATAAACTCGAGATATCTTTCCCCTCGACATTAGTTCTTGCCCTTAATTCATTTTCACCTATGTAGCTGGCATTATGATTCAAAGAATTCAAGTTCAAAGGTCCAAGATTAAAACCTACCCTATTATTATTATTATGCTTGGATGAAGAAGCCTGCAAAGCTACAGAAAAATCCACTTCATTAATGTGCTCAGAGCTATCAGCAGTTAAATTACCTGAAAACTCTTGGCTCTTCCATAGATCCTGACTCTTATCACCCAAGTCCTGACTAAACACATTCCCACCAAACTCACCCTCCTCCACTTTAATCCTTGACAACCCGAAATCCGAAATCTTCGCATGGTGCTCTTCGTCGAGCAGAACATTGCTTGACTTAATATCCCCATGAACCACTGGAGGGTCACATTCAAGGTGAAGGAATTCCAAGGCTCTGGCAACGTCCAATATCACAAGAGACCTCCTCTCCCAGCTTAAACTCAAACAGCCATCGCCATCACCATCACCATTATCTCCAAAGAGAAACTCCTGCAAGCTTCTGTTAGGCATATATTCAACCACCAAAGCTCTTTTGTTCTTTTCCACACAATATCCAAGAAGGTTCACAAGGAAAGGGGACGTTAACCCACCAAGAATATGAAGCTCATTCTGAAATTCTTGCTCTGTTTGTGAACACAAAGCATCTAGACGCTTAATAGCAATAAAGTTCCCACCTTTAAGCTTCCCTTTAAAAACTGTGCTAGACCCACCTTTGCCAATGACATTTTCAGTGTGAAAGCCATTGGTGGCTTTCTTGAGTTCTTTGTAAGAAAACCTATGGAGCTTTAAGGGAGAATTCGCATCAAACGGGATCGTTTTAGCTCTGTGTACAACATAGTACAACAGATGATATAGGAAGCAAAGTATTGAGCAGAAAATAACTAGAGAAGCTGAGACAGTGAGAGCCAATAAAAGGACTCTGTATTTGGTGAAAAAATTGTGATCTGGATTTGGAGGGAATGATCTTGAAGTCATGTTGGAGGTTGATTCTTCTTCTGAAGCTCAAAAAGGTCTTAGACTTGAGGTATTATTTACAGGAATTGAAGAAGGAAAGGTAACTGAAGAACTAGCAGACGAGCCTTCTGGTTTTTTTCTGTCTCTTTTTAAGTGAATTGGTATATGGGAGATGACAAGACAAGATTATATTTCATGGTTTTGAGAGCTTTTATAAACATAATAATTCATTAACAAGGCCTTTACATCAATAAAGAGATTCAAAATCATACACACTTATAAGGTATAATATATTTTTAGTTTTAGGTTAAAAGACTTGCTTTGTTAAAATTATGGTTTTAATGATCTTCAATGGGAAACCATACACACGTCAAATTTTTATGAACCAGACTATTTTTTGATGGAAGAAATTTAATTGTTACTTGTTATTAGTTGGTTCTTTTGTTTAATGCTGTCTTTCCCTGTTCTAAGGTTACTTGTTTGTTATGTGAAAATTATTTAGTATATTATATGTATCAAATGATAATATTAAAGATACCAATAACAATTTCTGCAAGTGGATTTTGTGAGTGGGGTCTATATAATAGTAGTGATAAACAAGAATTCAACCAAATGCCATAAACGGCGCAATATACTCAGATGCTTTTCTGAATTTGACTTTTTTTAACAACCTGAAGGTGTGGCTTGAGTTCAATCAAACCGCATACCAAAAATTGATAATAAATATTATATCTCTAATAAAATGTATAATTTTTAATCAAAGGTCATGCCAAGATTATAAATAAGGAGGGAAGTCAAGGGAGGGACCCCAGTTACTTTTGACTAATGAGAGTTTTGGGGACAAACACAGTAATCCAAGAATATCATGTTATTCTTTCTCTCCTATAAAAATAGTTTAAATTGAATAAATTAGTATTGATATTTTAAACTCTTTTAAAAAAAATGCATCCACAACTAAAAACTTATATATGTTAATTTAATATAAAATGAGAAAATTACCTTATTCGTCATCGTAATTTCACTTAATATTTCATCAGGTCTCAATATTTCCCCCTTTCTTCATCAATTATAAGCATTACCCTTTATGCTCATACTAAACTTGTTAACCTCTTTTTTTTTTAAAAAAAAAAAAATAATAAAAGACAACTTTCATTAAAAATATCAAATGAGTTACATCATACCTTTGCAATCATCTTAGGGCATGTTTGCAAAAATATTAATATATTGGTTAATTAGTGTTGATATTTCTAACGAAAAAACAATAAGTGTTGATATTCATTAAGCAGCATGTAAGTTGCCACAAAATACAAATGTTGTTAATCCATGTGTGTTCCGAGTGCCTGAGTGAAAGCCACATCATCTAGTTCTAACATTGTGTCTCATACGAAGAACGCAACAAATTGTACATTTAGGGATTGATATGTATAATTGAGAAAACTATAAGAACCCAATAAAAAAACTACAAACACTTAATTAAAAATGGGGTCAAATTACAGAGAATTGTTCATAACAAAAAGTTAAATGAATAGTGATAACTAACAGACTAATTGGCAATGCTTTTTTTTTTTTTGGCGTAGCTGCTACAATGAAACATTCACCAACTTGACTCCTGAGGAATAATCCAAACATGACCTCATGTAAGGGAAAGAAGAAGTGAAATCTTTGATAGTGTTTCCCTCACAATCACGCTTAGGAGGAATGTGATAACAGGGCTCCATAGAGTAGTCCCTTCGACAAGGTGGATTAGGATTAAGAGTCACATTCCCAACAAGCCTATAAAGAAGCCATGGCCTTAATCCCCCCAAACCTTGAGCCACATACCCAAAAGTAGACAAAGAGGTAGTCACCAACACATCACACAGACTCAAAAGGTACATTTCAGTCCAAGCCTTCATGTTATGTATATTGTTATGAAACTTTTGACGCTCTTCATGACTTGGTTGATATACTCCAACCATTTCTCCTGTAATGGTTGGTTTTTTCAAATACATAATTCTCAAATTCTCACCATATTCTGGAAATAAAGATGCCACTAGTACTGCCTTTAAACTCGAATTTTCTAGGGTTGAGGATACTAGGTTTTTTGGGTCTAGTTCTGGGAGTATCTTGTGCTGCAGGGTACAACTTAAGAGAAGGTCCATAACTGCTTCATGTGGGGTGGAATCAGGGGAGAATAGTCGGATTTGAAGGCCAATTTTCTCATATGATTTTGCTAAGTAAGTATCATAGAATCTGCTTATTAGTCCCCATGCCTCATTTGAAGGGTGAAAAAGGTAATGTCCGACATGGTAAAAAACAGTATCCCTTTCTGGGAACATTTGTGTGATCTCAAGGTTAAAAGATGGGATCATGAACAGAGAAGGGACAAAATACTGATCTGACTGTAAAATCAAAAGGGGGACTTTTTGAACAAGCTTTTGACTATGATCACAATGGAAAAACTTCTCGGGATCATCTTTAGTGTGTTGCAGATTCAGATGAAGAACCGAAGGTGGCAGGGAAGAACCATTCTTAGCTAACATGTTTTGATATGTTTCAACACCTCTTGGATGCCAAAACGGGGAACGTTTTGGAAATAGCCAAGTTGAATTTAGAAATGGCTCACAGAACAAACCCCTCATGTCATCTTCAAATTTCACAAGAAAGACTCTGTCTGTGAGTAAAGCATAAACAAATGAGGCAGCCATGCTTATGATTCTGTTCCCTAAGCCATTTGCAGGTGTCCAAACAAGGTACTTACATGTGGTATTAGTACTATGTTTCTTGGACTTTTTGACCTTTTTCATGGTTCTGTTATAATGTATGGTCCAAGGTCCACAGTTTCTGTGAATTTCTTCATAATTGCGGAGTTTGGAGATTAGATATGAAGACGGCTTGTGGGAAGAAGAAGCTTTTTGGTATCTGTACAAGTAAGACTGAAACCTACTTATACATGATGATTTATCGAACCCAAAAGCTAGAAACCCTTCATACAATTGCTTAGCTTCATTTCTGATAGGTGAGGTTGAAGCTTTTCTCAATCCTATAAAATTTTAAGAAGCTACAAAAAGTTAGCAAGTAGAGGAAGAAAACTCTTATCACTGATTCTTTTAGTCAATGCAATCTAACTCAAGTTTTAAACTTTAACTCAATGCAATTTAGTTCCTATGGTTTTGACTCAATTGTAACCCATTCCCTGAATTTTAACTCAATGGAACTCAATACCCATATTTTATTTTAATCATATAAAATATTCATCTTTATATTTTAGAAAATAAAATTATATATTCATAAACTTTAGGACCAAAGCTTTTTAAATGGTCAAAACTATAATGGATTTAATTTCAGTGAGTAAAACATTGCATCGAGGCAAAGTTTAAAATTTGAATTACAATTAAGCAAAACCTAAGGCTAATAAAATATTAATGTTCCCTAATTTTCTTAATTAAACAAAAAGCCGTTACCTTCATTTGAACTTGTAAGAATCTGAGATCCATCTTCCATTGCTGTAATATTCAGTTTTTCCTGGGAAAACATTGACATCTACAAGTTCAATAAGGAAAAAGGGTGTGAACTTGGGTCAAACAGAGAGAGAGAGAGAGAGTCTCTGAAGAAAATATGTATTGTCGGTTACCTCTAAGGAGGTTCCATTCATATACGACATATTATCTGCTCTTTCTCTGAATCCTAAATCTATAGTGGTAACGTTGTAAAAAGGTCTTCTTCCTAGGATCTTGTCTTTTGAAAAACCCAGAGAAACATAAAACTCTGAGTTCTGATACATGAAGATAATTATGACCAGTGCAAAGAAAGCAATGACTGATAAGGCAAAGCATGTCCTGTATCTGTTGGAGGCCCTCATCCCCATCTTCTTGTTGTCCATTGTGACTTTTCAAGCTCAGAATGAGAGCTTTAATGGCGGAAATCAAATCAAACCCCTTAAAACATCACCAACAACATACTTATTCAGTAATCAAAACTAAAGCAAAAGTTAAAAAATAGTCGTCTATTAAAAGGAACAAAGAAGCATCCAAAAAAAAAAAAAAACGGCTTCTCCACCTTTTTTTTAAAAAAATGAGGAATTTCATGTGTAGGAACAGACCCTTTCACCTTTATATATATATATATAATATACCCAGATGATATTTCAAGTGAAATTCTTATACCAGATTCATGATAAAACCATATCTTCTTGTTTGAAAGCAAAAGTTTACAACTTTTTGATGTTTCAAGGCTATCGAAGAAGAAGGGTAATAGTAACAATACATGAATAAAACAATATCAAAACTGAATCAACAGAGAATGAACTTAATATACAGTTGAGAGCAAAATCCCAACAAAAAAAAAATGGAGAGGAAAAGAATACCTCGTAAAAGTCAAGCCTGTGTGAAACAAGTATGAAGAATTCAACTTTTGTTGAGAAACAGATACATATATACATGTGTGTATAAATATATATACATATTTCGGGAAAATGCTATTTTTAAGGCTGTAATGAAGTTCTGATTTGTTTCCTTGAACGTTTTCGGAGAATTTCGGAGCAAGGCAGCCAATTCAAATTCAAATTCTCACTGCAATTACAGAAATTCCCAATCTGGCATCATGTATGTACATGCGAAACAACGATCACTGTTGCCAATTTAAAATGTAAATTAAAATCATATAATCTGAGTATTATTACCGGAGATTTGGCTGGATTTGGTCTGAAAGATAATTAGACAATATATTGTAATAAATAAATGAATTAATTAATTCTTTACATAAATGAGATTTGAGAAAGAAAATATGTATGAAATGCTTACATTACATGCGTTCATATTTGTCAAGTTTGCGAGTTAACTCTCTAAGTTTAATAATTTTTTGTTTTTAGTCTAATTTTAATTAAATTTGTGTTAGCCTTAAACTCACGAGTTTACATCTCATTTTTATATTTTTACTTTATAAAATATGTTAACTCGCTCTTAAACTATAAGTCTTGACAATGTTCAATGACTTTATATATAAATCTTACAGAATTTTTTTTTATTGAATATAATAAATTATAAGTGTTAATATATTTAAGTTCATTTATTCAAATTTAAAATATATTTAAGTGAGATTATGGTCATTTTTATAATTTTTATTATTGTATCATATGCTTTTAAAACATGTTGATTCTGTTAAAAAAAAACACATGTTGATTAACAAAAGTAAACTCGTATTACGAGTTTACGATCCAAATTAATATTTTTGTCACAAGTTTATTTAAACTCGCAAGTTTGATAATATTGCATGCATCCATATTTTTTGACAAAAACATTATTTAAAAAGTAATTTAAATTATAGCTAATAGTATTTTAGTACTTATAAAGAGGGGATTTCTTTCCTAGAATATAAGGAGTTTATCTCTCAAATGTGCTTTAGCCAGTAGTAGTAATTATGATGAATGCACCCCAAATAACAGTTTGACAGTATGTTCATTATTAACACATAATAGCGATGAAAAAATTGCTAAAACTTCCCATATTAAAATATTTATTGCCTAAAAATACTTGGAATGTGTTTAAGACCCGGCACCTTAAGTGGATGTGTGAGTAGTAAAAAGGGTAGAAAGATCGAAATCTCAAATATGTACATACTCTACACTACTCGATCATTACATCCGCAACTCCTCTATATTTATAGACCCATTATATAATATTAGCAAACTACGCTTTTCCCTATTGTTTTCATTCTCCACATATCAGGATGCAACTCTTATTTCTAATATAGAGTATCTTTTAACTAGATGTAAAATCAAAGATTTACATGTACCAAAATACTCACTCCGTTCTTAATTATATATCAGGGCTCATTGATTTTCTTGAAGAATCTTAAAAAAATTTAGGGAAGCTAATTATATAACTTTATGACATTAAAACTTGTCGTTTTTTTTAAATTACGTTGTTTGACTTATAAATTAATATATAATATAATAAAATACAATATATTATATGATTAAGTAATGTAATTAGCTTTCTCATAATTTTTCTAGAATTCTCAAAAAAAGTCAATGGATCTTTATAATCAGGACCATAGGAAGTATATTACACTTGGTATTTTAAAGACAAGATGAAAGGCATTTGCACATAATATAAAATATATTGCATGCACTAGGGAAAAAAAGAGGCTTTTTTATTCAAATATTATAAACAAAATAAATAAATATAGAAATGCAATAGTTTTCAACGTATTTACCCAGATGTTACATGCAAACTCGACCTTATGTTGTGCGAGTTTCGAAATTCGCATACCGCATGTGTGTGTTCTTCAGAAAGGAGGTGAGAGGAGAAAGAAATTGTACTGAACGCGCACATGTGACATGCGAGTTCAGCGGGCCCTACACTGCATCACACATTAAGTTGAAAAGACTGTGGGGCCCACCACTGCACAATACTGAACTCGCATACAGCTTATGAGTTCACTGTATACACAGGAGTGTGTTCCACATGTGCAAAGACCTCTGCATTATTTGCATGCGAGCTCAGTCTGCGTTTTTTTTTTCTTTACCTTTCTCGTGACTACAGAGTTGCTCGCTCCCTTCTATATATACATACCTGCACGCCCTCAACTCTCACTCATAACTAGCATTGTTC
>JBAGKO010000012.1:12889506-12900775 GCA_037177275.1 Acacia concinna
CGGCTCCACTCAATCTTTTTTCCTTTCATCTGTAGTTCTCCGCCTCTTTTCTGAAAACCCGTGAACAGTGTTAAATAATTCAATCCATTGCGGCTGCCAGCGTTTTTTTTTTCTTTCTCTCTCTGTGATTCCATTAGGTTTCTTCCCCTCTTTCCATTGCTTCAAAAAACGGTGCGCAGTCAGCTGATTTTTTTTAAAAAAATAAACAACACTACGTGATAAGGAAAGCTTTTTCTTTTTCTTTTTTTATATATATTTAAAAATTATAAACTACTACTATCATTTTTTTTCTCAAATAAAAATTCCTATTTTAAATTCAATATAAGATATTTACAACATAAATCCTACAATTAGTGCATCACTTTGATTTGATCTCATTAAAATAAAATCTCATAGAAATCTTTGAAAATTGTATAGATAACTCTCTAAATATCCTCAAAATATACGTTAAATGTACAAAATATGGAGAGTTATCACACATGCACATATTTAAAGAGAATATTTTAAAAAAACCAATACACACGTCTCATAAATAACTAACTTAAGTAATTTTTTTTAATATTTACAAATCAGTCACTCTAATATTAAGGAGGTAATATTTGAAATTACAATAGATGAAACTCAATTTAAGACTTGAGCCTTCTATGTTAGAAAACTAAAACTAACGACTCTTAGGAAGAAGGCTGTAGATCATCGCTATCAAATTCATCACCTTGCATATATTTATATACACTGCTTTTTTTGCCTCCAACCTATAAACAGTAACGTTAATTCCTCAAATGCGTTAAAAATTATTTTTCAAAATGCTATATACTTGAAATTCATCTTAGTGTGAACAACTTTGAAATTTCATCACACATTGAACAATTTGTTCACAAACTTATATCTTTGAGCATGAATTTTAAGGTTGTGACGTTAAAAAATGAAATTGTCCATGTGGTGTGAACGATTTTAATTTTGTCTTTTAGTGTCTCATTCTCCCAAACACAATTTACACCTTCGTGTTTGTAATATATTCCCTCACATCCTAATTATAAAACTTAATTGATGTTTTTTTAGAATATTAAGAAAACATATTATATTACTTAATCATATCATATATTTTATTTTATTATATTATATATTAGTTCATAGGTCAAACAACATACTTCGAAGAAAAAATAATTAATTTTAATATCTTAAAGTAATGATATTTTCTAAGATTTTCCACACAAAAAAAAGTTAACTTGATCTCATAATTAGAATCTGAGTGAGTAAGTCATTTTTAGGTTTCAACCAATTCCACAAAACCAAAGAAAAGAGGTTAATTAAATATATATGTGTATGGGGTTAACTTCAATTAAAATTATTATTTTTTAAATAGCACTCAATATTTTAAAATGATTTTGGTGCATTCTCTGCATCACTTAATCTCGAGTATATGCTAAAATAATTTTTGATGTAATTTTGCCCTTAATATTATTTAGTAGGATGGGCGCCCTAAATTTAGTATATTTAGTGATACTTAAAAAAAGTACTTTAGCCATATAATGATTTAAATAAGAAATTTCAATTTTAAAAATATTAAGCAACACACACACACACACAGATACATACGAGAAAAGCTATCACCAACATCTTATTGAATTGACAACATTTAAATATAATCCATTTATAAAGACGGTGGGAGAAGATGTGTTGGTTGTTACTTGTTAGCTAGGGTTAGAGTATGTGATTGTATAGAATGAAAGTCAAAGCATTAACAGCTTCTTCTTCACAAAGCAACATGCACCCTTGCTTTTGAATTGATATCTCCCCAAATTTGATATAATCACTCCAATACAGACCACAACATATAATTAATGTGCTTATTATATTGTCTTTCTTTTGACAGCGATTGACTTTCTTGGAGTAAAAGAATTAGTGTATGGACTAGTCCATTTGTTATATGACCATTTAACTGGTCATTGGGCACTTTGTCGGGGCAAATTCGCCTGTAGCTCTTACAACGACGATTTTTACATTTACACAAACTCAAATTTTAGATATTGGGATTTCACAGTCAAAGCCTTTTACGCTACGGTCAACATCTGTTGGTTATTTGCCATTAATTTATGCACACATAATTTCATTAAAATTTTGCTTAAGCTTGGTGAACCACAGTCAATGTTAGCAATATCTTGAACATAATTGTTTCTAAACTGGAGGATATTGTGCACTAGTGAAATCAAATTGATGGTAATATATTAAATGTAATCACCTTTACCTGCAAATCCTTAAAGGTGTCCGCATTCAATCTCTAAATAAGAGAATAGTGGTTTGGATTTCCATACTTACCTGTACTGAATATAATAAATTATAAATAAAATTTAAGTCAAGTTCTTTATATATATTAGCCTAAATTATATTTATAAGTGCTCACGTCTGCATTTCAACAACTGTCAATAACAAAGTAACAAGTGTCTAAATTTCATAAATGAATTTACAAAGCTTTTCGCATGAACATATAGTATAATTAAGCTTTGAAGGGTGTAAAGGCAAATACATTATTTTTAAAACAAAGCAATTCTAGCAAGTCTATTAAATTAGCTCAAACATCCGGGTCTATTTAATGAAATTTTTTAAAATTGCACCATTTTTAAAGCATTATGTATGCTTTTGTGCCGTTCAAACGTAATTGTGCTATATGCTAGCAGCTAGCTAAAAAAAAAACTTATTTGTTGCTAAAATTTCGCTAAAAATACTATTATTTATATATCAATAAGTTTGGCAACATCGTTAATCAATTTGGGAAGCTATTAAATCAACGTAACAAAAACGTTAAGCATGAAAAGATATATTGAAGCACAAAACAATGAATAAAGTCCACCAACTAACTTGTTTGCCGACAATAATGTATATGAGAAACACACATCTCTCATATTATATTCAAGATAAACGACAAACAAGGTATTGTGTTTTGATCATAAAAGAAAAGACCTTGTTCATCATATCGTTGCTTCAGAATTTGTCACCTAATCCTATTCACAAACACACCCAAATGATGATAGGTTCTAGTGTTTCAGTTCAAGTGTTGCTTTCTGGTTTCAGACCCAAAAATTGACGGTTCCTCCAACCCAAAAAGAAAAAAAAGAACATTTGACTGAGCCATCTTACCTTTAACTCTATTTGACAACCAACCGGACCTAAGTCCTCCTAAACTGCTCTATTATAACAAACATTATTGCATTCCTTTTCTTATTGTCGTCTTATATATCACAATGTGATTATTGTTTATTCTTACCATTATAAACTGTCATTATATCTGGTTTTCAGTTACCTTTCCTTCTTAATTCTATCATGGTCTTCTTGCTTTAAGTTCACTAAGATTGAGATTAGCTTGTAAACATCAAAATGATTTGGACACTCCTGTGTGTGTGTGGGGGTCCTCCCATGAGATTTATTTTAGGTAAGGAAACAACAAAGACTTAGCTTTGAACAGTTTCAATTTAATCCTGATTATTAAATTATATACAACACTATTTAAAAAACATGTCCAGTTTTTTTTTTTGCCTTAAAAAACTTGTCCAATTAAATGGAGTGAAATGGATTCATTTTTTTTATTCAGAAAACAAATCAATTTTGCACAAATTTTTTGTTTGTCCTTGATTAATGAATTTGGTTTATTACACTGTTAAACACTACTAAAAACACATGTCTTTTAAATTGAATGAAATTGGATTCATTTTTCTTCTAATTAAGGATAGGTGATCTAACATCAAATGTTGGATCTTCACCAAGAAAAAAAAACTCCCAATTGTTTTGCACTAATATAATTGCGCAGTTTCATCATAGATTCATATAGTTAATTAACACAGCGTCTAATAACTCACACTTTACTCAGCATGCCTTTTATGTCTTTTTTCTTAATTCAGTACTACAATATTAAATTAAAGCATTGTTAAATTCAAATGACATAGTACTCTCAACGTGATTCTTTTCATACACAGAATTTAAACATAGAACCTTCATTATAGGGTATTAATTCTCTTTTCCTTGACACAACAACACTAAATGTTATTACCTCCAGTCCTAAATATAAAATTTATATTGATAGCATATTAAGGATCAAATGTTGTAGTATTTGTCGTTTTTCAAATATTAACATATAATTGGTTAGGTTATAAAGGAATCTAATCATAAAAATTTGAAGGATTAATTGAAGATATAATAATCTAATTAAGATGGTTTTGATAAATGATGTGATAGGAATATGGAAAAAGGGCGGATGATGCTTGTCTGGCATAATTTCACATGGCTTGCCTCACGTACTACTACTACTAATAGTAGATATAGATATAGCAATACAAACAAGATTGTCTGTTTCCGATCCCTTAACTGCAGAAGGGTCAAAGTCTGAGTCACCAACGCACCATTTTTCACTGTCAAAAAACAACCTTCACAACACACTCACATCTATTTCTCTCTATTGCTAATCATACTGACTTATGATCCAAAGCTCATTAATTAACTCAACAGTTTCATGGTAATCATACTAAGATTTTAGATCATACTCCAAATTCAAGTGTCTGTGAGTTCCAAGAACACAAATTAAAGCTTCTCATATTATTAACCTAAATGCATTAAAAGCATCTGAAACATTACAAATGTTGGAATGTGTGTCTCTCTCTCTATGCATGACTTCAACATTACAACTCAGCAGCATCGCATATATATACTATATATATGTTGTAATATTAGATACAGAAATAATGTGCTTGTTCACAGTTTGAGGGACAAGTCAAGTTTGTGGAGCTGATCCTCTGTGACAGGCCTTGGAGAAAACCTAGGAATCCCAGAAGTTAATAAAGAAGAAGAAGATGACGATGATGATGATTCTGTCCAAACATGGGAGGCTCCGAATAATGGATTGTTCTGGAAACGAGGTGGTTGAAAAGAAGAAGAAGAAGAAGAGGAGGAAGGCTTGTGAATCATTGAAGGAAGCTGAATCCCAAGTGGTCTGTTATAGGAGATGCCACGCAGAGGAAGAGAAGCCATACATGAATAATAATACCTCAGTCCGTCAAAATGTGCAGAAACATGTGAAGCAGAAGCACCATTACCAACAACGTTGTTGTTGTTGTTTCTGTGTGGTCTTTTTGCGAGAGTTCTCTCTCGCTTGTGAGCGTTTTGGTGACCCCCAAGTGCCTGCGAGCTGTAGAATTTTCTGTGACAGTAGTTGCAGGAGAAGATCCTGCCACCATGGGGAGATTCAGAAGATGATAATGAGAAGCAGTTAGAGAGAGTTAGATCTAGACAAGGAGGAGGAGGCGGAGGCGAAGAAGATGATGAACTATATTGTTGTTGTTGAGCCTCTGTTTCTGTCTGTTCCTGGGTCGTCTTGTCTGGCTGGTTGCTGTCCATTGAACAAGTCTCTGCAAAATCAAACAGTATATGATGTAGAACTTGGCTCTGACCTTGTTGACGACAATGATGGAGTTTGGTTTAAGAGAAAGAAATAAAAGATGAAGAAGAGAGTATTGTGGTGAGAGGTATGAATTGGAGATATCACTCATTTTTACATTTTGAAGGTCTTTTTATAGCAACACCTTATAACAACGTCACTGTCTCAGTATCTAATCTCTTAGATCAAGTGCTCCTCCTTAAGGCTCTGTTTGCTATTGGTTCCTCCAAATTTTATTCTCTTTTTTCCTTTTCAAGGAAGAAAAAAAACAGAGAGATTGAGAATAAATTAAAGAAAAGTCAGTTTCTTATACATTGGTTCCCCTCCACTCCTTATAGGATATAGGAGTTTTATTTTGCTCTTTTAGTAAGTATACTATCTCAATCTCTTTTATATATTTAATATTTATCATTTCTCTCTAAATTAATTTATCTAACATAAAAACTTATATGACTATATATATATCTATATGTATGTATAATAGGGAAAAATTCATTGCACCCTCTTTATAGCCATTTCATATTAAAGAACTCTCAAAATATTCTAAAACTTCACAGTAACCCAAGACCTTAATTGAAATTTTAAAACTTCACTGCAACCCAAGGCCTTAATTGAAATTCTAAAACTTCATTGTAGCCCAAGGCCTTAATTGAAATTAAGTATTTTTGGTCGAAAAGACATTTTTGTCCTTGTCTTGTACATGATCGATATGTGATCTTATAAATTCTCACATGTATCTTGCAAATACACATATTTAATTTGTAAATTCCCACACGTGTCTTGTAAATAGCATGTAGCATGTATTTTTGTAAATATGGTCCTTGTCTTGTGCATAGCTGAGATGGTCTTATAATTTCATTTATTTATTTTTAACTAAGCATATTTGACTTAAATTCCACATGTATATTGTAAATTATCTTATTTGACTTGTAAAGTATGCGTAGCACATCTCATCCAAAAAAAAAAAAAACGTAGGGCTAGCACCATTGTTTCATCCACAACTTTTAAATTTAGTTTAGACTTTAGAAGACTAAATTGAGGAGTAAAATTTGGATCCGTTTGAATATGACTTATTTTTATAAATATTTTATTATAAGTGGCTTCATAAAAAAAATGACTTATGTTTGAATGGAAATTGTAGAAGTGACTTATCAAAATAAACCACACTTTTCAGCTTCTAATTTTGAAGCTACTTTTTCATATAAGTGGCTTTTACGTGTAAGTCAAATCCAAACATTGTAAAATGATAAGCTTCTTTTTTTTTATGATAAATTGCTTTTAGATAAAATAAGTCAGATCCAAACACACCCTAAAGATTTATTTATCAGGTGATGATGATAGAGCATTATATTTTATTAGATGGCTCAAGAAAAGCGTTAAGATCCCCAACGACTAACCATTGACCCCTTGCCGATTCATCAAGATTCTGTAATGGTGCCCATACACAAACCATAGTTTCAAAAATCTTTATCCATATACACGTTCAAATGTACACAAAGAAATTTCTAAAGAATTTTTTATATGGATGATTCACATCTATTATGTACCTCAATTGTGGTGAGGTCTTTGAAACTGGATAAAGACTTATATAGACCTTAAGTAATTAGCAAAGAAGGTGATGAAGAAATACATGGTTCAGAAGTACCATATCTTTGTACTATTAAAGTATTTATGTATCTTGCTAATTACAAACGCCCTGAATTACCATTTATTGTTAGCTTATTAACAAGATATAATTCTTCATCAACACAAAGACATTAAAATGGAGTGAAGTAGATTCTTTGTTACCTCATATGTATTATGGACATGGGTTAGTCAAATGTTTCCAAGCATGAATTTTTTTTTGGGTGAATTCCAAGCATGACTTTATTGGTTATACAAATGTTGGGTTTTTTTTTATCCACGTGATGATAAATCATAAATTGAATATTTGTTTACATATGGAAGTGCAACTATTTCATGGTAATCTATGAAACAATTTTTAAAAAGCTTGTCACTGATACCTTTAAGAGACTCAAAGATTTCAACTGAAGTTGTCAAGAGAAGTTGATACACGCTATACTCTTTTTCCCTTATTTAGGTTGTGTCCCACTAAGTTTTCTTAGAAAGGTTTTTAATGAGGTAGACTAGACAGTATCTCAATGAATGACGTATTCTTTTCTTTGGTTAGATTTTTATCTCACTGGGTTTTTTCTAGTTAATTTTTTTAATGAAGCGCATTCATAATGGACATTCAAGGGGGAGTATTATGAATATTAATTATGTAGATGTCTATTGACTCACAAGAGCCTTCCTCACTGTGCCAAGCAATCTACCTTCTTCTCCAAGTCAGTACAAACTTGGTCTCCAAGTTTGCTTGGTCACCAAGTTCCCTTTTGCCTATATATAAATGCATTTGTGTAAGCATTGGACCACACAAGTGAATGAAAATTCTCTCCCATTTTCTCTTTTAAATATTCTCTCCTCTTATCTTATTCTTACTATCTTTTATCTCAGATATCTTTATTTTCATAACACTTTAACTTCTTTTAAATAAATCATTATTTTTTTAAAAAAAATCCTTTTACTTATTTTAAAAAAATCATTATTTTTCTAAAAAAAATTCTTTTTACTTCTTTTAAAAAAATCATTATTTTTTTTTAAAAAAATCCTTTCACTTCTTTTTAAATAAATCATTACTTCTTTTTAAAAAATCCTTTTTTTTCTTTTAAATAAATCATTATTTTAAAAAAAAAAATATTCCTTTTACTTCTTTATTTTTTTAAAAAAATTCATTTTCCTTATTATTTTTATAATAAATCATTATTTTTTAAAAAAATTCAAAATTCACATTTGTAGCGGTTATTAACCGCTACAAATTTGAAATTAAACACTACAAAAAACTTGCTACAAAACTCATCGCAATAACTGCTACTAACGGAACCGTTACAAATACTACTATACTAACCGCTACAATGCCTCTATCTTACCTCTATAAATAACCCATTCTCTTCATATATTTCATCTCTCTATCATTTTTATCTCTTAACTCTTCTGGTATGGGATGGTTAGTAAGGTTTTGATGGTCAAACTTTTTTTTCTTATTGGACAAGTCATTTTATGTTTATTTTCTTTAATTTTTTGATACTAATAATTCTTTTTTTTTTTCCAAATAACTTGTGGCTTCCTATCTTCTTTCTTTGAAAAAAAAATTCAACAATCTGCATACAAACGCTCGCGCGCATATATATATTTGGATAAATATTTAACTGGGAAATATTATTATTTTTACTTTGACCCTTTAAAAATAATGTAAACACTACTTTTCATCATCAAATAAATTAAAAGTAAATAATGTAGTATAAATTAAAACAAATAATTATAAAATAACTATTAAATAAGATTAATAATTTCTTTTTCTTTTTTTTTCGATCAAAAGATTAATAATTTCTGCTAAACAAGTTTTTTTCTTTAGTTGCAACTTAGTAGCGGTTCTCTAAACTGCTACAAATTCAAAAATTCAAATTCTATGTTTTTTTTAACATTACCAAATTTTTGTAGTGGTTTTTGAAACTGCTACAAATGTTCCTGCTATCTTTCAAATTTTGACATCCCGCCAACAACAGTTTAGTTGAATCTTTAGCGCCAATTTTGTAGTGGTTTGATTTCCTAACTGCTACAAACATTAACCCTTTGTATCGATTTCAAGACCGTTACACAAAAAAAAAATTGATTCACTGTTATTTGTATCCTATAGCAAATATCTTTACCCGCTACAAATACTAAAGCAGCTATTATGAATGCAGTAGTGATTTTTATAAACAGGTACAAAATGTCTTGCAACAATGTATTTGGTAGCCGTTAACTATATGTAATTGTAGCGATTAAAATGAGCGATTTGTAATGGTTTTAACCGCTACAAAATGACAACTTTTTTTTTTTGTAGTAAGACAAGTTTAAATTTCAAATAATTAATAGTCTAACTCCAACTATCGGTCTAACTTAGAATTTAATCCTTTCCATACTAACACCCGCATTCGACTTATGACTGCTAATACTTGTTTTGCGGTGTTACAAGACAAAACCTACATAGTGATACGTCTAAGCCACAAGGCTCTAGAAAGATCTCACTTACACAACTAATTTTATGAGATTATCAACATACTGTCAAAATAGCTATGAGCGAACTAGAATAGAAAAAATATCACATAATTTGAAATTCATAAGGTGGGTCGATGGACTAGAGTCGTCAACCAAACCACCCCAGCTAGTATCACAAAATATATTCAAAGGCCATATATGGCCAACATAGTCATACCCATGCAGAGGGGGCTCATAAAAGGTTACAAAAGCCAAGGGTACGCAGCCCCAAATTACCAATCATCACCTTCGGCCGGGTCAAAGGCATCCTCGCCATCCAAGTTAATAGCAGGCTGCTCTATAGGGTTTGCAGCACCTCCTGTTGCTGCCACTACAACCTTATTTACCTGGGAGCTCTTGTCCGCCTTCTCATGGGACTTGGGGACAAAAGAGTGACCATAGAGCTTCTCATACTCTTCAACAGCAACATCATAGTCCCAGGAGGAGGTATGCCCTTCCTTGTGCTCCCATAGAAGCTGGGCCTTGGATCTGAGGTAGGATTCTCCAGCCACAACTACGAGCCGTTGTGAGAGCAACTTCACGTTCGCAGCCAGAGAAGTCTCCTTGCCTTTAGCTTCTTCCAGTTCATTCCTCAAGGACTCCAGCGCATTTTCCCCCTTAGCCAGCGCAGATTGAACCCGGTATACTTCATCTTGGAGTTCCCGAATAGTTCTCTCCTTTTCAGCTAACTGGGAGGTGAATTCAGCGACCTTCTCCTCTAAATACAACATGCCAAGAAGCCCCTAAAAGATCAAGAGAGGCAGTCAACAACCAATCATAAGAGAAAGATAAGGAAAACAATTAAAAACAAGGCTCACCTGAAGGAAGTGGGTCAAACCAGTCAAGGCCGCCCCTGAGAGCCCTTGGGCAGCAAAGAAAGCACGATCATCCCCAGAGAGCATCCCACGCACTTGACCCACAAGTCGTGCCGAGTTGGAAAAATTAGGCCCAGAAGCAGACGCTCCTACTGCAAGTCCTTCCGAGTCCGACGATGCTAGCCAACACTTTTTGCTAGGATTTGTTGCCAATTTGCCTTTAGAAGGGGAGGCAGGAACGGTCGATATTGGTGCGACAGGCTTAGGGGATGACCCAACCTTGCTGCTAGCTTGAGATAGGAGCTTAGATTTCAGATCACTAGCGGAGGGAAGATCCATGGGCTTTCCTTTCATAGCTGATTTCACTGCAGGAACACACAAATAAGGTCAAATCGTACGGCTAGAGTAACACCATGCAACAGCGTACCAAACATACCGGGAAGAGAGTCCTAACGTTTGAGTAACTTACAGAAATCCCTATAAGGGGCGGGAATTGACATAATACAGTTTATACTCTCCGCACTCCAACCAACTGTGGACGCCTGCTTATGCTCACCAACATCTATTCAAACAACAAATACATGGAAGTTAAACATCACAATGACCATAGGGGTTAAATGCTGAAAAGAGGTCTTATCGACAGAGTTCCAGTGAGTGCATAAGATCATATCGTCCTTAACAAGCTCTACGAAAACAAATCCCTCCTCCCAACCGTGATCATTAATTTGGTCTCCAGTTACCAAAGGACGCGCTCTGTTTCTGACAAACAAGGTAAAGATACATTTGTTTCTCTTGATAAGATAAGATAGTAAGACTGCAATAGGTCTTTTAAAGTAAGGACAGACTCAATTTGCCTATATAAGAGATCTAGGGATATATCAACACGCCATACATAGGTCAAAAGCTGTGAAGG
>JBAGKO010000012.1:12912271-12926098 GCA_037177275.1 Acacia concinna
TAGTATTTGTAGCGGTTTTTACCTACAACCGCTACAAATGTTCACCGCCACAAATGTCGCGCCAGTTTCGCGTCACATGGTGCGAGTATTTGTAGTGGTTTTTAACTAAAACTACTACAAATATTCATCATGCAATAAATTTGTAGCAGTTTTTATTAAAGCCACTACAAATTTTGCATTTTGTAGCTGTTATTTAAAACCGCTACAAAATACCTATTTTTTTTGTAGTAGAATGGCCATAATCCTCCCTCTAGCTGATGTTCTCGATCAGTCTTTAAGGCAGAGTCCAACAAGCTTCCTTTTACCATTCCTACTCTAGGTTTAGCCAGGTTTTTTTGCCAAAAACCCCGTGTTGCAACCCCATGACTCTATTTGATGGGTGGTGTAACTTTAGACACTATCTCATTGCATCGCCTAACTTTTTGGTAGCTTTGCCTTTTAGTTATATATTTCTCTATGTTACTGTTTGTTTGTTTTTTAGGTTATTTTCCTTTGGAGATACATGGTATGCACTCTTCTTCTTCCTCTCCCTCTTGAGGTCCTCTTCTCGATCTAATATGCAAGGGAGTAGTTTATCCTCAATCACCTACCTTCAAGGTGAAGACGTCGTGAATATGGGGTCTTTTTCCATGTTTCTTGATGGCATGACTGGTTGGCTTTGTCTAGTCAACTTAGTACTTTTTGTTCTATGTACTAGTGCTACTTGTCATATTGGAACTACTTTTGTTTTTTTGTACTGCTCGGCCCAATTCATTCTTGCTTTGGTGGGTTCATTGTATTTTCCTCACTCTTCCAATTTGTATTTGCCTCTATCTGCATGTTGGTACAGACTACATTTTATAAATGGGTCTACTAATATTGCCTTTTGATTATGTAACCTTTTGATATAATGCATATTGATCATTTTATCAAAAAAAAAAAAAAAGATAGATAATTAACTCTGTGTTCGTGACTTGGCATGGTTTTCATTTTACCATAATAAGTAGGCCCTTTTACTCCTATCTATTTTGTAAACCTTATTATATGTTGTTGTATGGTGTGGTATACTTGAATATACCTATCCCCATATCATGTATGTGTGTCTGGTACCATATATAATTTAATGGTGTAATTTAAAAAGGGGATAAAAATTCCAGTTTTGTTAATTAAGGCAAACATATGTTTTGTGGGCCATATTTTAATAATTTATAAATAATTATTTTGAGGGCGCATATATAAAAATTTCCATCTACATATTCTAAAGATGTGTCGGCACAATATGCACTCATTGGGATACAAAACTACTTATGAACAAAGAGGACAAATATGTCAACTCCTTTAATGAAGGAAAATGTTTGATAATTTCTAGCTTCATTAATGAAAGAAAAAGTTTTGCTGATGCACTGTAGAAGGACATTTGAAGGGAGCTAGTAGCACAAAGGTGATGATCATATGGGTGGTTTGATAATGATCATTATTGTCATCTTTATGCCGTCGGCAATTGGCCCCCGTTTTTAGATAATAAAACAAGTGTCAACATGCAAACAATAGTCAAAGTTAAGAGTAAGAGCTATAAGCAGACAATAGTCATAGCTACTTTGACTTTACATAGATAATTTTTTTTGATCAATTACAATAGTCACAGCTAACAGTTATATGCAAACAATAGTCACAGCTAATTTTAGTTTTATTCAGAGAAAGTCAATGAAGGTAGGGCTTTAGTTTGGAAGGGGAGAAAGAGAGAAGGGTGTAGGGAGAGGAAAAGAGTGAGAGTTTTTTAAATAATTATTAAGAAAATATTAGAGTGGGGCCCACAAAACCAAAAATGAATGAATGTTTGTCTTTATTGATAGGGTTGACATTTTTATTCTTTTTTTAAAGGGAGAATTCCACTTAAATATCACATGAATTTGCAAAAATTAAAAATGTTTGTTAACATTTCAAAAAGTTATGGGACCAAATTGGGTTTCAAAATTTCAGATATGAACAGTAGCAAGATTTTCGCTGTAAGAGTAATAGGATTACTCATAAAAGTAATGGATTTCGCTACAATTTTCTGATCTATTTTTTTCTTTCCCCCTCTGTCATTATTCATCTGTCACTATTAATTTGATATTGGCACTAATTGACGCATAGTGAAAAAGGAGAGAGAAATATGTCCATAACAGAGGAGAGGGGATTTTCACTATAAGAGTAATGTGATTACACATAAGAGTAATGTAATTCATCAGTTTCCGAATCACTTTTCACTTTAGCAAATTTGAAAAACAAAAGAGAGATGAGATTTTTCGCTATAAGAGTAATGTGATTACCCATAAGAGCAATGGAGTTCGCTCGTTCCCGGATCACTTTCCCTTCAGAAAAATAAAAAAAAAACAATTCAGTCCCCAACCTTAGTGTCTTTTTAAAATGTTAACAAACCTTTTTGGATTTTGCAAATTTATGTGGTATTTAAGTGTCATTTTCCCTTTTTCAAAGATCATAGGTTTTTGTTTGCACCCCAAGGATTATATAAGGGGCTAGATGCACTTGTATCTTCTCCTTTAAAATAATTATTTAAAAATTATTAAAATGGGGACCCACAAAACAGACGTTTGCCTTAATTAATGAAGCTGGTAGTTTTATTTCTTTTGTTTTTTTTAATGTTTATAGTATTTTTTTGCACTCAAGGATTGTATATGGTTACGGGCATTGTAAATGTGTATTTTTGCATCTCCGCCCTTATTCATTTATAATATATTTTATCGTTTATGGGAAAAAAAATACAATCAATGATTATATCATCACTTCTTTTTTTAGGAAGAAAAAACCTAGAAACTGTAGGTACAATTATATGTCACCAATTGCTTTTACTTCATAAAGCAACGGACAAAAAATTTATATAAGATCCTCGTTTAATTTTAAATATAAGATTTAATTAATTATTTTAAAAAATAACTAAATCTTATAGTTAAAACGTGAATGAATTTATACACCAAGCAATGTTGGTGACTTGGTGCATGAGCTTCCCTCTATGGTGAACCTCTAAACTTACTGTTGTAACACCACATGTCACGTAAAATATGTATCGAACTTGTAAAATATTTATCCTTTACCTGTTCTTGAAAATTGTATTCGGGGCTTACGGGTCGGTAATAATCTCTTGATGATAATTGCATATATTACTGGTGGGCCCCAATAATAAATAAAAAGCATGGTTGAAGGAAAAAAATGTGGATAGGGAAGCTGCGGAGAATTTTTGGACAAGTGGGTCTAATCAAATCAAATACTACATTCGAGATTCAATTAGCTTCTTTAAAAAAGTTAAAAAAATAAATAAATTATTTAATGATATCAGATATGTTATTATATTATATATAAATTTATAAATTAGATAAAATAGTTAAAAAAATCGATAAATTTAAATATTTTAAAGTAATTTCATTGACTTTATTATAATTTTATAAAAAAATCAATTAAATTTTATATTTATTATGAATTATAATACTATCTCCCTTACTGAAGAGCTATAAGCACATGTTGCAGGGGATGGCTTTCTTTCATGGAATGCTACAATAAATGGTACCTTCACATTGAAGATTGTCTATTAATCTATCCACCCTAAATATAATATACCGTTAACATTTTTATAGAAGTTAAGGAAACTAAATAAATTATTTAATTATATCAATATCATTCGATTATATATTAATTTATAAATTAAAAAAAATTAATTTGCAGAAAAACATAAAAAAAAAATTACCTCAAAGTAGTTTAATAAAATTTTTTAATTTTTACAAAGAAAGTCAATTTAACCTTATATTTAGGATAAAAGATAGTATTTGATTGAGAAAAGTTATGGGTTTGGAGAAATAAATAGTCTTATGCTTCTCCCTTATGTCCTTATTTTAATATTGAGGATGGGGACATTCTTCGACTATGATTATGCCAAGCAGTTACGGGTTAGTCATCTTAATCTTATTAATATTCATCAATTTTTTGCTGCTAACTTAAATGATTGGTTTGCTAATAATCTTAAAAAGAGATGGGGATTGACAGTTGCTCAAGTTGGGACCATATGTAGGGTGTGGCTATCTAGAAACTTCGGTATTGCAGGAATCAGTTTGCTTTTGAAGATGATTTTAAAAAACCTTGAGATCCCACCAATATTATACGTTATTCCTGGAGGTATTATAAATTTATACAAACAAATGAGTCTAGTGCTTATGTATCTGCTAATGTGCCCGCAAGCTATATTTCAAGCATATGTGTTAGGTTATATAACAGTTTATAAATCAAACAGTTTAATTTAGAGAAAAATGATAATTATAAATATTTTAATTTAACTTTTTTTTTGTTTTCTTAAATTCTGTAAAAAAGAAATTAACTATGGTTTATATTTAAGTTTGCAGGTAATATAAGAATTAATTAACTTTTTTAGAGAGATTAAGGAAGCTAAGTTACTTAATTATAACATATATTGTATGTCATTATATTATATATCAGTTTATAAGTCAAACAAATTAATTTGGAGGAAAATAATAAACATAAATACTTTAATGGAACTTATTTATTTATTTAAATTCTAAAAAAAAAGTCAACTGACTTTTATATTTATACATAAGTTTATTAGTTATATAAATTAGTTTTAAAACATATAAATATAAATATTTTAAACTAAATTATTTAGTTTCTTTACTTGCTCCATATTAGCTAAAGACTTTTAATGGAAGTCTCTGGTTAATGGCGACGCAAAAACTTCTTATTCCTATTACTCTATCCCAAAAAGATAATTGGTCCTTAATTCTCCACAGAAGAAAGGACAGCAATTACCTATGTCATATAATCGTGTGAGTCTCTATTTATACATTTATATTGAGACACTCATTATTAAAAACTCTCATCATATTACGTTGCTCTACTATAAACTTTAAATTTTACATATAACTAATGATTAGGACGGACAAATAAGTAAAAACAATTGAAGCTTGCAAGACCAAAGTAGCAGTAGAATAATGATCCTTGCTTGTTTTAATTAATTGAGTTCCACTGTTTTCGTTCCTTTTTTTTTTTTTGAAAATGGCAAAATGGTCACAAAGACCAAATATATTCATTAAAAAGTTCCACCAATTTTGTCGAACCAAGATGTCCCAAGCGACTAATTAACAATTTAGTAAGCTAAATTGACAATTTAGTAGGTCCAATTTACAACTTTAACAATGAGTTTTAACAATTTCGTAAGAACATCTTAACAATTATCACTTAGGCGTTATAACAATTTAGTAGGCTCAATTGACAATTTAGTAGGTCCAATTGACAACATTGATAGCGAGTTTTGACAACTCCCTAAAAGGCCCAGGTGTACTTGTGACCACATGGCTACATTATTGTTAAAATATTCTTATAGAGTTGTCAAAACTCGCTGTCAAGATTGCTAATTGGACATATTAAGTTGTCAATTGAGCCTGCTAAGTTGTTACAACATCGGGCAGGTGCCTTTTGTTAAAATATTTTTACAAAGTTGTTAAAACTCGCTATTAAAGTTGTAGATTAGGCATACTAAGTTGTTAGTTAGTCGCTTAGAACTTTGGAACCTCTTGGTAAGGAACAAAATTGGTAGGACCTTTTAGTGAATATGTTTAGTCCTTAGGACCTTATTGCCATTTTTCTTTTTTTTCCCCTTATTTATATAAATTTGAGCTAAGAAAATTCGATTTCAAGGATTTACCAACAAAAGTCGTTAGGACTTATTTGGATTCATTTTTACAAAAGTAAAAAACTTTATAAAAAAAAAGTCAATTAGATAGAAATTTGTTTAGATAATGTATATATTTTTAAAAAAATAGTTTCAAAAGATTCACATATGAATAAAAGTTCAGAGTCAAATGCTGGAAAAAAAAAAAGGCCCAATGTACAAGACTCCAATTATGTGAGATTTGAGGAGGATTAGATATAGGTAGCCTTCCTCATATAATCGATTAGACTGTATTTAGACCTGTGACCACTAGATCATGCTATAACAACTTTTGTTCATAATTTTATGCTTAAATTGACTTTTTGGGTGTAGTAAGCAAAATCGGGTGAACCAAACTTGAGGTCAAACATGCACATATACATTACTCATTAAAAAGATTTTTAAAGTGGTATCAAAGAGATTTAACCCATATATTTTATGGAGTATGAATCACATCTTCAATGGCTACATGGATTATCATATCTTACACATCTTCATTCATTTATCACAAAGAGGAAAAGACAATATCTAGTATATACACATATATCAAACATCGCTCTGTTTTAGGCTTCTTAAAACATATCTCTCTCACACAAACATACTCCAAAAGACTACTAATTCTTTTGTGCTCACTTGATGATGATGGTCACGAACAAATAACAGTGTTTATTATTATAGGGTGGCAAGTTGAGAGAATGATGATAAGGGTCATCTTCTGAAGCTACCAGGGGCAGAAGTAGTAGTAATAGCAGCCTTGGCCTCTTCTTCTTGTTCATCACTGAGCTTCACCAAAGTGTAAGTGCCTGCTCCACTTAAAGCTCCAAGTATGGGAGCTATGAGATATATCCATATTCCTCTGTAGTTGTTTGCTGCTATTGCTGGCCCTAATGTTCTCACTGGGTTCATTGATGCTCCTGTTGCTGGCCTGCACGACACACACACCCCATTCACTCTACAATAATTTATTTTTAATTATTTATTACTATTATGCTCTCTTTTCTATCCCAATTCCAATTAGTGCTCTATGATTTTTATTATTATTGTTTCAAACATGGAGAAACTACTGTTTCATTATGGAAAATTAAGTTTTTGGGCCCTATAATTTTATCTTAATTATTTCAATTCTTACATTTTAACTCGATGCAATTTAGTCTATATAATATATATTATAGTTTTGACTCAATTGCAATTCAATCCTTGATTTTTGACTTGATGCAAAATAACTACTTGTACTTTTAACCATTTAAAACATTGGCAGTAAGTTTTATCAAAAAATTGTATGACTTGTAATTTTATTTTATTTTTAAAAGGGAAACAATTTACATGATTAAAACTATAAGGACTATGTAGCATTGAGTTAAAATTCAGAGATTGAGTTTTAATCAATTTAAAATTATTGGGGTATGAGTTGTATTAATTTAACTTTCAGTAATTAAATTACAATGGAATTAAAACTATAAAGATCAAATGAATAATTTTTCTCATAAAGTATTATATCTAATAAGAACCTGATAAGGTGAAGCTATAAACACATGATAAAAAAGAGAAAAAAAATACAGAGACCTCCTAAAAAAATTGTGAAATTGTAAAAAACCGAATAAAAAGGAAAAAAAATACGGGACCTAATTGATAGCATGTGAAAAATAAGATCTCATTAAAAGTAAGATAAAACTATAACCACTTGCAAATTAACTAATAATCATTGTTTATATAAACATATATACACGCTTGAAGAAACATGGAGAAACTGATTTGTTTATAAATTAAGATTTTTGTTTTGCCAGTATAAATTAAGAATATCAACATATATCATATAAAGTATATTAATGTTTGTGACATACCCTGCGATGAGAATATTGAGCATGACAGTGGCTCCCACTGCGATTCCTGCAAGCTCTCCCACCTGTATTATTCTCAGATTATATCAGCAAATCTTCACTTTCATTATAATACTAATATCACTATTATTATATAATTAAACTCCTCTTTTTCTACTCAATAACAAGTCCACTTTAATTCCTAGGATTAATCAACCTACGTTTCTTTACATTCTTGAACCTTTCTATATATTCATATAAAAATACTTACGGCTCTTGTGTCGGTGGCGACGGCAGTGACGACGAACATGAGGTTAAAGCTGATGATGAACTCCAAAGCAAAGGCTTGGGCATATCCTCCTGAAGGAACTGTGACTCCTCCATCCATGAATGGATGGAATATGCCCTTCAGTGCAAATGCTGCACATATTGACGCCATTATTTGTGCTCCAATGTACACTGGAACCTGCAAATTAATTAATACGTTCAAAAAGTCATACTTAATTGGATCTGTATCAGTAAAAAGCTTTAAGATCAGTCAACACTCGTTAATTACATGTTTCCACGGGAAGTGCTTTAGTGCTGCGAAGGAGATGGTGAGCGCGGGGTTGAGATGAGCGCCGGATATGTGGCCCGTTGAGAGGATGACGATCGTGACAGCTAGACCGGCGGTGCCGGCGCAGCCGATAAGAGTCTCGGCGCCTTGTGTCTTCTGGTTCACTATAGCAGCGGCTGTGCCAGCAAACATTAGAATCAGAGTGCCTATGAACTCAGCTCCCACCTGTTACAAAAATAACAACACATATGAAGATGGGTTCAAAATTTTATCTTTCTCTGTTTTTGAAAGCAACCCAATAAAATTAACACATGAAGAAAAGACGGGTATGTGTTAAATGACCAATTTCCTCATAAAAAAGTTGATCTTTTTCTTTGTACCTTTTTTGCAAGAGGGATCGGAGGGGGAGGCAATGAGCAAGAGACTCTGGGAAAAGCTCCTTCTTCTACATTCCATTCTTCAACACTGAAACACTTACACTTATTGAGAATTGATTTCTTCCTTCCATAGCCATTCCCATTACTTCTCTCAGACTTAAAACCTCCAAACAGAGGTCCACCAGGAGTACCTGGTGTTGTAGGTGCTGAAGGGATCTCCTCATTATCCATCTCTCTAAACACCGCACAACAACAAAGTTATCGAGAGAGGGAGAGATTGAGAGGGAGGGAGAGATGGGTTAGAGGTTTTGGAATCTATTGTTTGTCTCTATGCAATGACAATGCTTGAAGGGTATGGTATATATAATGGAGTGTGGTTGACTTGTGGAATCACCATAGAAGAGAGAGAGGAAAATTAGTGGTTGAGAGTTGAAGAAAATGAGAGACATGGAAAAAAGGAAAACAGTCTCAGCCTTTGGAGTGGACAGTGGGACATTGCAAGGAAGGAGCCATGACTATAGGATTTGAGAAAGAAGCTTTAATCATCAATCATGCTTCTTTATTTGTAGCTTTCTACCATCCCCTGCATTTCCTTCAAATTGACATCTGTAACTTCTAATCTAGATTCCTTACCTTTACAAAAGTGTCTGTTTCTGTGTGTGTCTACCATCTTGTTTAGCTAGTATAACATCTACTTGGAGGTTAGATTTGGTTTTAAACATAGTACCTTAATTCATTTTTTTTATGTCAGTCAAGGGTATAATCTAAGGTTTTAAAACTCAGACTTGTCACTGAACTGGTGAGGGAGGGTAGATTTTAGTGGATCAAATTAGAGTCAAATAAGAGCTAATTCAAAGTTAAACTAGTGAAAGATAGAATATTTTAGGGTTATTAATATACATTTTTAAAGAAAAAGTAAAAAAGATTGATTTTTTTTTTTTAAAAAAAAGTGACTGGGTTGACATCTAAACTTGACCGGTTCAGCGGTTTCGAGCCCAAACCAACCTATCCGATCCAAGTCTAAAAACCATGGTATAATCTCTATTTAAAGTGTAAAAGATTTTTATCCCTCCCAATAAATGCCCTAATAAATTTTATTTCCTATATTTATCTTTTTTTCTTAATTTTCTATATTGATTGCACATGTTTAGAGAGCTAGCAATTGCATCAAATGGTAATTTCGAAACAAATGGTTGAAGATTATATTTTAGGAAACTCAACATATATTTTTAATAGAAATTTAACTAAATTTTTTTAACTACCCAAATTAGTTAAGTACATATTATCTGAAGAAGTATATTGTATATTTGAGGAGAGATATATAATCAGATAGTGGATTAATATAATAATAATATATATGATGAAATAATTTTGTGTAGTCATTTTTCTTATTATAATGACTTGTTACCAACCAACTACCATGACTTGTCGGTAACTAATACGCAGTCGTTTAGGGAAGGTAGACGAGTTAAACAGAATCACAAACTTCACTCAGCAACTTTAATTTACAATTCTCTTTGAAATTGAATACCTGCTTTGGTTTCCAATATTGTTAATGAAATTGATCTCTGTACGTTTCATCTCTGAGAGTTTAAACCAAAAAAAAAAAAATATATATATATATACACCTGCTTTGTTGCCTATCGACTAATATTTTATAATTACCAACAAAACCTACATGTATGATATGCCATACCTATGATTAATTAGTTTTACCTGGTTTGAGTTGGGTGGAGTATGAATAAAAATTCTATATAGATTTCAAACCTTTCGTGCATAAGGAAAAAGGAATTGGCCTATAATGAAATTTCGGAGCACTTGGCCTAAAATAAGATCTATTTTTAGAGCATGCAATTTAATTTACTTTAGTTTAATTTTATCAATCAATCATTATATATATAATTCTACCATACTGTTATATCAACAATGTTATATATAGTAAATATAAGGTAGTTGAGATAATAAAATTGGAATAGATGTGCGGTCATATAAGAAAAAAAAAATTTATAATAAATATATATGATAAAGAGTTAGAATGACATCTATTAAATGAAAAATTGTAAAAAGTTGTCTGACGTGAAAAAGAGATAGAAAAGGAGATCAAAGAGATTAGGGAGAATTTCATTTAAGGACCACATAAGCAAATTAATTTCAGTCAACCCCTAAAACATTCTGAAATTTCAGTCAAAGCCTAAGGACTAAAATGAAAATGATTTTTTCAGGTAAAATAATAATAATGCCATTTATCTCATGAACAAGTAAAATCCTTCAACAAGTGTGAAACTCTTCATGAATAATTATAGTTCTTCTATGAACAACACATTAATTTATTTTCAGTTATCAAAATTGCACACTTTTTCATAGGAGAATTTCACTTGTTTACGAAGAGTTGCACATTTATTCATACGAGGATTTCACTTGTTTATAAGATAAATGGCATTATTATCTTTTTATCTGAAAAGATTATTTTCATTTTAGTCCTTGGGTTTTGACTGAAATTTCAGAATATTTTGGAGTTGACTAAAGTTAATTTGCTTATGTGGTCCTCAAATGAAATTCTCTCAAGCGATTATACTCAATGAAGTTATTGAACATAATCTCTTGATTTACTCAAAAATTTGGTCGTTGTCGTGTGATCCATTGACTCCACCTGATAAGTATGACTTGGCTTTAACTATTAACATTAAGGTATACAAATAAATGACTATATATTCTCTGGAAAAAAAAAAAAAGATAATTGTAGAGGATATTCAATGAGTTTCTTTAACCCTCTTCACATATTTGTATATGTGGTATTGAACAATGGAAAACAATGGGAAGGGAATATAATAGCCATATCTGGCTATCCACCTGCTGTTCTTCCAACTTGCGTAGCAATATTTCTTAATGCAGGAAAAAAAAAAACGAAAGGCATATTTTGCATTCACAATATGCACTTTTACTAGTACTAAAAGGACCACTTGTATTATCTTTAACGTACAAAGTATCCATCAGAAAAACACATCATTGATATTGTACAAAATAGTCAAATATATTACTCTCTTACGTCCTAATTAATATAACAGGTAGTTAAAGGGTTTACTTTGATCCTAATTATATAGATCTCAATCCACTTTGGTCTTCCAAATTCATAAATTTTCCCTTAAGATTTTCCATATTGATTATAAAGATTAAAAGGGAATTTTAACAAAGGTAGTTCCCATGCAAATAAAAAAAATGGTATATAAGGAAAAGCAATACGCATATTTTATAACTAACTAAATTAATTTACTCAACATTTATAAATCAGTTATCTAACTTTTACTACCCTTAGTCCTTAATATGAGAGCTAATTTGGGATTTAATTTGATCTTAATTAAATATAATACCTCAATCCACTTTGCCTTCCAAACTTATATTTTTTTAAGAAATTTACAATGAGGCTCCAAATAAGGGACTTTATGTCAAATAGGTTTCGTGAAATCGCGTATTTACAGTCAGGTCCCAAGGTTGTAAATTTCCGTTGTTGGGTTTGTAAATTACAACCTCCCAACAGCGCAATTAACAACTCCGGTATTGTTAATTGGGACCTGACAGTAATAAATTCCTGAAACATAGGACTTGACTGTAAATACACGATTTCACAATACCTATTTGACGTAAAGTTTCTTATTTGGGACTTCATTGTAAATTTTCCATTTTTTTTAAATTATCCTTATTAATTACACACGTTAATGAATTTTTATTCAAAGATAGTGATGATGAAAGATGATACTCCCTCTAGTCCTAATTATAAGGGCTCATTGACTTTTATGGAGAATTATAAGAAAATCTTAAGAAAGCTAATTACATTACTTAATCATTTATATATTATGTTTTATTACATTATACATTAGTTCATAAGTCAAATAATATAATTTAAAAAAATGAAAATATCTTAAAATAATATAATTAACTTTCTAAAGATTTTTTTATAATTCATCAAAAAAATCAACGGACCCTCATAATTAAGATCAGAATGAGGAGTATATAGTTTACAAAAATCAGCATATATTTGATACAAACAACTAACTTCCTTAATCTATTTAAATTAGTCAACTAGCAAGACTACTAAAAACTGATGGAGGGATTATATGGAAACAAAGTTAAGAGATCCTGATAGATCATCACGCACTAGATCAAGGTCACTTAACAAAATATAGAGACACAGGACAAACAAAGATATGAACAAAAACCAGAACGCGAAGCAAAGTTTTGACTTGGAGGGAATATATGGAATCAAGAAATCTCATTATATGATGAACATTCATGTACTTTCTAACTAATTAAAGTGTCGGCCTCGAAAACAAACACATAAAGAACAAAACTTGATTTAATTGATCAAGTGATTATACATCGTCCGATTTGTATTTTATCCACTCAGTGCCTACCACATCCAATCCCTCCAAGAAATTCCACAATTTTATCATAATAAAAAATTAAATATAGAGGCCTATGCACAATATATGATGATATTATATACTACGTACCTCCAGTTCTTGTTACCTAATTAATTTGGGTAAATTAAGAAAATAAAATATAGTAGTTAATCATAATAAATGTAATTCAAAATTACCCGAAACAGTAGACACTTGAGTATTAAAAAAAATAAGTATTGAAAATAAAATGGACAGAGATTTTATATTTTAGTTCAAATTCAACATCTCATCTTGCTTTTATGTGAGGAATTGGAGGGAGTATGATATATTACTAATGACTTTATTTGAAGAGATTTTAATTTACTATCTAAAAAGTAAAGGTTGAGGAGATAAAAATATTTATGTGTGATGAAATTTTATAGTCCACTTAGCTGGAAAACAATATTTTAGTCCATAATGTTTAATTTAATTTTACCAATCAATCATTAATCATTATATTGATTTTGGTTAATTCGTCCATAAAAAAATTAAGTTGCGTGAGGGATGTGTGTTTTTTTAAAAAGAAATTTAAGAGAAAACACAAAGGGTTGTGGGAAGAAAGTATATTGATTTTGATTATCGAAAACAAGTTTTTTCCCAACAACTCTTCATGTGTATCTTAAAATTCTTCTAACAATTTTCTCGCATAGCTCAATCAGAATCACTCTTATTTTCCCTTAAGTTTAAACAAATTAAACGGGCCATTAATTATACAAGAGATTTTATCTAGCACTTATGTTATAAGCAAGCGTTTGAATTTGAGGTATGATTAGCTATCAACGGTTAAATTGAGTGGTAAAGACTCAATATCATCTTTTAGGCCATGTTTGGCTCAATGGAGGGGAGGGGAGGGGAGGGGAGGGTTGAGGGGAATTTCATTTTACTTTATTTGGATTGATGAAAAGAGAGGGGAGGGGAGGGATTTTAGTTTTGTAATTATTAAAATTAA
>JBAGKO010000012.1:12926198-12948651 GCA_037177275.1 Acacia concinna
ACTCAACAAGGTTGTTGAGAGAGACCTTTTGGTCAACAACCTCTCTAAAAATATGGTTTTTGATAGAGCACAATGGCATCGTGCGATCCATGTAGCCGACCCCACCTAGTGGGATTAAGGCTTTGTTGTTGTTGTTGTTGTATACTATGTCACGTTTGGTCATATTTCATAAGATTGCATAGGATAAAAATTACCTCATTTGACAAAATAGGCTACAATTACAACTATGATATATACATAAAAAATAGTTATATCAATTTTTAGAGAACTATTTTTCCTAATGTTGTGACAATTAATATATATATATTTTTGTTTTTGATTTATGAAGTTTTGAATAACCTTCCGAATAGTTCATCATGAATTTTAAACATCGATTTTCATTTCTTAATTTCAGTAATCAAAGTTGTGTAACAACAGAAACTTCCAATAGCTAGCCTCAAACATCTGTCTTGCGTGTTTTGCCTACCATCGTTTGATGAAATGCCAGAGGGATTGCTAAGGAAGAGCTAGGCTCCTCATTATCTACCAAAGACTACAAACTTCTAGCCCTATCATAGTCTGCTTCAACAATATTAGCTTTGTTTGGACTCTTGTTAACCATAACTTGTCTTTGATGTCACAATATAAAGTGATACTTTTTATTGCTGGAATTTTAAGGACCTCTTATTAAAGAAATTTCAACAATATGAGGTTTAATTTTCCTTGATTATTTGATCTCTACTTTCTGGTGTAGATTTTCTTTACCTGCGCACATGCTTCCCCAGTCAACACATGCTTTGATTCTTTCTGCTTAAATTATTATTTTGGTCATTTATGATTTTGAACTTTTATCATATTCTTTACTATTGATTTTCCCTCTATCAGCTTCATTTTTAATTATCTTATAGTCATTCTCGGTCTTTTTGGCAAAAACATCTAGTATTATCTAATTTTTACCAACTTTTATTTATTCAATAAATGATTCTGCGTGATCCCCAAAATCTGTCCTGTTGATATCGTATAAGTCCCAAATAAAAGCCTAATTATTTTTTTTTTATTGTAAATACCACCAGCAAATACAAAAAGAGTAGAAAGGGGGTTATGATTGAAGATGATCCTTTTGTAGCTAAAGTATAGCTATACATAGAAAAAAGCTCATTTTTTGGGGGAAAAAATTTGCAATCAAATTGTAAAAGAGAATATTCCTTGAAATCCCTTCTTGAAGTTTACTTTCCCCCTGATTTCACACGCAAATTGTGATATAAATTACAACTTGTTTTTGATAAATAATGAACAGATTTCTTCTTAACAATCTTGGTTGAGGAAAGATAGGATTTGTTGCACATCTAGATATTTTCTAGTTATTGAAAGAATAAATATAGCATGTAATTGATGTTTTAGGCTGACTTAATAGCCTCAGAGCTGTTATTAAGTTTATTAATTTCCAGTTGCAATCTCATGGTATCTCTACCAAGCCAAAGAATCAGGGAAGCTCCCGTGCCATCTTCACGGGGGCTAATAAGCTATCATCATGTATAACCATTGGGCATTTTCTTAGTGTCATTCTTTTTAATATCTAGTGTCATTCTTTTTGTTTGCACTACTACAATTCCTGATTTGTTTATTGCTAGTGTTTTTTTCCCCTGCTGAAGGCTGCAAAAGAACTACTTGGAACAAGAGTGCAAACACATAACCCTCAGTATTGAGAAGATGGTAAGGCACGTTAGGACTCTTGAAGAACAGGTGCATGTTATTTATGAGAAGCATGCACAAAGTACTAAGGTTAAAAGGATTATTTTTATGGATTAATACAATGTTTGGTCCTTACAATGTGCTATCATTTTGATTTTGGTCTCTATAGTTTCAGTTAAACCATATATTTTACTAGCATTCTAGATATTTGCTGATGAGGTGTGCATATTTTTTGACTTTTCTTAACATTGCTTTCTACTGTTATTGTGGAGAGTAATTTTGATTTTTTGCATTTTTTAACTTTAGAATAGGAAGTTCTTTTTCTTTTGCTCTGGTCTATTAACTTATCGTCTAATTTTGTACAGACCAGTTTGCACTTCTGATTTAGTTTATTGTTTTTATTTTTGAGTCTCTTATTTGGACTATGGTACCTAATTGGATTTATTCTATTAACATGTTGTAGTGATGCAACAGCCCTCACGCACTCTGAGGGAGGAGGGAGAGACTGAATAGAAAGTTGAGGCGGAAGTGAGAGGGGGACAGAATGGACGAGGGAAAGATATTACAGATTCTGAGTAAGGCACCAAAATGTTCATTCTTCAAACTCTGCTTACAAGCGTATCAACAAGGCTATTTATACAGGAAGTTTTCCTTCCCATGAAGGAAAATTTACGGGCTGCAAATATAAAATTAAAAAGAAAAAAAGCTGATTCAGGTGTCCTTTTCAAAAAGGAAACTTTCAAAATATATTTGGAAACACAAAACAACAAAAACAAATATATTTTCTCCTATAACAAGGCTTCATATATTTCTGATCTTGTAGTGTCATACAACTGTTTTCTTTGGCCTCCCTAACTCTGTCTCTATTTCTGTTTCCTCCTACCTATAGTTTATCCTTCCATTTTTCTTAATGTTGGTCTGGTTTTGTTAATTACTGTGATTTTTTTAGTTAGAATTTTCCTTGATTATTTGATCTCTACTTAACTACTTTCTGGTGTTGATTGTCTTTAGCCGCACACATGCTTCCCCAAACAACACATCCTTAGATTTTTTTCTGTTTTATATTCGGCAAATGACACTGATGAATGTCATGGTGGGTCTGGTAATGCTTAAATTATTATGTAGATCATTTATGTTTTTGAATTTTTATCATATTCTTTACTATTGATTTTTCCTCAATCAGCTTCATTTTCATGATCTTCTAGTCATTATCGGTCCTTTTTGCAAACATCAACAGCCACACCACAAAACGAAAAACGCACAAAAATTGGTTGAACAAAAAACGAGCCAACAGATGCAAAAGGCATCAGCAAGCTCAACTAAAGTATTAGCTGTTACTATATACATATATGTTGTTATTAATATATTATGAAATGTATATTGTAACAAAGTCAAATTGTATCCCATGTAAAATTGGATATGTGTAGCTTTTACTCAGCTAATTTGATTTTACTGTTTGTCATTGGGTTCCTAAAACTTTTTGCTCTTTAGAACATTGTCATTAATTTCTTTCCTCAAGGAAAGGCTTTAGTGTTTGAGAAGGGAAACTTTTCATTGAAGTTGGATGATTATTCTTGCCGTTAGGTTGTGCCTCCTAGAAAATCATCTATTGTAGAAACTAGATAACCATTCTTGCTATTAGGTCAAGAATTTCACTGATTAATGCTGGAATTAGGAATTAAATTACCGCTCGGTCGAATCTGTCTTGAGCAACGTTGGTCAAACAAACTGCAACTTTAGTCCCGTGTAGTGATCCCCAGCGTGCAGTTCCCATGGCTGAAGCAATGGGAGTTGAAAGATTCAGCGTGGCATCTTTGATTTCTTCATCAGTGTACTGATGGGGAGTTGGGGGGAAGCTGAACCTCCTGAACCTCTTCAAACACCAACATACAGCATCATATATAATGTTGGCCACCAGGCTGGCCAGAACTGATGGGATGAAATTATTTAGAATATCCTTGGTAGTGATTGCCATTGTGGCACTCGTGAAACCTGACAATAAACCACACAATACACATGATCAGTAAAATGTAGAAGACCAACATGTAGTTAGAGCAGTAAAATTCATGGCATGGCCCTGCAGGAGCCTTTCTCCTTTATCCACGGAATGTGAATCAAGCGGACCTCTTCACTGACATAAAATTCCCACCTAAATAAGTCTATTTTTGGTTCGATCATCTACTCTTCCTTTTTAAAGACAAAATACTCATATAATGTGACCCCCAATTATTTCTGATTTATATAAACATCGGTTTCCATGTGGATTAGAGCAATTCCTTGGGTTACAATGTAACATCAGAGGTAGTCTTTTTATTTTTTGTGTTCATTTGTTTGACAATTAAGTAATTTTCTTGACAAAGGAAGAGCTAAATGATGCTGCTAGTTAACTTTTTTCTGCTACAAATTCATCCATGAGTTTCTTGGTTTGACAGTGGAGGGGTTAACCTCCACTGAAAAGTTAAATGTTTTCAGCATTTTCAGTAGACTTCCAACTATCAAACAAAGTTCACAAACAACATCGTTTTCAGCTATCACAAGGTCACAAGAAGCAACTTACCTAGCCAGCAGCTGCCAAAAGACGAAGTCACACACACCCCTTTTTCTTCACTGTGCGGCAGCTGGGTCGACGAAGCTATCACGCTTTTTTTGTTCAAGTTGTATTTATATATTCTCTTGAAACAAAAAAAAAAAAAAAACCAATGGTTAAATTTTAATTTTACTTCCCATCCATTTCGCTTTAATTACACTGAATACTCTAAACTCTTAATTAATCTAGTTAAGGTAGATATGAAAAAAAAAACCTGACTGAAAATTTGATTTATCCTTTTAATAAATATATATAAACTGAATTTTTGTAAATGTTTTAGCAAAACACACTTATTGCATAATCTCTCCAACTTATTCTATTTATATTCTTTGATAAAATAAAATATCCTTAAAATATATTTTTAATCATTTATAAGATATCTAAGTAAATGTTTTAATAAACGTGATGAGAAATGAAAGATTATAAATATTAATATAATAAAGATATTAAATTTCTATAATGTATTAAAATTTTTATAATTGATTTCTTAAAAAAAAATTAACTTTTTTCCCCAAACTATTGTTGGAACTATTTTTTGGTTAGTATCGTATTGAACTTTGGTATTACACATTGAGAATTGGGTCATTCCTAGAGAAGAAGTACGTGCGCATGCTTAAATGCATGATAAAAAAATTACTCAATTTTTAATTTTTGTTAATAATATATAAATTCTCTTGAAACAAAAATCACTGCACTACACATTTATACTAACTAGCAATCATATAACACCATTCTGCTTTATCAAAAACTAAATCTATAGATAAAATATTAATGAAAAAGTGTTGTTTTATAATCTCGTTGAGTGTTTATTTTGGTCTTTCTTGACTTCTTTTGAAAGAATTATATACATATTAATCAACTTTTTTCATTGATATATTCAATAGCCTTCTTTGAACAAATGCAAACCATCTCAAACGATTTTTTACTAATTTTTCTTTAATAAATGCCACTCCAACTCATGGTCCAACTCAATCCCTCCATCAACTACAAATCAACCAAAGAATATTTGGGGTCTCGAAACCCACTTATATAAAAGATAGAAGGTTTGTTCTCAAATATGGCAAGTGTATGGTTGCAATGTGATGGTTCTAAGGATAAAGTAGGCATCTCTATCAATGCAAACACTTTCTTTGATAAGTCAAATGAGACTATCAAATAATGGCCACTTTCAACCCTTGAAACCTTTCTTAAAGTCAAATCAAAAGATAGCTCTATTTTAAGCGATACCTTCACAACTAATCACCCTAAGGATTTTATCGGAAGTTGTAGAAGAATGTTTCAACAATTTCGTGGGGAAGACGTGGTTCGTTGTGGTTGTCCCTTACCATCTGCGTTATGAACCTATGAGGACTAGTAGGATAGAGATAATAAGGTATGCAAATATCAACATTTTTCTTCGCCATTAAGGATGGAAACTAAACTTTTACATTTTCTCTGTTTTATGTTTCTAAGGGCCAGTTTGGTTAGATCGCATTGCCACATGTAAGGCAGTACAGTGTAATACAATGGGAATGCAATGCAATGAGAATTACATAGGTGATGTTTGGTTTGCTTTTGAACAGGGTACAATGAGTTTTTTTATAATAATATTTTTAGAAAAATAAATATATACAAAAGTCCAATTTGCCCTTAAAATGTAATATCCACAACTACTATATCACCAAAATAACAAAAGTCACAGTTGCCCATTCTCAATTTGCTTTGACTAGGGGTGTTCAAGAAATCCCAATCTGAGTACTCCCGGCCCGATTTGGGATTTTAATTCGGGGAATTTCCTAGTTGGTGATCTCGGTCGGGGCTGAGACCAAGATCACCAAGTCTAATCTCGGTCTCGAGTTTTAGTATTTTTTAAATTGTTTATCTCATTAATTAAATGATCCTTTTATTTATGTATTTTTACTTCTATTAATTAAGTTATCGTTTCAAAATATGTGTATACAATCTTTAGTTAGAGTTAAACCGCATGTATTACGATACTAAACTTAACTAAATACGGTATAAAAATAATAATGAAGGTGAAAATAATAACAATAAACATTATTTCTAAACTCTAGATCAATTTATGTAATTATTATAGCCTTATTAGTTATTAAATAATTATTTTTAATAATAAAATATGAAAATTTTATTTAATATAAATATTTTTTAAAAAAGAAACTAGGAAATTCCGGTTTCAAGATTCTAGGACCGGCACCTGGTTCCCTGATCAAACCCAGGATTAGGATCGGGATTAACTAATCCTGGTCCTGGTCCTGGTCCTTGGTTTGAACATCCCTAGGTAACACTTATCTTTTTATTATATTACAGGGGTTAAACTGGAGATTTCATCTATGATTGCAGGCTTATAAGGACTATTCATATGGGGGCCCCTATGAATAAAGATTACTAAAAGAAATGAAATATGATTTACTATTGCAATCTATATTACTATCAAAAAGTCCAACCAAACATGTCATCTACAATAATGTAATAAAGATTACCATTACATATGTGTAATGCAATTTAACCAAATGGACTTTGAGTGTTCGCTTTGGCCTACCCCTCATTTTATAGAGCTCCACACTGCTTGATCAATCCTCCTTATCGATGTATCCAACAATCTTCTTTACACTTGACCAAATCACATCAAACTATTTTCTACCATTTTATCTACAATAGAAGTCACTCACTCATTTGTGTATGTGATTATTACATATCTTATATAATCTTATATGACTACACATTCATCTCAAGATTCTCATCTCGGCTACTCTCATTTTATATTCATGTTGTCTTGTTATCGTCCAACACTCATTACCATATGGCATATAGCATTGTTGGTTTTATAGTAGTGTGATAAAACTTCTATTTTACTTTATTAGATACCTTCTTATTACAAATAACTTCAATAACTTCTCTCCATTTACACCATTCCGCTTTAATCGGTTAGTCTTTTTTATGTGTTTTTTAGAGATATAATTTTTTAAGAGTCTTGAATTTTTATTTTTGTGACATTATTTTTTATTCATGCATGATGTTTAGTTCGTTGAGTTTCCCTTGAATTATATTATTAACATCTCCATCAAATTTCACCATCTTGTTGAATAATTGATCCCAAATATTTGCCAAAAAGAAATTTTAACTTTTGATTAAATAAAAAAAGTTTAAACTTTTGTTTTTAGAACCAAAGGAAACACATTTTCAAATGTTTTTGTATTATTTTTTGGAAACAAACATCTTTTAAAAACGAGAAACTGGACCTGTTTGATAACTTATTTTTAAAACATTTTTTTTGTTTTTAAAATAAAAAAAAATTGAAAACTTGTTTGAAATACCAGTTTTACCAAATTGTTTTTAAAAATAAGAAAACAAAAATTTGCTTTTAAAAATTAAAAAACAAAGAAAATTCTAAATTGTTTTCTTGGCTTTGTTTTTTTATTTTTCATTTTTTAAAAATATCACTTACTCACTATCGACACTACATTACCAATAATAACCACTATCACACACCAATAATGACCCTACCGCCACATCAATTCAAAAAATATATTTTTTTAAAAATAACTATCCAGACAAAATTTTTTGTTCAAAACTTATTTCTAAAAACTGTTTTACAGAACTGTTTTAGAAAACAAAAAACTGAGAATAAAATCAAATACATGATTTCTCAATGAAGATCACGATGCCCTGCAGTCACTGACTTTGAAGACGGCTGTGTATTAAATATGGAAAACAGTTCCTAAATGAACATAATCCAAATGAAACGACAATCCAGTTTCAATGCCCATACCACAAAGGAACTATACCAAATTTTAATTGGCTGAATGGAGACGGCAAAGTAAACATTCCCAAAGTTCAAATTAAACAAAGAAGAGTCTCTCTAATCTTTTTTCTGGGTGTACTGTCGGACAGCAAATGCTAAGCCCAATATCAGAAGAGGGAGAAGGAACTGCAGAATCTTGATCCCAAAATCATTGGTCTTGTCGGGGTTGGAAGAAGCTTGCAGAGGATGAACATACGTGCGCTTCTTTGGGATAGTTGATACATCAATCTCTCCAATCAAGTATTTTGACATCATTTCTCTAGCCGAATCACTGTGTCCAGTATCTTCAAAATCGTCGGATGCATCTTTTCCTGTCAATTGCAAAGTGGACCACGATAAATTACTATGATATCCTTGGTACATTCATCAACCGTCTGAAAATTATGTAACTGATGAGCATACCTGTGGAAGATAACAGAACATCATCGCCTCCAGGATGATCTTCCATAAAAGGTGTGACATCATAGACCTAATATGGTCAAAACACAGAAACACATTTAAGCGATAGTTGTTTAACATCATGCAAGTACAATAATCAATTTGACCCACCGTATATACCAATCACAGTATCATATACATCCTAATATAAATGACATAACTGTGCTCTATTAGTATGATAGTGTCTTTTTTGTAGTCATTGCTCTATTAATTCGGGTTGGATTAAGCTGAAGAGGGGGAAAAAAATCTCCCAAGTCTTTTCTATTAACAACATTCTGAACTTGAGATTTTTACTTAAAAGGTGTTCGGTCTTTTCCCACCCCTGTTCGTAGTTTGACAAAGTTTTTTAAAATTAACTGGGGTTTTTGGCAATTATGTTATTAGTACATGACATTAAGTAGCTTTTTAAAACATCTCAGGTAATAGAAAACAAACAATGACAGAGACATCCAGATTAGACAATACACACGCCTAAGATGGAAAAGTGATATCACTGGACATCTCATCTTGTCATAACATGTTGAAACAAGTAAAAAACAAGGCACAAATGCAGCGATTGTCAGCACACCCCTGGGCAACCAGTAATAATTCCATTTTTCCTTCCCATTAGCCAGGATGTTTTGTCAGTTAGCACAACCAACTGAACTTTTGAGCTAACATGTCATCCTTTTTCTGTATTATTGTTCTGCCCATGCTAGGATTAATTATCCACGAGGTCACCAGTAATCTTTTTATCACTGATTCCAAAATGCTACAATGAGATTTGAACACAAAACAAAATAATTGTAATTCCACAGTATATCGTATTAACATGGTTTCATAAGGCAGCAATTTATATTGTAGATTAATTCTAGCGAAGTACTTAAACTCTCTAAGTGACAAATTGACTCTTGAATTCTCAGTAATAGATGCTGTGGCTTATTAAGAACCCACTTAAACTCAAGCTAAAATTCTATTGAAAGCTATTGAATAACATCTATTATAACTTTCGATTAGGAAGGTACAAATAGAGACAGAATTTTATGTTTTAGTCATTTATGGAAATTTTAGAATGCTGCAAACTTATAGTCGTCTTCATGAAAGCATGAGTCATGACAAAGACAGAATCCCACTTACAGTCTATTTCTATACTAGGAAATTGTAGTGGCAGAAAACAGAGTAGATTTTATTAAATGAAAAGGAGAGATGTCAATTCAATCTGGAACACTAAACAAGAATGTCAAATGCAACATGTTGCAAAACAAAAGAAATATTGGTGAATATTTCCATCTTATCTTGTCCAAGCTATGAGCCAAAAGAACTGAAGCTCGCATTATGTGCAACGACAACAAGTTAATAAGATATGCAAAGTGTTCCACCAAAAAAAAAGAAGATATGCACGGTGTTAAAAAAAATCATATGATTAAATGCCATCAAGTGAGACAAATGAAGTATTTCAAATTCCAATGTTAAGTTTTAGCTAAATGAGAGGCAGTGAATTGGATAAGAAATTCAAACAATAACCAAATCTATCGAAAAAGTGGCCATTACCAGCAAACGATCAGACGTGAAAGGAAATCTATCTCTCACACACACGGGATACGTCAGTGAACAAAGAATTTAATATGCATGTGCCCAAGCCATTCATTATGCGAAAATAATCGACAGAATGCAAGAATAATCGACACCAACCAGACTGAATCCCGTGGTTCCGATCGTTTCTCCCAGCGTCAGCCCAAATCAGAAAACAAATCATCACAGAAAACATCAAATGATAAGGAGAACTGACCTTCCCAGCTATGATAAGCCAACAATCTTTGAGTTGATTGTGCTTTGCCACTTCGTCGAACAGGAAAACTTTTTTACCCGAAGCCATTTTTAACTCTGCCACCTGCTACAAAAATCAAATACATACAGAGGACCCGCAAAAATCTTTAGCCAAACCCACAAAATTCCAGTCGGGGAAAACGATGATAAAAGGGATCAACAAAAAGAAAGATCCCAAAAGAGAATCACAAAAAGCAGATAGTAGAAGCCAATCATCGAAAATAATCGAAATTTTAGAGAAATCAAATTAAACAATGAAATTTCGGTTAGAGGATTTGTGGTCAGTAGTTAAGTTTGGAGCCTACCAGGGAGCTTCCCTATCAACGCCGGATTGAGAAGTCAAGCACCGCCCAGCTCACTGCAATGAGCGGCCGGCCACGCATTTCTTCCTTTATATATGGATGGATTTTGAGTTTCCCAAAATAAGTCTCACGGTTTCTTTAAATTATTTCCATTTTTAATTTAGAGTGTGTGATGACTTTTTTTTAAAAATTAATTAATTATTTAATATATCATATATTATATTTTATTAAATTATATATTATTTTATAAGTCAAATAATATAATTTAAAAAAAATGAAAAATTTTAATATTTTAAAATAATATAATAAATTTTCATATAAATTTTTAAATTTTTTTTTTTTAAATTAGGATTATAAAATACAATACGAAGCATTGACAGCGACTATGTCCAAGGGTGGTTTTGTCCATTAGCAATAATTGCAGACTCGTTTTGGTATCATTGAATTCCACATATGAAATTATTATTTTAATTTCTATAGTTGGTAGGTAAAGGGAAGGCACTTTCTACTTTCTAGAATGTGAGACAAAGCATGAATCATTTCTTAACGTTAGGTTTGGTTTGAATGCTCCGTCCATTGCTTAACAATAAGGCTATGTTTGGTTTAATGGAAGATAGGGTTTGAGAAGGATTTCATTTTATTTTATTTGGATTGATGAAAAGAGAGGGAAGGAGAGGAATTTTAGTTTTGTAATTATTAAAATTAAATAAATATAATTATTTTTGTTTAATATATAAATATTATTATAATTTTATACATACTATTTGAAAATAGTAAGGACATATTGGTCAATATAGGATAAAATATTAGTCTTTCCCCTCAAATTCCTTCAATTTTGGAGGAGAGGGAAGGGAAAATTTTCTCTTCTTAAGAATTTTTGTTATCCAAGCAAGGGGAGGGGAGCAAAATACCCAATTTCCCTCTCCTCCCCTCCCCTCCCCTCATACCAAACAGACCCTTACCCTATGTTTGGATGGATAGAAAATTAGGGGGGAAAGAAAATTAAAAGAGAAAACTTCTAAATATAGTAAGTTTTTTTTACCATTTATGAAAATTTTTAAATCTAGTATTCATTTTCTCTCCCTTTTTCTCCACTTTTCTCCCCATCCAAACACACTCTTAAGGTTTTAAATTTAGGTACTCTGTGAATAACACTAACTCCGTACTTAAATAAAAAAGCCAAATTAGAAGTGAATTTTGGTTTTTTATATATAAGACTTTATTTCATCTCTTACATTTATCATCATAAATTGATTTGTTAGCCTTGTATGAATTGCTATTTAATAATTTAATGATACACATAAGTATTTTACCAACACAAGATTAGTCTAGCAATGAATGCCCCGTTAGATACTTTGAGTATTGAGTTTGAGTCTTAGAGAATGCACTTGCATTAAAAGGGAAAGACATGAACTCCGAAACATGAGCAGTGAGCTATTCAGATGCCTAATAATATGATTTAGAAAATGTGTTGAATACTAGTTGAAAGTATAAAAAAGTATATACACCTAAATATTTCAAAAACAGACATAATATAAAATATAATTAAATAATTTATTTAACTTATTTAATCTCTTTAAATTATTTAACTGACTCTTATATTTTAGTTCGTGGTAATAAGTTAACAAGTAATAAACCTATAAATCTATTGTTATTTCACAGCCAAAACTTTTTTATTACATGTTGTTTATTTATTATAAGAATTTTTGGTGATTACATTCTTTCATTTAACCTCGTACTGATTTTCACATGTTCTTTTAATATTCAATAATTGAAACCAATGGAGAGAATATATAAAACCCATCCGTTTTCGATGCTGTTCTTCCAACTTGCATAGCTATATATATTTCTTAATGCAACAAAAGCATACTCTGTATTCACAATCTGTACTTTTACTGATTACTTTAAAGCCCCACTTGTATTATATCTTTTACCCATAAAGGGATCCATCAGAAAAATATCATTATACTAGCATAAATATTTTTTTAACCATAGCTGATTCTACTCACAATCTGGGACATTCGAAGTTCAGAAGTATTATTTTGACCAAACACTAAGACTACGACATTGACCTAGTTTATAAAGCTCCCACGAAATTGAATATGGAGAGAAAAATGTACGCAGTCTTATCTCAAGTGAAGATTATTAGACTATATAAACAAAAAATAAATCTTGCAAAATCGTAGGATTTGAACCTATAGCTTGCAGGTCACATGACAAAAACTTTAGCGTTGCTCCAAGACTCACACTAAAACTATATAAATAAAAATAATTCTTTTAAAAATTTATTTTAATAACATAGTCAAACTTGCTATTGTTATATATTCCAATGCTTCTTAAAAAAAGTTAAATATCTAATTTGTAAATATTAAGGTAATTATTTAAGTTGGTTATTTGCAAGAAATGTGTGCGATTGATTTTCCTAAAACACTCTATTTAATTGTTTGCCTTGAAATTACATATTTATGGAAACCCCTTAATATATAGAAAAAATTATAAATTTGGGAGGGAATAATAAAAAGATTAATCAACGTCTTACATGTAGGACCCACCAAAGTATAAGGGAAAAAGGTTAGTACAACTGAATCATCAAACACAAATAATTCACATAACAAAACATACACAATACAATCAGCCAAGCAAATGAACAAACCTAAACATATTAAACAACAATTTTGGCTTGAAGGAATATATATAAATGGAATAAAAGAATAATTGATTTCATTATTAAGATGAACATTCATATACTTTAACTAAAGTCTTGGTCCCAAAGAACCAAACTTGATTTATTGATCAAGTGATTATCATGCGTGACTTGTCCACAAGATATGCCTACTATACCATCCTCCAAGAAATTCCCCAAAATATTATCATCATAACATATTAAATATAGCTATAGGAGCCTATTCATAGATTAATCATTATACATGACAAACGATAAATGACTTTAATTTATTTGAAGTGATTTTACAAACATATTTAAGTTGACGTGCTTCAATTCTCATTCATAGAAATGAAAGTAATGATTAGCAGCTAAGGAACATAAAGAGAACCATTTTTTTTTTAATTATGTGTGCGTACATTGCTTTTTCACTAATATAATCTTAATGCGTATGTATGTTCATCTCTACCAAACGCAAACGTTCTTTACAACTCTGCGATACCAATATTCTGTGTGCTGTGTATTTCACTTGTATATAATAATAACAACACTAATATTAATTAATAAATAATAATAATAATAATGGATGCTACATGCCTACTCTAGCTAGCAATACAAGTTATAAACAATATATGATTTTTTTGGGTATTGAGATGCATTAGATCGATCTACTTAATTTTTAGATAAATTATGTGCTGCATGATCAATTCCTAAATATTCTATATGTCAATACACATTTTTTATTTTTAATAATATATGTGTGTGTGTGTGTGTGTGTGTGTGTGTCCATCTTAGCATAATCTATTTATGGCTGGTATAATTTAATCTACTTGAAATTACGCTAAAAATGTTGATTTAATTTTATTTTTTAATGGAAAAAATATACGTTCCTATATTTGATATCTATATATGTGCATATTTCAAAAGCGTGAGCGCATATATATATATATATATATAAAGATATGTTGTATGCATGTTAAAGAAAAGTTCTGTAAAATTACAGGTGCGGAATATGTTCTTTAACAGGTATATATTTATTCATATTGATAAAAGAAATACAGTATTATAGGAGTATATATCTATGTTGTTGGTTTTCATAACTATTATTTATCTATTTGATGATAAAGATACTATTCCATGAAAAGCAGCCGAAATGATGAAGAGTAAACACTACGAGCATTAATAATGCTTTACACACACACACACACACAATCGACCATAACCAATGAGAAAAAGAGTTTTTTTGGGAGGGGGGACCTTTTACTTTTTTGAATTTAAAACCAAACTACGTCACGTAAAGATAAAGCTGATCGAAGAAAAGGAATAGAGGGTTCTACCACTAATGATTGTTCAAGATATGCTATAATTAATTTCCTTAGTTAATGTACAGCCTCTGAAAATGTCTGGAATTAAGATAAGATACTTGTGGATCTGACCTTAGTAAGCTAAGGTGCATGGAAGATGGGATCTTCTGAGTGAGATATATATATATACATCAATGTTGTAAACTCCATAATTCTGCCTTTGAAACATCAAATCATACATATATAGAGGACGAAGACTAACACCTTGAAAATGATGTATTTTAAAAGATTTGGTTTCTCTTACTCTCTATCACCATTGTAATTCTAAGCTTATATTAGATCATATTTTAGAGCCACAAGTTAATTCATTTTTTTTAAAGCTATGAATTATAATGGAAAAATTGTCCAAATTAAGTCTTGTTTGTGTTATAAAATTTACTTCCTAAATTAAGTATTTTATAGCTGTGTGCAACATATATATTTTCAGCCATGTGCAAATGTCTTTCATTTGACACACACTTGAATAGTACTTATTAGGAAAATTATTGACAATGTCCTCATTACAAAATTTATTGTCTAAATTCTAAAGATATCTAAACACTTATCCTTGAGCAAACACAATTCACCTTCAACGAATGCAACTATTTATCAACTGTGTGTGCAACATGTTTTCAACTATATGTAAATGTCATTTTTGTTGCACATTGTTGAACTAATAGTTGAAGTTGCAGAAAATTTTAGATACTTTGAGTAATAAATTTTGTAATGGGAGATTTTCAACAATTTTCCAAATTTAAAGTATGAATTAAGTCAAACTAAAAACCTACCATGATTAATAGAAACAATATAATATATTTGTAATAAGAGTAATCAAGCCTTCGCACAAATGAAAGCGTTTATGACAAAATGAGTGCTAGTGATATGAGTTTTGAACCTATATCAAGCTGGTCCACTATATCTATTTTTTCAATTTCTAAAGAATGTTATAGAATATCATGAAAATAGTTTACCAACTCATACTTCTGAGAATTTGTCCACTTACTCAGCCATAACTAAAACCGAGGATATGCATGCCCAATCTTTATGTACTCTCCTATATATACATATATACAGATACATATGCTTGGAAATAGTTAAAATGCGTGAGGAACCCTACATAATTTCACAGACGTAAAATTAATATAGGAGTTTAGTGATTGTTTTGGATTTAAATATGAGTAAAAAAGTGACAAGAAATCAGAATATACAATTTTTTTTTTTAAAAAAACCCATAAGTCGACTTAATATCATATATTTAATGTTAAAAAGGGAGAGTCAACGATCCATTTATATGTTTCTTTTTCAAAATCTGAGGCTCAACAGATCCCTCTAATATTGTATAAAACTCTCAAACCCCAACAAGCTAAGCCTAACATTATAATAAGTTGATGTTTTGATGCCAATTTGCTCTCTCTCTCTCTCTCTCTCTATATATATATATTAGAGAATCTATTAATTCTCTCATTATATTTAAAAAGTCCGTGTATGTGTGTATATTCTTCTTTCATTAATATTCACGAATTATATTATTACGATCTTTGTCTTTATTAGCATCTGAGAAAGACACACTTAGGGAAGGTAGCAAGTGGCCGGGTGAGTGAAGTAGTGTGGTGAAAATTGGAACCACACAATAAAATGAGCTCTCATGTGAATGGAAAGTGGGATTCAAAAGAAAATTATGAAATTAAAAAAAAAAGGGTCAAATGAGTTGGCATTTTGCATCATTTTGTCTTCCACTTAAAGAGGTCAACTTTCTTTTACATATTTATAGAATTCTGCTTTCACAAGCAAAAGAATATAAGCCCTTCCTTTTAAATTTTTATTCTGTCATAATCTATGTGGTTTCAATAATGTGATCTCTGTATCCACTTTGGATTTTTCTAATTATGTTAAAACCTTCAAGGTCAGCACTATGGTGTGGGGATATAAACTCTTGTAAGTTCTGTGGATTGATACTGCTAGTGCAAGAGTAGATGATAACAATAATTACTTAATTAATTCATGCATATAGCTAGTGAAAATATGTATCAAGTTTTTTTTTCGCCCCAAAATATGTATCAAGTTCATTGTTTGTTATAATGACAAACCGTATGTCTTTTTTCTTTTCAAGTATTTTAACTAGGTGAGTTGAATCTCAAGAATTTATTCGGATGCATAATGATTTATGAGGTGGTTATAATAAAGATATTTATATATTACTTATTAACAAATTCTTTACGTTGATAGCAGGTCAAAACCTAGTTTTGTGTTTATATATGAAGCATGAGAGATCGGTCCTTAACTACTAATTATATCAGTTTCATGGAAAGAAATCATACGTGTTTGAATAGTTATTAAGTACCCAGCTCTTATTGTTTGTTAAAATGAAAAGTCACTAATTTTGGAAAAAAATATGATTTCAATGAGTTTTAGTATAACATATTTAGGTCAGAGATACTAAAGTGATGGTAAATTAAACCAGAATAAATTAACTATGTTAATTGGCTATCTGTCAATATGGCCCAGATAGAGAGAGAGAGAGAGAGAGCATAATTATTTTGTTTTGTGTTGTGTTGTGCACTTGAAGGAAACTTCAATGTCATTCAATTCACATTCCCTAGTAATTATTATGACGTGCACTTTCATTCCACTCAATGGTAGAAAAAATTAATTAAGAATTGGCCAAAAAATAATTAAGAAAATAAAAGAATTAAATTACTGGTTCTGATTTCTTGACCCTCATAAATCTAATGAAGTATGGTTAATTGGTTATTAATTTCATTCATTCCCTTTTGTGCTTTTCTTTACCATTGAATATAATGCATTTCCGAAATGACAAATTTTAATCAGGACATGTCTTGCCAAACCAGATAATCAAGACTCATGAATAGTACTACTTTTGTCTCATTCTATAGCTTCTTCTTCTTCTTTTTGCCTTCCATTCTATAGCTAATATATGCATAACATATGGAATTAATTTTTAACTCGTATATAAAAATGTAATAATTTCTTTCTTAAATTTGGACTCAATAAATATGTTTTTTAAATAAAAATCACCTAATGTCAAGTACTACCAGTATTGTCATGCATGTTGGAATCTAAGCCATATTGAGACTAGAAAGAAAAATTCTTTTAATATTTACAATTGTACTGACTTATCATCAATTGTGCAACATCAACTTGTAATTATTGAATTTTATATCTGTTCATATTAAATACAATTTGGGGATCCTATTTGTATTTATTTTCTGATCGGAAACTTATAACTACTTTTCCCTTATTTAAATGTGGGGTTTACATTTAATTTATATATAAATATGAATGAGTATGAATATATATGGAGTAATATAACATTCAACTTGTGATGGTTATGCTAATTGTACTAGTTTCAGGTATACCTAAAATTCGATCTAAAAATAGATCTTTCACAGACATAGATAAATAAATAAAACTGTTATGCATATATGACCTACTTTTTCATACTCATTCTATTTTATATGCCACCCATTTGTGATGATAAAACATTCAAATATTTTATTTATATTGTGGTAATTAATATAGAAGAGTGATCAGCAAAACACATTGCTTTTTTAATTATGACTCTGTAACAATATAATATTCTTTCGTTTTTCTGGCCTCAGTATATGACCAGTGTAATATACAGTATAAGATTATTCATTCATAATGCACACAAATATTTGGTCAACGTTTTACTACTGATTTATTAAGAATGATTGGTGGAGAGTTCTCAAGTAATGATTTTGTTGTTGTGTGCCACTCGAATTGATGAAAGGGATGGGATCAATTTTTTCTCTGTTTTTTTTTCCTCACTTTTTTGTTTTATTTGTAATTTTTAAAATGTGAAGATTCCTCTTAAAGCGAATGAATATTAGAGAAACTAATAATTAATTAAGTGATATGAAAAAAGAAACCATATCATAACACAAAAGAAAAAAAGAAGCAATGTCCACTGCACACATTTTAGAAAGGGAGGGCGTGACGGCTCACATTATTGGTTTTGTTGGTAAGCATTTTTCACTAAAGTTTCTTTTAATTTAATTAATTAGGAGATTATTATCTAAACCCAATAATAACAAGTAATTAATTAATTAATTAAATGAGCTAATGGCCATGGGCTGGGATATATGTTGCTGATGCTTTGTACTTTAAGCACATGCACTATCGTAATAAAATTTTTTGTCTATATTATTATATTTAAACTCAGATTATTATATTGGTAGAAGAATACTTTATTATTTAATTAATATTTATGAACAATATAAGCAGACTCATTTCTTCCTTGAGTAACCGAGTTTTTGCATGTCTACGCATGTTATTGGCAAAGAAATAACTTTACATGACATGTACACACATTGATTTATAAGATTAATGGTATATGGTTAGTTTCAAACTTTCAAAGTATCATAATATACATTAAGAGACAATCAATATTTGGTCGAAAATAAAGAGAAAATCAATGACGGAACGCAAATATATATTTTATATAGGAATATATGCATCAAAATTATTATACATACACATATATGCATCACAGTTTTGAACAAGTGACATCTAAATATGTTATAAGCAGAAGGAAGAAAAAATATATACATAGGAATTTTGATAAGAGATAAGCTAGAGATGATTTGAAGGTTAAAATGGGTAATCAAACCAGTTTAGAAATGACAAAATTCAAATATTTTGATGTCAATTATACAAAAATAGTGTGTCAAAATGTGGATATCATTACTTCAAAAATTTAAGTGGGGTGCTTTAAATGGAGAAAGGTTACTAGAGTTTATTGTAATAGAAAAGTACAGAGTACTTAACAAGGTAATTAAAGTTTATTGCACTGTTATAATACCATTAATACTATATAGTAGTACTGAATGTTGATCTGAGTCTTATATTAACAAGAGCATATGGACTAAATGAGATAAAAATGTTAAGATGAATATGTAATTATGTATATATATAATTGTAAAAATAGATTTGTAATGAACATACATATAAGGAAAAGCTGGCGTGATATCTATTAAAGAGAAAATGGTTAAAATAAATAGTTTAGAATGGTTTGGACATGTATAAAAAGAGTCCATCAAAGGCACCAATGAGAAAAGTATAAATCAAGTAATATGGAGTTCTCTTAGAAGGGTAGATGAAAACAGAAAAAATATTCAATAAGGTTATTAAGTGGAACATTTTGGTTAATAATATCTAAATGTTTATTTATTGATATAATACAATAATACAATGTAATACTTCCATGTACATGATATAAGACCCAATTGACTTTTAAAGATAAATAAAGGAAGTCAAATAAATAATTTAATCATAACATATATTACATATTATTAAATTATATATCAATTTATAAATCATACAAATTAGTTTGAAGGAAAATGATAAATATAAATACCTTAAAATAATTTATTTAACTTTCTTCAATTTCTCTAAAAAAAATTCAATTGAGTCTTAAATTAAATACCAAAGTAGTATATGTAAGCAATAAAGCTTATTGTTTAGATATGAATTTGCATCATATTCAATTATTCATATAAAAATGTTCAAAATTAACAAAAAAATTTGTTCACTACGAATTACTAAACTTAACTATCTTATATATCTGGAGAAGTTTTGCCCTTTTAGCTTGAGGCATCTTCTTTGCTCCTTCTTATACTGAAAAGGCAGCCACGTCTTACGTTCCTGAACCTATAACCCTATTTTCAATATCCTACTTAATCTATCCTTTGGGATCAACAAAAGGAATATATATAAATATATAAATATATATATATATATTCATCCATCAACTACGCCTTTCGGCTTGATTTTAAGCCTTGCCACACCCTTTATAAACAAATCTTGTCAGATCTCTTAGTATCAAATAAAGTGATAATCTCACAATCAAGAGCTATGAAACGGCGGAGAAAGGTGTAAATCATGAGTCAGCAAGGCCTTCCAACAAAGGATTTACTTCTTCATATAAGACTTAATATTTATTTCTTTCTTTATTTTCATTTTTCAGTGAATGTGCTTAAAATAGTTGAGCAAGTTATAGTAATGCATGTCTTTAAAATATTAAAAGTTTCTCTAAAGTTGGTTTTACTTTAAGTCATTAACTTTCTCTAGTTGACAAATTAAATGATCCAAAGTTTGCCCATCCCCTAACACTATTAATGGTACTGATAAAAAAAAGACAGAAACATTCATTTTAAAATGTTAGGTAACACATCAATTCAACTCCGTGTATAAAAAAACACATTAATTCAACTAAATTTTTATGGGGGAAATAGTGCTACTCATTTTGAAATAAAATGATTTAGTTTCCTCATGAAAAATAAATTACACTCATTTGATCTTAAATGTACGCGACAATTATTTGTCAAAAATATGTGTTAATTTCTCTGAAACAACTCTTTAATTATTGGGAAAATTAAAATAAAGGACCTAGAAAAAATAATATTTATTGCAAAGTACAAGAAAAGCTGTAATTATTTAAAATGACCAAACATCATAATATAAATTTAAAATGACTGAATTGTCCCTAATAAAACCTTCTACATTATATCTTGTATTCATAATGAAAAAAATAAATAAATAAAATTAAAACTAAACCCGCTCATAATTCAAATGTGATATGATCATATATGTTTATTTCTATTTTTATTTTTCACCATATTCCCTATTCATATAATCAAAATATCATCAAGAAGTTGAGCAATTTATATTATCAACATCCATATCAATTAAAATTTTTTAAATAAAAATTAATTAAGAATTTTTTATAAAAATAAAGACTAAAATCATTTCATATTTTTCATTATATAATAGATTATTTATATTTTTAAATTTTACTAACATTATATAATTTTTAACCCATATAATTTTTTTTCTAAAATAAAAATAAATCACATAAAATTGCTTGGTTTATAAAAAATTGTAATTTTGAAAAAAAATGTGAAGAATAGGTAGTTTTAAAAGTTGTGAAAATGAAAATTTTTGTAGTAGGATGTGTGAGGGGATACAAAAATTTTGATAGGGTATTTTAGTATTTTTACTTTTATATTTTTGTATTTGATCCTTCTAAATAATTACAACTTTTATGCGCATTCTTAATAAATATTTTTTTCTTCTTAGTCCTTCATTATAATTTCCCCTTAATTATTTGCAATGGAAACCACCCGCCCATAATTTCCCCTTAATAAGAATAGTTGAAGAAAAAAAAATTAGAAAATAAAGTGATTGAGATCTTAGAGGACTAAAACAAACATCTCAGACAGATAATATGTATAACTCAGGAATGATATTAATTGCTGCAATATAATTTTTATATATTAATATCTTGTATATATTGATTATTTTTTGAAAAAAAAAGGTCAAATATAACCTAGAGGACCCAAAGCTTCCAATAAATGTTAAAACCATGCATTGTTGATGAAATTAGGGTGGAGACTAGTTAAGAATAGAGATGCTCTTTGGGTCAAAGTGGTACGTGATAAATATCAGTGTGGTAATGATCTGCTTCCAACTATAAGCCTAAAGAGAACTGGTTCAAATGTATGGAAGGGAATAAACAATGTTTGGGATATAGTCCGTCAAGGAATTGAATTGACCAATAATGACACATATGTATGGTGGATTTGGGATAAATTTGGTTGCTTCTCAGTGAAATCAGCGTATGAGCAACTTAATCTTGATGAGAGATGTGATAACAGACCATAGAATAAATTATGGAAGCTTAAAATTCCCCACCATTGTCATTCGTTTGCATGGCTTGCAGCTAGATAATGGCTTCTCACTAATGCAAATCATAGGTTATGTGGATTAAGTGTAAGTGATGTGTGTCCTATATGTAATAAT
>JBAGKO010000012.1:12948751-12976656 GCA_037177275.1 Acacia concinna
ACCACCACAAGTGGCTTGGCCATTATGAAGAACAGAGTCATCGACATCTAGTCTCACCCATCCAACTGAAGGGCCTTTGTGTTTAGAGGAAAGCAAAGAAGCTACAAGACAATAGGGAGTGGCTTTAGAGTAAACAGGAGTAAAGCCTAGTCTCTCATTTTTGGCAGGGAAAATAGCAATAGGATCCCCTCCCTGTCAGGGACAAGTCCTTAGCGCAGAGAGAAGTCTTTATAATAATTTTTTTTAAAAAAAATAGGGGGTGGGGCCCACCTCCTTTTACACTAAAATTGTGCCAAGAAAGAAAAATGCCAGGGAGAGAATCCTCTTCTAAAAAAATGGGCACAGGGGGAGCCCAAAGTTTAAGACCCAAGTCCAAACTCATAAGAAGGGAATTTTGGAAGAGAAGAGGACTAACCGACCTGGAGCAAGGGTGACGTGGCAAACGAATGCCCCCACAACCTTTGCAAACGACAGACACGTGTACAAATAAAATGGAGACCTGCACTGACTCTCCTTCACTGGTTTAGTGTTTCAAAAATTCTGAAAAGGCTCTAGATATCGAGCTTCCCAAAAAGTTGTTAAAAAAACAAAAAGAAGTCCAATAGCATAATAAGCAGATCTCTGGCAGTTATTGGATTTTGTACACTGGTTATGAACTTAACTACCCCACCCCACGTATTAGAAGTTCAGACTTCAAACTTGGATGCCCAATTTTTTTATTCATGCATGGCAAAAAGGGTTGAAGAGTCTTAGGTCTCGTTGTCGTTTTATATTTTATACATGTTCATATGTTTGTGTTCTACTAACCGTAACGGACCTAAATATTCTTTCATAAAAATTTATCAATGAGATTTGGATGAATTGTCATCTTTTTTGTTTTTTGTTTTTAAAAAAACAAGGTCCCATGACTACACTACACAATTGCATGCATGTCCTTACACTAAATAAAAGGGAATAATATTAACAGTTTCGTGATATAATGGACTTAATTAATGCAGGTAGCATGTGCATATCTTCTATAATAATTTAAGATAACTAAAGAGACTACATACGACAAATTATAAACCACCAAAATACAAAACATGCTAATACGCGAGTGGCCACCAATATAAACTTATTATTATTATTATTATTATTATTATTATTATTATTATTATTAGCTCTTGAAAAAAGGCACAAAATGGATATAGTTTGACCTCCTTATTATCAAAACGTACTATAAAGAATAATATAAAACTCAATGTGGAATCAAATAATTAATAATATTAATTAGCAGGTCCTTAACGCACATTATTTATAAAAGAAAGAAAGAACAGAACAGCATTAACTGGGCAGGTGCAATTTGCACTTAGTGGCTACAAATTAAATTTTAGTGAAAATGTCAATTGAGGATCAAAGACTTAAGCTAATTTTAGTCAAAATCCACTTTTTGAAATTTCATTGCAGGGATAAAGACCGAAACGAAAATAAGTTTTTCAGTGAAAAAGACAACAATATCCTTTATATCGTGAATAAGTGAAATTCGTGTATGAACAAGTTTGCAACTCTTAGCGAACTTATAAATAAATGTGCAATTTTGAAATTTCACTAGATATTAATGTGTTGTTTGTAGGAGGATTATACTTATTTATAAAGAGTTGCATACTTATTCATACGGGGATTTCACTTGTCATGAGATAAAGGGCATTATTGTTTTTGTACCTGGAAAACTTATTTTTATTTTAGTCTTTAGTTCTGTAGTGAAATGTCAAAAAGTTTTAGAGTTTGACTAAAATTAATATGGATCCTTGATCCTCTATTGAAATTCTCCCTAAATTTTAACTAGCCAAGTATATCCACTTTGAAGGAAGAAAAAAGTAGCATCAACGTCAATATTCATCATAGGACCCATTATTTTTTAAACTCTTTGCAATATACGACAAATAACTTACCTAGTTATAGTATTATATTTAATGAAAGTGATATCCTTATAATGCTGGTTATACGACTGTTAGGTTAATATATAATGATTAGGATAGATAATGGAAACATTCAAGATATATTCTTTTAATAGGATACTCTGATTTATAAGATCCACCTAGCTGATTTAGATAGATTAAGGAAACTTATTAAATTAGTCATTAGTTAAAGTTGGTTTCACTAAAAAAAAAAACTCTTAAATCATTTGCATTGAAACTAAATTGATGGGAACTTCTTTAACATGTATAATCAATATGTATGTTTTAGGGAATCAGAAAAATGATGAATCTGGACTCAAAGTGATTATAGCACCTACATACTTATCATGTCCTTAACATAATATATATGAAGAAGTGGTTCTTGGTTTTTAATATAAGACATAGTTTTTATATTTCTCAATATTTTTCTAATTTACCCCTTTTGTTACTCCCTCATCAATAATCAACAAGGAGATGAAATGAGATAATTAAATAACATGAGTTGGTTTTTTGAGAAAGTACATGTAATATTATCTAATTCAGCTAACTTCTTTAATATAATCAAACTAGGTAACTATATCTTATATTAAAGATAAGAGGAAGTATTATATTCAAGACAAAACTCAAGTCTGGAGTAGCTTTTATATATTATTTAAGAATGAAGTTAACCCAGCGCACGATCTGCTATATAGGTAAAGGATATATAAAAAGAAACTGATTAGTGGAGATTGTGGTCGATTGAATATGTATAAGATTCAGTGGAGTGTTTAATTATCTAAAGTTGGATTAATAGAATGATGAATATACAAATACCCACTTGCATTATAATGGTGGTGAGTGTGCCGAACATGAGAATGCCACGCTCCTTCTTATCTAAATATTCCACTTCCGCCACCACTTATCAACTTCCTTGTATATATAAAAGACACTTGTATAAAAAGAAATGGAATAGGTCCAGTGAGTAAAAAACTTAAGCCCATACTTCTATAAATTAAATATTTGAGTTTAAAACCAACAAACTCTGGGTGCAGTTGGTAAAGGCAACTCACTTCCCCAAACGAATACGATTTCAAACCTGGAGTCACACTTGGTAGTGGTATGCCTTAAAAAAATCTCTCGTTTTAGATCAGTTGGTTGCCCGGGTTACTTAGTCTTTTGTAGAAGACCAGAATCCGAATTTAGAGGTCAAAGGCCCTACCTGCTTATTATTAAAAAAAAAAAAGAATTTAAATCATGTTGTAACTTATAAGTAAGAAAATATGATGTGTTTGTTTGTAATGTCAGTTGTAGCTTTCAATAATAGCTTTTCAATCGTACGATGTACCGATTAGGTATGTGATATGAATTTTATCTCAATTTATATAAATAAGTGTATTTTAAATGATTGAACCAAACACATATTGATTGGTAGTACATATAGTGCTACTAGTTTGTAATACCTAAATACTCTCTTCATTTCTAAATAAGGGCTAGATGAAGAATTTGTTTAATTTCGTCCAAAGTAAAAACTAGTTAATCTCTTTTTTATCTCACATATTTATTATTTTCCCTAAACAACTCTAATAGATTGCATATCTTAATGTGTGATATGTGCAACGATAAGGTAGTTTTCTATGTAAATAATTAAACTATGAATGTTTTTTGAAAAGCAATACTTGTATTCTTTATAAAAAGTTAATTTAATTAACTCATTTTTTTCTGCCTACTAATTAATTAATTTTATTAATCAATATGAACTAGCTAGTTATTTAGGAAAACTTTTTTAAGTAGGGAGGCCTAATTTTAGTGAGTTTTTTTGGCACTCAATTTGCCAAAATCAGTTTTTGGAAAAATATTATTTCAATCAATACAACATATATGACACAACATTAATGCAAGTATATATGTATGACATCAATGTACGGAGTACAAATGTTTCCATCACATAATTAATTAGATTGAAAATTCACAAGTTCCAAGGTTGTTTGGAATGAGGGGAGGAGAGGTAAAATAAAAATTTTATGAGTTAAATTTAAAGAAAGTGAAGAAGTGGGATTATAAAATTTAAATAAAGATAAAAATAACATAAACAAGTATGAAAAAAGAATAAAGAACTTTTAACCCCACTTCCCTAATTTTTAAAAATTAAACTTATAGAAATTTTCCTTCCCTTCCCGCTTTGGCGTAGCTCATGTAAATTGTGTGTTTAATTTGAGTCACATCCACGAAGGCTGCCCTTAAGAGTTTTCTGCTTCCATCGGCTGATTGGAAGCGACACTCCCCAAAATGAAATAGATTCTTTCTGCACATACATTGTAAGCATAATAACAAATAATAAGAGGCAACCAGTAGGCAACAAACACAAAACAAACAGAGAAGTCAGGGCTAGAAGCATTGAACCTCTTTAGACTCTACCTTTTATAAGTAGTGAGCCAAGGCACAATGGGGCAGAAATTGAAAAACAATTAAACCAGTTGATGACAATTTAAACTCCAATTACAAAAGTTAGGTACAATAAGTTCTTTTGTTTTAAAAATTGAGAGACAATTAAATCTCAAGTTACAAATGTTGGAAGCTCATAAAATGTAATTTAAACATTGAAGAGGACAACCAGTTATAGAATAATCAAATATGGTGTTATGACCTCTGTAACCAAATTTTTAAGGTGTTAAAATGTACGCTTCAAAAATATGGGTTTACTTGGTAAGCCAATCTTACAAAAATAAATTTTAGATTTTCTCAAAAAATATCTCACAATGTTTTAGTTCATATTTGACTTGCATAGAGTGAAAAGACCCTTTCTACTAAATAAGGCATTAAGCCTAATTAATATATATAAACAATCCAATTGGAATCTTATAATGGTCAACCATGATAGAGAAGATTCTAACCACAACTTCCAAAACCATGATAGAAAATATTCTAACCACAACTTTCAAAGCACTATCATGGTTAAAAGGATTGAAGTCACAAATAAAACTAACCATGGTAGAAAAGAGTAAAACTAAATTCAAAAGGCCTATCATGGCTATAAAATGATTTCTCCATCACTTTTTTCTTTGACTAATCCAATAAAATTAAAACATCCGAGTTTAGGGCACAAATCCCTCCCACAAACCCACTACAGTAAACCATATATAAAACTAAAGGCACAATCAGAATAAGGGTTAGAAACCCAGCCCACTAGTCCACATATATAAAACTGAACCCCATTACAAAGGGTCTAAATATAATAGTTTCTAACGCATATTATATTATAGATCCATTAAAATATATTAGAGTGTGTAAAACGAGGCCTCAGGCCTAACAACATTTAAATATTTGTCTAAATCAATATAACATTTTCAAAATATAAGGGCCCTAAAATGGCAATATTATAATCAATACAAACCAACAGAAAAATAGGCTTACAAAGGCTATCAATGCCAATGCCTCACTCTGCTTCCCTGCCCCTACCATAACTAGGGGCTTGCCTGAAAAATATTAATAACTGTGGGGTGAGATATAAAGTCTTAGTAACTAAAATCAATTTATAAAATATGCAAGACAGGATTGCAAGTCAAAGAAGCAGGTTTATCAATAATCATAACAATTTTCTTAATAATAAACTAATACGTAATACATTCAATAATTAAATCATCCCTACTCATTCATCCTGCTCCTCCTTATATCTTCTGGACATGGCACAACTTATCAATGCTAGTATACCCAGCTAAAGGTTAGTTAGTCACTTTAAGAAAATTATCCCTCTCATGTCACCACCAATATACTATAACAGGGAGGTATCTACCCAAAACACTCAACTCAAATCTGGGCCAGGAATGAGAGAGCCGATGGGCACATAATCTCACTATATCTCTTCCACACAACCCCACAAATCCCATAACAGAACACTATGCACAAATATAATATTCAGAAGGATTTCACAACAATAACATTCCATATACATCATAATCATCACAATATTATTAATCTCAGTTATAATCACAAATCATACATACAGTTGGAAAATATAATGCTTCACTGAAGTAGTTAATATTCAAACATACACTCAATTTTCCAAAATACATATAAGTATTACTAAAGAGATTAAGGGTTAGAAAACACCTTACAGTCTATAACAAGCATATAAAATAAATTAATCCCGGTTATCTCAAATCCAAGCTTAATCTTACAACCTTTGACAAATACCAACCACAATCCATCACAAATCAATCTACACAATAATGTAAATACAAATTTAATACATAAATTAAACGGTTAACACAATTATATAATTTTTTTTTCGATCAAAACAATTATATAATATTAAAGCTTTGAATTAATTAGCCAACAATTGCAAATTTTGAACTCTAATCCCAATTGTTTGTTTTAAGCTTAATCTAATAATTTCCTTAACTCAATTAACTCCTTTAAGTCATAAGTTAACACCAATTACATATAATCGAACAAAATCCCCAATTTAAAATTTAGATTTTCAACATAAAATTGCTATTTTATAAATTTCAAATTTTTTTAACAATCCAAACTGATTAAAATTATCTATTATCATCCCTCTACATTCCTATAGTCTTATATTGTCAAAACTCAAAACTTCCCAAAACCCTAATTCTAAAAATCCCCTTTTATCAGAACAAAATTACTATCATTAGAAAGATAAAAATACATGGAACAACTTTGATGAAGGGATTTTTATGATTAGAAGTAATTTTACCTATCAAAATGATCTCAAAATATTGTCAAAACTCTAAAAATTGTGTACTATGCGACAGAAGAAGACGAAGAAGAAAAGCGAGTCTGGACAAAGAAACAAATAGCATGTATATATTATTATACACCCGTGGGCCTCACATAATTCATTTAAAATAAAGGGTCACATGCTCTTCTTTTTTTTTTTCCTTTTTCTTTTCTTTTATATAGAAATATGTGTGTGTGTTTTCCCTTTTAGGAACCAATTCTCTCTCCTTTTCTTTTCTTTTTATTTTATTTTATGTTATTAGTTAAATTTAATTCTAAATAATTTTTCCTTAATTATAATTTAATTCTAAATATTAGGATGTTACAATTTGTGGTGGAATATTTATTACCCCCAAGTTGTTAAGGTGGAGCAATCTCATCCAAATTGTTACACAAGAAATACTGTCCAGCTGTAAATAGGAAGTAACACATGTTTATTGTGTTAGTAGTTTGGATGAGACTGTTCCATGTTAATAACTTTGAGGGTAATATTGCACCACTAATAGCTTCTAGACATTGGATACCCCTAATAAAATACTTTAGGGCATTAGGTGCATCTTTACCCATTTTATTCAATTAATTTTATAACTTATAAAATAATATATAATATTATGACATACATGCTTTATTGTAATTTTACTAAAAGCCGTCATTCATTTAGGCTTGGTTGGTTGGTTCTTATGGAATATATATATATATATATATATATATATATAATAACTTTTCAAATATTTAATTGACCTTGTCAAGACTCCTACCTTACCCCTGACAATTTTTAAATATAGTTAAATTTTGGGAAACTTTATTAAAAGATTAAGAGATTAAATTAATTTTAATTAATGATCAAATATTCTAAAACTTATTGTATGATCAAGGACCAAAATGAAAATAACTGTTTCAGGAAAAAAAAATGTTCATTACTTCATGAATAAGTGGAATTTTTCTATAAACAAGTTAGCAACTTTTCATGAGCAAGTAAAAAATCCTCTTATGAACAAATATGCAACTCCGAACACTAGAAATTAATGTGTTGTTCATAGGAGGATTCTACTTATTTATGAAGAGTTGTACACTTATTTATAGAGAATTCCACTTATTCATCAAGTAAGGGACATTATTGTCTTTTTATCTAAAAAACTTATTTTCATTTTGGTCGTTGGTCCTGCAGTAAAATTTTAGAATGTTTTAGTCCTTGATTGAAATAAATTTAGTCCCTTGACCCTTCATTGAAATTTTGCTATAAATTTTTGCCCTCAACTTGAAAGGATGGAATAGTGATTCCCACTTGGACATTATTTTTCCTTCATTGTCCATTTTCAATTAGATTATTTTAACAGTATGGGGAAAAAAATATCATTTTTAGAGTAAAATACACTTATCACCATCTATTTTACCTAAATTATATAAATCTCCTCTCTATTTTAAAAACGTATATAAACCTCCTTTAAAATTAAAATGCATGTTACAAAAATATCCCCTATATATTTGAGATTCCATTTCTATTTACCAAACTGTTAGTTGATTGTTAAGTTTGACTATTCAAATTTTTATATCAAAATACCACTCTTTAAATAAATTAATAAACACTTATATTTGCTAAAAAATATTTTTATGCAAACAAAACTAATTCTAATACATATTTGTAAATTTTTAACATTTACTAGTTTTATTATTTTATAAGGTTTTAAATTTTCTTAAATTATTTATCATATTTATCGAAACTTATTTATTTAGAATTATTTTAAATGACTAAAAATATTTTTATTTTTTATCCTTTTTTCCATGACATCATGATTGAAAATATATTTGCATGGCATATTTTGATTTATCATATATTATTAAAAATGTAAATTTTAGATATTATACTACTTAAATTAATTTAAAATTTAAATTATTTGAATACATTTTTGCACATCATAAATACATTTATTTAAGTATGCATCTATAAAAATACTTAATCATAATTTTAATTAAGTTTTCTATATTTTCATTAATTAAATTAAATAAGTCTTTATCTCAATATGAAAAAAAGTTAACAATTAACAATTTGTAAAAGTAAAAATACTTAAACTATGAAAAAACTCTTAAATTATTTAACAATTTTAGTCAAAATTAGGAAAGCAACAATGACGAAGGGTGAATTTGTAAATAAAATTTATTAAAATAATTTTAATTTAAAAATAAAAATACTTAATTGAATTAACTATTTGGACTAAAATATATATTTTTGTGATAGATGGGAGGTTCATATAATTAAGGCAAAATGCAAGGGGTTAAAATATTTTACTAGGTTAAAGTAGTAAGTATTTACTCTAACAAGTAAAAGAAAATAGGGGAAATGCATATTAGGTTAAAATAATAAATATTTACTAACTTATTCTCTCTCTTTTGCCACACACTCTCTCACTTACTTCTCCAGTTCTATATGTATAGAGAAGAGAGAAGAAAAAATGTAGTCCAATTTACAAAGTAGAAATAGAATATTTTATATAAATCTACAAGTTTACCCTTGATTTATTATTATATTAATTTTATTCTCACGTGGCATAATGTATATTAAATAAAGGTAAAATTAAAAAATTGTTAAATTTTATAGAAGAGTTAATAATTTTTTTTAATTCATATGAAAAATGTTGGAAATGTTTTATATATAGGATTATAATATCATTCTTCTCATCAATATTCTCTTTATTCCTTTGTCATATTTATTATTATGTCTCTTGTACTCTCACTTATTTCCTTAATAAATAAAGGTATATTAAAAAAAAGATATTTTTATATTTATTATTTTAACTTCTTTTAACTAATTTCTTAAATTTAAAACAGTTATTTAACGTTAAAATTTTGAACTGAGGGAGTAGTATTTAGCAGAACAACTGAATGGTCCAGGCAAAAATTCGTTTCAGGCCCTTATGTTTTTCTTTTTCAAGTGAACTGAAATCCATTATATGCAGGGAAAAAAAGGGAAAATTTAAAAAAAAAAAAAAAGACATTAGAAATAAAAAAAAAATAATTCAGTACAGTGAAATCTGAAATTATAAATCAGTCTGTTTTGTAGTTTTTTAGGTAATTATGAAAAATGCCACTGAATTTTTCACAACAACAGTTTTATAATTTACAACATGAGTTTCGTAATTCACAACACCAGGTACTACGTATTTACAACTCACAGTGTAAATATGTAGTATATGTTGTTGTTAATTTGGATACCCGTATTGTGAATTACGAAAATGGTGTTGTAAAAAATTTAGTGGCATTTTCGTAACTACTCAAAAAATACAAAACAGACTGATTTAGAATTTTCAGATTTCGTTGTACTGAATTGTCTTTTCTCTATTTCACTTGCCTTTTATAGAATTTTCCCAAAAAAACAGAAAGAAAGAACTGAAATCCATTATATACTCGCAAGAGAATTAAATTACAACCGCGGCACAGCAACCTATCGTCCTTTCAGCTTCTCAAACGTAGGCGAGAAGAACAGTGTCGACGGCGGCGCCGGAGATCTGAACGGCGTCAGAGACCTCCCTCTGTTATCGTCGGCAACGTTCGAAGGTACTGGCATTTTCTTCCCCATTTTCATTGTACCTGAAATCTGAAGATTTCGACGGAAGCTTACTTTTGGTAGTGACGTGAGGTGCGAAATTGCTGGTCCTATCTCAATGTCGCCCGAGCTTAAACTGCATTTAGTAGTTTAGCTTTTTGAGTTTAGGTTTCAACTTTTCATTTTCTCTTTAGGATCGAACCAAGGACATATTTTTATTAAACTCCCTTAAAAAATGTGCAAGATGTTTGCTTGTTTTGCAAGTTTTCGTGCTGATTTTGCAATCTTTTTCCCTTTTTGTTTTCAAGATCTCCCACTTTTTAAATGATCTTAAACTTGTAACTTTTCCCCCTCGATTTCCAAGGATTTTTCATAAAATGGGCGGTCTTGAGTTATTCATCGTTATTACCGGCGTTTATCCAGCTGATATCTTCAGCTTCAGCTTCAGCATTCCCTTGGCTGGAATCTTCGTTTGCGTTCCACAGGCTTAAACTTTTTGTATATAGCTACCTCATCATGTAACGTCTCGAACCAGGGAAATAGCGGTTTTCTAGGCAATATGCTGTAGAAATTCTTAAGTTTTATCCATAGGCTGAAAAAAAGTTGCCAAGACACCACTTTTAATATCGTGTCCCACTAAATCGACTTGATTTTTTTGAATTTATGTAAGAAAAATCACCTTTAATATCTACTTGTTGAAGTCTTTTGAGTTCCTCTTTCATTTCTTACCACTCACAAATTCGTTGTCTCTTCTTTTCCTGGTTGAGAACATATATATATATATATATATAACAAATCAGCAAAAATAAAAAGTAAAGTGTAAAATAATTCTGTAAATAAAAATAAATTCTATGTTTATGCTATAAATAATAAAATACCATGAGGCTATAGGATGATCATTTGAAATTTGATTTGTCATGTTCTATATGCTTTTGAAGAAATTTATTTTCTTCATGGAAACTAAATATATAAGTATATATTTATATATGGAGTATTATATTTGTGCATATATTTATCTAATTATGCTATACATGTATGTAATTAAATTTATTATATTGAAGGTTTATATGTAAACCGTTTTAATTTATTCATGAACCTTAATCTGATAAACATATCTTACAAAAAACACGTTTAAGCACAATGCATATTTTATGGTGACATTATATAATAATATAATGTAACTATAAACGCGTTATGTCAATATAATATTTAATGATAAACTATATACTAATAGGTCAATTAAAATATATAGAACATACAAACTAATTTTATGATTCTGAAGTAAATTAAATTCTTTTAATATATTTTTATATTTTTTCCTTATATTTATAAGTATATATTTTAATCTATGTTTCTGATATATGCCTTGAAATGTGGAAGTTATTGTTTGTGGTAGTGGCATTCAATGAAATGTTTCTGTAGGCAACTGGCATGCTTTTTGAAGTCCTATATTATTCGTCATTGTTATTTGGGATGTGCTATTTCTGAGATTTACTTGCCTGGTGATGCATATTTTGTTTTAAACAACTCTACTGGCTGTATTGGCTTGAGTTCTGAAATAGATGGCACATAAACATTTGCTAGGGATGTTGAGTTGTGATAGATTCTGTTGACTTCTTAATCTGTAGCTGGACATTTGACGAAGCAATAAAGATATCCCAATTATTATCGGTGGTCACAAGTCTGTGATACTTTCTGAATATAACTTTGTTTTATAGTGACTAGGGGAAAAAGGGAACTGCACGGAGATTATTGTTTTGTAGAAGCACTATATATAACATGCATGAAGTTATAAAGACATAGTTTTATGTGAGAAATCTTATTTGACAGATATGTGATTGTGAATGTGTATTCAAATTGTAAATTGTAAAACTGATGCTTTTCTCTAAAAAGAGAAAAATGAAGTTCTTTGCATAGATAATTTTTGAAGTTCCGCCCAGTAAATTTTGAACAATTTTTGTAGTTGTATACAGAGCATAGATGGACATTAGCTCGGGAGAAGAGTCAAATATCAGTGAATCTGAGATTGATGACTACATGGACAAACCATATGAAGAACTAAGGACTGGAATTTATATAGTAAAAAATGTAAATGGCACTCTCAGATGTCCTTTCTGTGCTGGAAAGAAAAAGCAAGACTATAAATACAAAGACTTGCTGCAACATGCATCGGGAGTGGGTAAGGGTTCTGCTAATAGAAGTGCAAAGCAAAAGGCTGACCACCTTGCTCTGGCCAAATATTTGGAGATTGATTTGGCTGGTGAAGCTGAGCAAGCCCAAGGGTCACCCTTACCACAACCCATGCGTCAACCTCAGCAAGATGATCTTTATGTCTGGCCCTGGGTTGGAATAATGGTAAACATACTGGACCAGAGTTTACATAATTCTGAGTATTGGGTTAAGGAATTGGCTAAGTACAGGCCCTTGGATGTTCGTGTGTTGGATGAACTTGACGTAACTGCTCAAGGTGTGGTAGTATTTAGTGATGATTGGAATGGCTTTTTGAATGCTAGTGAGTTTGAAAAGTCATTTGAAAGTAAAAAGAATGGCAAAATGGATTGGAAACTGCAAAGCATGCAGCCAGGCTCAAATGTTTATGGATGGATTGCTCGGGAAGATGATTATCATTGTGAGGGGCCAATAGGGGAATACCTGCGGATGAAAGGAAGCTTAAAAAGGGTCTCAGATATTGTCAACGAATCATCTAAAAGCAGACATAGTGTTGTGGAAAACCTAGCGAATGAAATTGTTATGACAATTCAGAACCTTACAGAATTGGAATGCAAGTACAATGAGACATCTCTGTCACTTTGTAGGGTTATTGAGGAGAAAGACCAGCTACAGCATGCTCTTCTTGAAGGTTTGTCTACTTCCTGTCTGCAAAGATTTTGTCTTTTTCTATGTGCTATAAATGGTTCCTATCAATTATTTTGCTATTTTGATATGCATTATTATGTTCTTATGTGATTCAAATGTAAGCTATTGATGCCTGATTGCTTCATTTTTTGTCAGAGAGAAAGAGAAGGAATCGGAGTGCTTGGGAGGCAAGACAAAGGATAATGGATGAACAAGAAAAATTAAACAAGGAATTGGAGGCAAGGAAGCGGAAGCTTGATTTGTGGAGCAGAGATTTAAACGAGAGGGAGACACTAACTGAGAAACAGAAGCAGAAGCTTGAAGAAGACAAAAGGAAGGTAATGATATACCACATTTTTTGTCATTGTATTTTGTCTTGAACATGATTCTTACCCTTGATCTTACTTGCTCATTAATAACCACCCAAGTAAACTTGTATTACAGTACTTTTTTCGGTCCGATACTACAATCATCAGTTGCTATTTTTTGGGGGTGAAGCCCTTTTTTCCCCATTTCTTATCCAGCTATTCCCTTAAACCAACCCCAAAGCCGAGGCTTTTCCTCGTTTGTGAACTGGACCTATAGTCTGTTCACTGTGGGAAAACATAGATATACAAAAATAAGTACAATTTTACATACAAAAGTGATTATGAAAAATAACTAGTATAATCTATTTTATATGAAACATTTTAGCTCTGATGTTGCTTTTCAAATGCACAAGTAATTCGATATTAGATGTTAAATATCTCAGTTTCCATTATTGTGGCAAGTGTGGTGCTCTTTAATCTGAAACTATTGGCATTTGTAATGTGCCTCTACGAAATACTAATGCAAGCTCTCTTTTCAGAATGATCTAAGGAATGAATCCCTCTATAAGGCTTCTGTGGAGTGGAATAAAGCTGATGCAAATGTCTCAAGAATTATTGAAGAGCAAAAGGTTTCCCTGCTTTATATTGTTTAGAATGTGAAATTTCGCTGTAACAGTCTAGAATTTGTTGATTATATGTCAGTTCGTTTACACAAGGATCGCCTTCCGCTAATATTCATCTCAATGTTTGCAGAGAGAGAAAGAGGAGGCATTGAGGAAGATTTTTGAGTTGGAAAAGCAGCTTAATGAGAAACACCAGTTGGAAATGGAAATAGAACTGTTGAAAGGTAAACTGAATATGAGGAAGCATCTTGGAGATGATGAAGCTCTGCAGAAGAAGATTAAAGAAAAGCAGGAGGAATTGGAAGAAAAAGAATTCGACTTTGAGGTTAAGAATTTGGAGAATCAAACACTCTTTGTCAAGGATCGTCAAAGCAATGATGAACTACAAGAGGCTCGTAAAGAATATATAGAAGTATGATTTCTTTTATTATATCTTTATGCATGATCCCTAAATTTGGTTTTAATAGAAACTGAAGTTGACAATAAATAAAGATTTTTCATTACCTTGCAATAAATTGGGACAAATGTCTGCTCATTATTTGCATTCATGCTGCTCATGGGACTTTTGAAGGATATTGAGATATATGCATGGAAGGGAGCGAAGGAGAAATAAGGAACAAATAATTCTGATATCATATGAACTATTGATCTTAGTTGGTAAAGGGAGAGCCAGGGACAAATCATTTTTGTTTCTTTACTAAACACTCCCTTTGGTCCTAATGTAGGATCAAATTGGGTAGTTGATCATGATCCTAAATGTAAGACCTATTTCTTATGTTTGTTAGTTTTTTTTTTCTAATTTATCTTTATTAATGCTGTCTCAACAATAATTAAATGAGAGAGATTGAGGGAAACTAAGTAGATGATTAGGGTATTTAGGAAAAAAAATGTCATATTAACTAACATAACAAATTTCTTTATACTAATCAAATTAAGTAAATAGGTCTTATATTAAGAAATAGAGAGAGTATTTATTTTTAGTGAAAATGACATGAATCATGGTTTCTTGTTTTTATGATGTAGTAATTCATGATCTCGTTCCGCCAAGTTTATTTTGGTTCAGACATGAAAACAACCGATAAACCACTTTTTGCTTATCAAAGTCATGGTCAACTTTAAGCCATATTTTCTTGAAAAGGATTATTGTGTCTAGAGAAGGTTATGAACTCTAATGTTTCTCCTTTATAATTATGTTTCAGGCATCAAAGAACATTCTAATTAATGCCCGAACTAATATTGGGATTAAGAGAATGGGAGAGCTTAATGAGAAGGTTTTTATTGATGCTTGCAAGAAAAAGCTCCCTCTAGATGATGCTCAGACAAAGGGTGTTGAGCTATGTTCCTCGTGGCAAGAGAACGTGAAGAATTCAGAGTGGTATCCTTTTAAAGTAATCCCTACAGATCTTGATGACGTTGAGGTATGCTTAAGAGTTAGATAACTAATTTGAATATTAAGGAAATTAATTAAGTTACTTATTTGTAATAAATGTGTTTTACTTCCCCTAACCCAACCCTATTTAATCATATGAATTGGAACCATACTTGAATAGGAGAACCCTTAATATTTGCAATCAATAGGGGAAACTTTGGGCAATAAATTATAAATTTGAAGGATAAAGTGGATTGAGGTCTTATATTTAGAACCAAAGTGAATCCTTGTCTAACTTTATATTTAAGATCCGAGCTAGTAGTATTTGACATTTTCTTGTTTTAATCATGGTTTGCCCTTGGCTGTTTTGCATCTGTGTAGTGCACTGTTAGAAACCGCTAAAACCACAGGTTTTACCTGCTTCCACCAAAACTAATTTTTGTATTTCCTTCATAAAGCCAATCCTGCTCATATAGAAGAATAAAGAGTGTAGCTTAGCATGGTTTAAATCACACTGATCTATTTCTCTCAAAATTACACAATATAGATTGTACTTCCATTTATCCTTAATATAAGTCCCACTTCAAAAAAGAAATCAAACTACAAATTGGGTCTTATATGAAAGACCGGAGGGAGTAATATGGATGTATGTGTGGCGGTTACGCTTTTGTGCAACAATACTGTTAGTTTCTTATTGTTCTGTTGTCTTTCTCCCTAGTTCCCAGTCAGGCTATCTGTGTAAAATAGTATGAAAATCCATGTTTACATTGATGCAGCTGGTACTTAATGAAGATGATCAAAAGTTGCGAAGTCTCAAAGAGGAATGGGGAGATGATGTATACAAGGAGGTGGTTACAGCCTTGAAAGAAATAATTGAGTTCAATCCAAGTGGTAGGTATATAGTTTCTGAAATATGGAACTACAAGGAAAATAGGAAGGCTACACTGAAGGAGGCCATCAGTTATATTTTGGGCCAGATTAAGCAACTCAAGCATAAGAGGACAGCACGCTGAGCATGAAAGTGGAGGACAAAAGTAGTGGAGCAAAGCTAATTCACTCAATCAATTCTTTATAAACCTCAGTTGATTTGTACTCCCAACATACAACATCTGTGTCTTTACCCATCTTACTATGATGATAATTGTCAAGTAAACTAATTAATGACCATTGATAATTATTTGCATTTAACATTTTCTTTCATATAAAATTCCCACGTTCAGAACAAAACCACTACTTGCATCTTCAATATGTGTACATATATAAGTCAATTAATCAGCATCTATAAAGACCCCAAAAAAAAGTTCTCAAGTTCAAAACTTTCAAAAAAAAACCACCGTTTGCATTTTCATACATGCATGCATGCATACATATCAATTAATCAGCATCTATAAAGACCCAAAAAAAAGTTCCCCATGTTCAGAACAAAACCACCATTTGCATTTTCAATATATATGCATATATATCAACTAATCAACATTCATAAAAACCAAAAAAAAAATTCCCTACGTTCAGAATAAAACCACTATTTGCATTTTCAATATGTGTGCATATATATATCAACTAATCAGTATCCATAAAGAATCAAAAAGATAATTTCTCAAGTTCAGAACAAAACCACAAAACCACTGTTTGCATCATCAATATGTATACATGTATATAAACTAATCATCATCATAAAAACCCAAGAAAATAATTTCTCAAGTTTAGAACAAAACCATAAAACCAACGTTTCCATCTTCAATATGTATACATATATATAACATCAGCATCCATGAAGACCCAAAAAAAAATTCCCAACTTCAGAACAAAACCACAGTCACCGAAAAAATCCCAACTTCAATATGTATACATATATAACTTTCTTGTTGTACTGAAAAAGAAAAAGAGAAGGAACAGGGGACTTCAAAACAAAATATATCTCTTAAAGTAAATTAACATTCCTCAAGTGATCCCAGAAACAGAAAAGGCCATAACGACATCAGACACCATTTCTTGCCCATACAAGGTGGGATTTACTGAGGTCCATCATGTTGCAATAAAGATACAGGGCCAATATAGTTTTTTTAAAAAAAAAAAACCAAAGCAAAGCCGTATTTGTACATAAAACTCAACGAAACCTAAAAATAAAATCGTTTTTATGATAATTTCTACATTGCCTCAATAATCAAGAAAAATGTCCTCATAGTCACAAATTTACTTTGCAAGACTGTACAAGAGCGAGATATGACAGAAAATTATGGGCAAAATAATTCTATGTGGTATGTTTAAAAGTTGAAACATTCAATTTTACATTAACCATAATTTCAAAAAAAAAAAAGGGATAATTTTACCTTCCTTTTTCCGATAATGATCCTACTGTTCCGACGAGTAAACCCACACCATAGATCGGGGTACCCAACCACAGATCTAACCACCCACAACCTTCACCAAGCCACTCCACAAGACCAATGAGGCGAGCAAGCTTCAAGGGCAAACAGATGGATTGAAGGTGAGAGTGAGAAAGAGACGCTTGTCGACAAGCTTGGAGGACCCTTCGCTGTCGGCAATGTTTCGACAACGTTCCCCTTTAGAACTACAACCAACGATGGTGAGATTGACAGTGAGATCGACGGCCGAGAGAGAGAGAGAGAGAGAGAGAGATGGTGAGATGGAACCAAAAATGTGCACAAGTGTCAAGTGATTCTTCCACCAGTGATGGGCATCTCCACAGCCATGAGCTCTCGTCGGAAGAGAGGAAGAGCCGAGTTGGTGTGACAAGATGGGGAAGAGAGTGGTCTAGAGTGAAAAATGAGATGGGGTCAAGGTTGTTGAGTATGTGTATGTGTTTTGGAAAGAGAAAAATGAAATGGGAAAAAATCGTGGGTAATCGTTGGATAAGTAGCTTTTAGCTACTTTTAAAGAAAATAACTTATTTAACAAAAGCTCATTAATTTCTTCCTCTTACCCAAACAGCCTTTAAATGGAGAGTGGCTTCACTTTTAATGGAAAGTGATAATGGGCTTCCCAAACAGGCACAAATCATCCATAAATAATTTGGATGCTTAAGATTTATTTATTTTTATTTTTATATATTTTTGAAAAAAAAAATTTAATGGGTACATAATATATGATAGATATAATTTATTAACTTTCATTTTTTTTTAAGAGATAATTTTTTCCATTTTCAAGAATTAAGTAAAAATGTTAAATCTGCGCTATTGAAATTATATTTGAACGATGATCACCACAACTGGTTCCGCCGAGGAGGGGAAGTGAAGCACAGGAATATCAGATCCCATTTGAAAGGGAGATAAATAAATCTGCAACATGCTGACTAAACTACCCATGCCACTTTTTCAATATTCCAATTTTACCCATATCATGTAGCATCTTTCCTCTTCAGCCACTGTCTGCTTCTTCACGCATTGTTGTCACTTCCCTGCTCGGTCGCCTCTCCTCCTCCAGCCGTCTTTGGCTGCCACAGGCTCCGTCGTGGTTCCCATACTCTCGTTCGTTCTCATCTTCGTTTTCGTCGACTTTGAATTCGTTCTCTCCTCCACCTTTGATTTGCATTTTGCAGATTCGGTTCTTCATTCATGTGTGTGCCTGAGTTCGTGTTCCATTGTTGCAGTTTTCCTGAATAGATGCATTTCCTTGTCTTGCTGTGTCTGTTTTGTACTTTTGGATAAATTTCTCATTATATTTTTGTAAATAGTGTTAGGTTTTCCTTCAAATTGTAGTTTTAGTTTATACCTCTGAGTCATATTCCAAATGGCCGTAGATTTTTTAACTCCCACAAAATTACAGTGGAGAGGTTCAAGCACAGTTCTGTTTTAGAAGGAGCGTGTCTCTTATTAGCTTAGCTTTAACTGTTCAAAGAAAGTCATATGCAAATTAATGTCAATTATGGTGAAAAAGGCCTAAATGATTTCATTAATCACTTGGGGTGATTCATAGCGTTCTTGACTTGATACTGTCTTCATGCTTGCATGCTATTTATTTCGATTGATTTTGGCATTTGTTTGCAGATTCTTAATGGATATTAGCTCTGAAGAAGAATCAGATATCAGTGAATCTGAGATTGATGACTACAAGGACAAACCATATGAACAGCTAAGGGCTGGGAACTACAAAGTTAAAAGTGCAAATGGCACTCTCAGATGTCCTTTCTGTGCTGGAAAGAAAAAGCAAGACTACAAGTACAAAGACTTGCTGCAACATGCATCGGGAGTGGGCAAGGGCTCGGCTAATAGAAGTGCAAAACAGAAGGCTAACCACCTTGCTCTGGCCAAATATTTGGAGACTGATTTATCTGGTGAAGCAGAGCAAGTCCAAAAGCCAACCTTACCAAAACCTGCCAGTCAACCTCAGCAAGATGATCTTTATGTCTGGCCGTGGACTGGAATAATGGTAAACATAAAGGATAAGAGTTTACACAACGCTGAGTATTGGGTTAAGGAATTGGCTAAGTACAAGCCCGTAGATGTTCATATGTTGGATGAAGACGATGCAACTCCTCAAGCTGTGGTAGTATTTAGTGATGATTGGAATGGCTTTCTGAATGCTAGAGATTTTGAGAAGTCATTTGAATCAAAACATTATGGTAAAATGGATTGGAAGCTGCAAAACATGCAGCCAGGCTCAAACATTTATGGTTGGATTGCTCGGGAAGATGATTATCATTGTGAGGGGCCAATAGGGAAATACCTCCGCAAGAAAGGAAGCTTAAAAACTGTCTCAGATATCGTCCATGAAGCATCAAAAAGCCGGAACAATGTTGTGGCAAACCTAGCAAATGAAATTGATATGACAAATGAGAACCTCAACAAAATGCAATACAAGTACAATGAGAAGACTTTGTCATTGAGCAGGATGCTTGACGAGAAAGACCAACTACATCATGCTTTTCTTGAAGGTTTGTCTACTTTCTGTCTGTAAAGACTTTTTGTGCTTGTAAGTGCCATCAAAGGTTCCAATTGATTATATACTATTTTGATATCATTTTTATGTTCTTATTGTGTTACAAATTAATATCAAAAGTTACATGCAAGATATTGATACATAATTGCTTCGTTTTTTGTCAGAATCAAGGAAATTGCAGCGGAGGGCACGGGATGAGTTACAAAGGATATTGGATGAACAAGAAAAGTTAAACAGTGAATTAGAGGCAAAGAGGCGGAAGCTCGATTTGTGGAGCAGAGACTTAAACAAAAGAGAGGTAGTAACAGAGCAAGAAAGGCAGAAGCTTGAAGAAGACAAAAGGATGGTAATGATATACCACATTTTTTGTCTCATTATTTTGTTTTATATGTAGCTTTGTAGCTTTTTACCCTTGAGCAATAACCTCCCATGCAAACTTGTATGACTGCTTTCTGTTCTTGGTCTGTTACTAGAATCATGCGTTACTTTCTTTTTTTTCCTGGGCTGAAGCCTTTGTTTGCAGTCCATCTATTTTCCTAAGCCAATCCACAAAGCAGAGGCTTTTCCCCATTTGTAAATGGGACCTATAGTTTGTTCACTGTGGAAAAATATAGATATGCAAAAGTTAGTATGTTTTTACATTCAAAGTGGTTATGAAAAATAACTAGAATATTCATTTTATATGAAGCATCTTGGCTCTAATGATCCAATGAATTTTTTTTCCATCATATTTCTTTTCAAATCCGCCAGCAATCCCGTGGTAGATGTTTAATATCTCAATTTCCGTCCTTGTTGCAAGTGTGTTAGTATTTAATATGAAACTATTAGCATTTTTTATGTACTTACATGAGATACTAATATGATCTCTTTCTCCTTCCAGAAAGATCTAAGGAATGAATCTCTCAATAAGGCTTCTGTGGAGCGCAAGAAAGCTGATGGCAATGTTTTAAGACTTGTTGAAGAGCAAAAGGTTTCCCCACTTTATGTTGTGTAGACTGTGAAATTACATTGTAGCAGACTAGCTTTTGCTGCCTATAGCGCAGTTCCTATATACAATGATCTCCTTCTTCTTATGTATCCATCTCTATGTTTTCAGAGAGAGAAAGAGGAGGCATTGAGGAAAATAATTGAGCTGGAAAAACAACTCGATGCAAAGCAGAAGTTGGAAATGGAAATAGAAGAGTTGAAAGGTAAGTTACAAGTGTGGAAGCATCTTGGAGATGATGATGCTGTCCAGAAGAAGATTAAAGAAATGAATGATGAATTGGAATCAAAAGAAGATGAATTAGGTGATATGGAATCCATGAATCAAACTCTTATTGTCAAGGAGCGTCAGAGCAATGATGAACTACAAGAAGCTCGCAAAGAACTGATAGAGGTATGACTTCTTTTATTATATGTTGATTCCTGATCCCTAAATTTCTTCTTATAGCAAACATAGTTAACAATAAACAAAAGATTTTTCATTATCTAGCAATATATTTTAAACAAATTTCTGCTAAACATTTGGATTCTTGCTACTAATGGGACTGGTGAAGCACGTTTTAGATATGTGTTTATGGGAGGGAGTGAAGGGCATAGAGAAAGAAGTATGTATTTCTTGGTACATTTTCAATTCTCAGAACAAATCATGAGGAATAAATAATTCTGATATTTTATGAACTATCGAAATTAGTTGACAAAGGGAGAGATAAGGACAGATTATACTTGTTTCCTTTTTTTTTTGCCAACTATTATACTTGTTTCTTTACTAAATATGTAGGTGTAGCGAAATTGATATTATTGATGTTTATCTGTTGTTCTGTACTATTACTTGATTTCCTTCAAGCAAATTTGTTTGGGTTCAGATGTTAAAGCAACTGAATAACTAATTTATTTATTTATTTGAATTATGAAAAATGCTTAACCGTGGACCATAATTTTTTGACAAGGATTATTGTGTCAGGAGAAGATTATGAACCTAATGTTTCTCCTTTCCGCTCATCTTTTCAGGGCCTAAAGAATATGTTAAATGCCCGAACTAATGTTGGAATTAAGAGGATGGGAGAGCTTGATGAGAAGGTTTTTGTGAATGTTTGCAAGAAAAAGTTCTCTCTTGAAGATGCTCAGACAAAGGGTGTTGAGCTGTGCTCCTTGTGGCAAGAAAATTTGAAGGATTCATCGTGGCATCCTTTTAAAGTGATCACAGATAATGATAAAGCAGAGGTATGCTTAAGAAAATCAGTAAGATTTGCTTGGCATGTGCCTACTTTAATTAGTGTTTACCCTGGGTTTGGCTAGTAATCTCTCTTCCTATAACTTTATAATCTGTTTATTTACCTTTCTGGTTTATGATATTTTATGTTGCTGTCAGATTCAAATTTATTTACAAGTTAGTTTGTCAGAATCATTCCCTGATTTTCAGTGATTGTTTGTCTACTATGAATAATTCATTCCTCACTGAGATGAACAAGTGTAACCCAGTGTACCATGAATGACACTCTTGTATTTTTCTCAAAATTGCACTTGAGATGGTAATATATGCCTACATGTGGGTGTGTTCACAATTTTGCATAGGATATTTAGATTTACTTATCAATCTATTTTAGGAATAATTATGTTATCAATTGTAGTGTGATTCCAACATAGTCCCTTGCATTTGTACATGTTATTGTTATGCTGTCTTTTTCTGTAGTTCCCAGTCAAATTATTTGTATAATTACCTCCGAACCAGGTAAATTGATTCATATGGGAAACATCATTGGTGATACATCAATGCAGGAAATAATTGATGAAGATGATGAGAAGTTACGAAATGTCAAGGAGGAATGGGGAGACGATATATACATGGTGGTTGTGACGGCCTTGAGAGAATTAAATGAATATAATCCAAGTGGTAGATACATAGTCTTCGAACTATGGAACTTCAAAGAAAATAGGAAGGCTACATTGAAAGAGGTCATCAGTTACATAGTGGGGCAGATCAAACAACTTAAGCGTAAAAGGACAGCACGATGATCATTGCATTCCCCCATGTTATGCTATGGTAAAAGGTTTTGTTTTGTTTAAGTTATGTTTAGTTACTGCCCCACATGCTTTGCTAAGGTAAAAGGCTTTGTTTTGTTTCAGTTTTGTTAAGTTAGTGCAATGAGTGGTTGCTTCATGAGTTCATGCTCATATGATGGTTCATGTTTTAACTTTTAACTGAACAAATTCTGCTGTGTGGCGTGCATTTACTGTGCAGTTTAAATGTGATTATCTTGAAATTTCATGATTTATGATTTATTAAAAATTAGAACTTGGCTGTGTCTTTATGCATGTTTTGTTACGAATTTACCGTTTGATACTGGAATTTATATTATCAATATCTATAACTTGATATTTTGGGTACAGGCTCAGCTGGTGAGAGCATGTTATGATATTTCCAAGGGGTAGATGGAAACACGTAGGCTCATTACCTTGCGCTTCTGAGTCACAAGCGCAATAATTAACAACGTTGTTGTGGGTAAAGCATTCAAATCTGTCATTTGTAATGGATTTGAAACTCTGCAGAAACTTGAGGTTTCAATTAAAACTACTCTTGGGTCACTTCTCTGTTGGGTCCTTTGGGGTTGTTCTCAACTGACCCAATATGAAAGTTGGTCCTCTAATCTGTGTATCGTTGACTTTCTGGAAATAAATTCATAACTTAAGTTGTGTGTTTTAAATAATCAAACTTCTCCTCTTGAAGGTTTAGCTGTTTACCAGAGACGCAGAAAAAAGAAAAACGAAACTTGCCTGGGGTTTTCTATAGTCTATATACTCTTCAACCTGTTTTCCACTTTTTGATTCATTGTTTGCATGGTTACAAGAGTTAAATGGTTAACTTTTGGGTAGGTTTTTTTTTTTTAATTGGCTGAATGAAAAATTGGAGCCGACCCGTAAGGCTTTGTTGTTGTTGTTGTTGGCTGAATGAAAAATTGGGGTATATATTTGTTTGGGAAATTTGGTGAGGATGGTATGGAAAATAGCAACTAAGAACTCCAAGACTCTTGTCAGTTTTATTGATTTTTTTAATCAGGAAGTGTATTGATTACCCGGGGAGGGGGGGGATTGGCTTTTGTTTTCAAAACGATAAAATGATATTAGTATTTGGCTAAAAAAAAAAAACCCTATAGTTACATCAAAGAAAAACAACAGAGACGAGGATAAAATGTTTTAAAAGGTTTTAGCGAAAAAGATGCCTTGCTCTCAATCATACTAAGATATTTACAGGGGAAGCTTCATCTGATTTGAATGATTTCGGTTTCTTAAGTTTTTTAAACAAAAGGTTTTAATCCTTCAAAGGGAAAATAGTCTAAACTTTTATTTGATGATAGGGATTAGTGTTTTAAAAAGAATGAAACTTGAGGATATAGATAGTTGAATTGTGATCAAATGTGTTTGGGAAGCATGAAAATGAACACAAGAAAAATGAGAATGGTTTGGATACAATAAAATTGTCTATATAACTAACGGCATTAAAATATTCCTGAGTGGAACGTCCTAAGTTCAGTTTCTTTTGTAACCTCATTATTAGTATCTACTCCTCAAACTTGAATTCTCGTATGTATAGAAACATTATGAGTGTTAAAATAAATCTCTCTGTTTTCTTTTCCCGTCGGTAGTGGTTAGGCTCTAAATGTTACGAAGAGGACTTTGGAGTTGCTTGAACTTTCTTGGATAACTTCGACACTATGGTATTGTTGTTGATTAGTGATTACACATATGACGTGACTGTCACGTCTGATGTCACCTTAGTTAATTACTCCTTACATTCTCTAGTCATATACACTTCATTCGATCTTAATTATAAGATTTAATTTACTTTTTTTTAGAGAATCCTTAAAAAACTAATAACATTACTCAACCAAATCATGTGTTGTGTTTTATTATATATATTAATTCATAAGTTAAACAATATAATTTGAAAAAAAAAAGATAAATTTTGATGTTTTAAAGTAATATAATTAGCTTTTTTAAGATTCTCTAAAAAAAGTCAATTAGACCTTATAATTAGGACCGGAGGGAATATAAAGTAGAAGAGAATAAAAAAACTATCCTATTTATAAAGTAGAGAGAGAAAAATTTTATATGAATGTACAAGTTTACTCTTCATTTATTGTTATATTAACTTTGTTCTCATGTGGTACAATATATATTAAATAAGGATAAAGTTAGAAAATTGTTGAATTTTATGAAAGAGTTAATAAAGATAAAGGTTTTTCTTTATTTATATGAAAAATGTTAGAAGTGTTTTATATATAGCACCAAAGGAGTACTATTGTTTGCATGAGTGTGTTTCTTTCTCTAAGATTCTCTTTTTTTTTTTTGAAAAAAATTTACATATAAAAAAAATATAAGATTATTTTTTTAATTTAGAGTTTTAATTTTGAAAAATCATAAAAAAATTGAAAACAGATCCGTTTTTCATCCATAATATATCAAAATGTCACTCATTTTATGTAGAATCTAGTCATAAAAGAACCACACAAAAAATATTTAGGAGGCGCCCCAAATTGGAGGTAAAAGAGATAAAATATATTGGAAGTTAAAGAAGAGAAGCTCCTTCCGTTTTTACTATATAAAAAAAAAGGGTGTTTTTGAAAAATGAGTTGTATTTTTTATATATTTATTCTCTTTAACCAACTTTAATTAATTTTTTATCTACGTGATTTGATTATTGGTGTCTTATATAGAGAGAGTACCACAATACACACACATAACACTTGGTGGCCACATTAAATGCCATTTTAAATATACATGGTTAAACACCACTGTACTCATATCATTCAAAATAAATCATAATTGAGGCCATACGAGGTGTATGATAGATACTATTCAATATTACTTGACGATGGATTATCAGATTAACTAACAATTTGTCCAAGCCAAACTTTTTTATGATCAAATTCTTCAAGGATACATTAGAGTTAGTGTTAGAGAACTACATTGCAAGATGAAATAAAACTCATCTTACGTACTTATTTCTTATAATATTAATTATATTTAAAATGTAACTTCTATTGTTAATTCAAATGGGCACAAAGTTGTAGGTAGGAAAGCAAATCTCTATTTTGTCAAAGACAAGTAAATTTTCTTATTTAGCTTGACCATTATTTAAAACGTTTACAATATGTTATCTTTTAATTTTATATTCATCATCAAATTTACAAATTTGTCACCAATTAATTAATATTTTTCATTATTACTGTTAAAATGTTAATGTCAAGATATTGATTGCTTAAATTTTGATTGAAATAGGATAAGAATATATATAATGAGTTTAAATTTGCTTTTTATTTTCAAGAGAGTTAATGTCTCATTGTCTACAAATAAAAGAGATCAGAAACAATAAACAACGCCAAGCCTTTAATGGGTAGCCACTAGCATCTACCACCAATGTTAAATGCCTATTTGAAAAACTACCAAACCATGATATCAAAAGTCATTTTTTATAAATCAAAACAAAACGGATCTAACATATTTACTATAAAAAGCATTTTTTTTAAAAACTTGGTAATTGTTTGTTTTGGCTTTTTAAAAATGGTTTTATGATTTACGATTAAAATAATTGTAAGAGAAGAATTTTATTTCAATTTTTAAAAAAAAGGGTTTTGAAACCATAATGTGAGGGTTTCTCAAATATGCACCGAAACAAGCAAGCACAAAATATTCTTGGACTTTTACGCTATGTTTGGTAGGAGGGAAAATAGGGGGAGGAGAAAAGTTGGGGGCAAAATGGAGGAGGAAATTTATTTTCTTCTGTTTGGATTAGAGGAGAAAATAGGAGGAGGAGAAAATTAGAGAGAAAAAATATATATGGGTCTCATAGCTTTTTCACTCAAAATTTTCTTCCCAACAATGGAGAGATTTAGAGAGAAAATGAAATTTTACTCCATTGTCCCTGCCCCGATCCTCACCCAGATCTGATTCTTCACTTTCACTTTCACTTTCGTTCAGGCTCTTGGGTGGTTTGTCTTCTCCGATTGGACTTTCACCATTGCCTCCAGTCCAATTTCAAGGTGTCGGCGCGGGAAAATAGGAACAGCGTGCGAGTGATGAGGTCGTAGCAGGGGATCAAAACCGGCTTCAACGTGTCATTTGGCTTGCTCTCACTGAAAATCTTGCGGAACAGCTTCTCGACTTTAGTCGCCGACGAGGACAAGCGTATCACTCGCCGGAAAATCCTCGGCTTAGACTTGAAAATCTTGTGCCAGTTCTCGACCAGGAACTTCAGCGCTTCCTCGACGAAGAACGTCGGGAAACCATCCCTTCAGCAGGTGAACAACAATGCCGCGAGCAAGCCTCTGACGCCAGACTCAGCGACGACGTTGAAATAGGCAGTGATGCGGGCATTAGGATTTCCAGATTTGCGGGGGAGGCAGGGTTCGAGGTGAACCAAGGAATTGGCGGCAAAGATGCCGTCGGTGGCGCCAGTCCTGTCAATGCAGAGAATCCTGACCTTACCAGTGTTGTGTTTGGCTGATTTCGCGTCTTCTTGGGAAATCTGAGCAGAGTTGGCAACGACGCTCTTGGAATTCTTGGGCTCGTTGTAACCAAAGAGGAACTTGTTTTCCAGTATAGAGAAGATTTTATAGGTGAGCTTGTCAACTTCCTTTTGATGCATTTTTTTATATATATGGTATTTCATATATG
>JBAGKO010000012.1:12976756-12990526 GCA_037177275.1 Acacia concinna
AAATGAAATTAAAAAGTTTGTGTTTTTTAAAAGAAATTTTAATTTTAATAAATAAGTATATTAATATATTATTAACACTGTGAAATATCTATTTTTATTTTAACTTTAATTTTTTAATATTTAATTTGATGGTGTTTATTTTTTATTTGAATTTATTTTTTATGACATTATTTGAAAAAATGAACTAAAATTTAGAGAAGGGTATTATTGTCATTGTAAATGTAAGACATTTTCTTTTCCCCCTCTTTTCTCCCTTCTATCCAAACATAGAGAGAAATTATATTTTCCTCTCACTTTTCTCCCCCCTCCATTTCCTCTTCCCTCTATTTTCTCCTCCCCCAACTTTTCTCCCCATCCGAACAGGGGGTTAGTGAAGAGACACTGCAAGCGACAATGTCTAAAGATACCATGTGGTGAAGCTTCAATTAAGCCTCTTGGACCTTCAAATCTCCAAATAATCTCAAAAGATAGGTAAGGTGTTTGAAGAATTTTAAGAAAATCTTAAGAAAGCTAATTACATTACTTTAATATATTAAAATTTGTAGTTTTTCTTCAAATAATGTTATTTGACTTATGAACTACTATATAATGTAATAAAATATAATATATGATATTATTAAATAATGTAATTAACTTTTTTAAAATTTTCTTAAAATTCTTTAAAAATGTCAATAGAGTCTTATAAATAAAAATAAAAGTAATATAAAAAGTACAGTAGCACGCAATTGTACCGTTTCATAGATGCAAAATACTAACTACAAGCACGCTGAACTGAGTTTGGGAGTATGCTATTCGAAGGAATCAAGTGTAAAATGCTAAAATGATAGAAACAATGCATCAAATGTATGATTATGATTAATTTTTCATTTTTTTTGGTTATTCTATGCCAAAAAAAAAAAGCTGCCAAAAACAGTATTAACCCCTTGGTTGGCTTTAATTTATTGTCATTTTCTTCCCTGGTTTACAAAATGCACATACATACACACCACGGGGTTGAAATTTGAATATGAGCTCTATTTTTTTAAAAAAAATTGAATATTAAATTGAACATGCATGACACAAAATCTGATACAGTCGTTTTCCTTGTTTTATTCACTGACAGGTAAAAGGTTCAATCCTTATCTCAGTGGCCAACTTAATACAGTGAAGGCCAAGAAATTTTTTAATCTGTCAGACAAAAACAGGAAGCTTAATGGTGTATGACAGCAAGAATTCTCAGGCAACCAAAAAAAAAAAAAGACAGCAAGAATTCAAACCAGGAGGATAATATGGTAATTGTAGCCATCACAAGTCTTCCGCTCAAAAACAGAGGCAGGCATTAAAGCGCCAATGAGAGAGTCTCCCACTCTCCTTAAAGGAAGAAGCTTTTTCATGGTTACACACTAATCGGAGGAAACTACCCGAAGTAGTATGTTTTAGTAGCGGATTCGACACCCAAATACTTTCTTTTTTGTGATTATGCTAAAATGAGTGAAATCCGAAACTGGTTATATTGGAAGGGTCTGCTTGCATGTTCAACACTTTGCCAGATATCACTGACTCTGTTGTGCTGTATTGTTTGCGTTTTCTTGGTGTTTGGCTAGGGTTATAAATATACGGGCCCTCACTTTCAACGCAAATGTGGTTGAGTTTCTAGGTTTCTGAGCTTCAAATCGATGGCTCCTCCTGACAGAGAAGTGCTTCAGACTCTTGCAGATGTTGGGGATGGCCTTCTCAATCTCCCCTCTTCCACTGATCAGCTTCTCGCTCTTCTTGATGTGATTTCTTCAATTCCCTTTCTCCATTTCTTATTTATTGTTCGGGAATTTCGTTTGTTGAATTGAGCTGGTGTTTATTTGCTGCTACATTCTGTTGCTGTTCTGGGTTTATGACTTATTATGGAGATGCATGGTTTTTCTTTACCCGTTTGTTCTTTCTACAATAATTTTATGTGATAGATTGTATATCTCGATGTTTGCCTTGCCATTTCTTTTGCCTTAAGGGAGACTTTAGTAGAAGTCTCATTAGGAAGAGGAAGCAGTAGGGGAAACAAGCCCCCTCTTGAGGCTAATAGTATATCTAATAGGTTGGCACAGGCAAATTCTTCATCCCAATGTAGCATTTTTTCAAATTGGAGTTTTGCAGTTTCCTTAAGTTTCTTTTTTCTTGACATGGTTCTCATTGCGGACTATTACTTCTTTCAGCTGCTTCAGGGTAGTTATTGGTATTTGATACTAAGTGAAGTTGGTGCTCTTTCTTTCTTTTCTTTTTTCTTTTTTTATGTTATAGTGAATGGCCTTTTGTAAATTTTTGCATTATATATATTCATGTGTCTGTTGGTGGGTGTGTGAGCTCTTGCTTTCACAGGCACTGTGTCCTTCTTGTCAAAAGAATTCCTCTACAACAGCCCTTGCAACCCAGAGTGCGAGTCTGACTTGATTCTCTTGTTTGGTTTTCTAACTTTCAGAAGCTTGAGAATATATTATCAACTTTGGATCAAGAACCAGACGAGACTGTGAAAGAAGCAATTCTACCATCAATGAAAGCTTTGATTTCCAAAGATCTTTTGAGGCACTTGGATGAACATGTTAAGATTTCCGTTACTTCTTGCATTGCTGAGATTACCAGAATAACAGCACCGGATGCCCCTTATGGTGATGGACAAATGAAGGTAATAATAGTTATTATATAAATCATGCCATGTTTGCATCTGACTTTGTTAACAAACTTTATATATAGATTACAATTTCTTATTGGTTTTGCCATTTTTTTCTTGCTGGAACTATACATTGATTGAACTGTATTTCACGGTGAACAGGAAATTTTCGAGCTCACAGTTGAAGCTTTTGAAAAATTATATGATGTACCCAGCTACAGCTATGACAAGGCACTTTTAATAGTTGATAATGTTGCAAGGGTCAGATCATGCATGCTGATGATGGATCTTGAATGTGATGACTTGATCGTTCAGATGTTTCAGATTTTTCTAAGAGTTATAAGGTTGGAGCCCTGTCTACATTCCCATTATCTGTTTGTTCGTATTCAAATCATATTTTCATATAAAATTTGTAAATATTGCTGACAAAGAAGATTTATTTTGGTTTTCACAAGAGGGTATTAATTAAATATATCAATCACTGGAAAGACAGAAATTTAAGAACTTTTATTTATATCATTTGTTGTATCGCGATTAGCTTTAGCACAAATTTTTGAATTCATCAAATTGATTTAGTCACAGATGATGTTTTGATTACTCGAGTTGTGACTTTTTCTTTTTTATTTTTATTTGATGTGTAAGATGTACAGCATCTGATGAAAATTGTGGCACCTAACTTCCTTTGTACTCTGTTGGCATTGACATTATTGATATATATATATATATATATAGTTTACAAAGCAGTTTATAAAAGAGCTAAAATATATTTTGACATTGTAATTAGGACCTGATTTTTAAACTATATATCTATGAACTTTGAGAACATAGTTGAGAAGTGCTTTTGAAGGTTAAAACGCCTTTGATGAATTTTTTGTGTTGGGCGTCACAAGTGAAGTAGTGCACAACCGTGAGAGTTGAGGATGTCTTTATATTTACTCTCTGCGATTAAGTAGTGGTTAAATTCTTGGGATGTTGTTATCATTAAAAGTACTCATGCAAAATTAACTTGTTTTTTTCTTCCTTCATAGATTAACTAATGGTTTATTTTTTTGTCCTTGCTCAATTTCAAGGCCAAACCACCCTGATATTGTGACCCATGCCATTGAAGCAATAATGACAATGGTCTTGGATGAGAGTGAAGAAATTTCCACTGATCTTCTAAGACCAGTATTAGATAGCTTGACCAAGGAAAACCAGGTAACTTGCCTTGTATTATGTCAATCTCTTCTCATCTCCTTTTGCTAAACTTAATTAATTTCCTTTGTCCATTTTCCCAGACAATTGCACCTATCTCTTGGTCCTTGGCGGAGAAAGTTTTTACCAACTGTGCTGATAAGCTTCAGTCCTATGTTATGAGAGCGGTGCAGTCCACAGGCAGACCTCTGGATGCTTTTGCTGAAATAGTAGTTTCAATTTGCCAGAGAGCATCTGAAACTCTTCAATGCAATCATTCAAATGGTTCTGGAAATCCATTGGTGTGTTCTACTTGTCTTATGCAATAGCCCATCCAATTAACTGGCATAATTGGTTTTGTAGTTTTTTGCTTAATCTTACTTTTGCTGCATGACATGGGAAACCATGTAACAAATTTAATTCTGATATTTTCTCTGGAACCTTCACTGACACTGTTGATTTGGTTAGTCTATTTGCAATTTGCAATCCGCAATCCCCTTTAAATCAAGTTAGATGTAGGGATAGATCTTTGTTTCATGAATATGGTGAAAAGCCAATGGAACTGAAAAAAGTAATAAACACAACCAATTGGATGAATGTCCATGACTCAGGTCAACAATAATGTCTACTCAGCCTTTTGTCACTTATACTTGGTCTGGATAATCAAATTAAAGTGTGGTATTCTTGTTGGGAAGGTTTGACTTTCCAGAAAGCAACTAATTTGGACGAGGGAAAAGAATTACAACAGTAGATTGAGTCAGAAATCCGAGTATCAATCTTGTTATGTTGGAATATAATTACCCTAATGCCTTGTGTGTTCTGTCATATTCATACTTCTAATAAATACTCTGTAATGATAAGACCTTGCATGGTTTCACAATCCATACTCCACATAAGCTTAGTGTTTCCTAACAAACAGCTATTTCAAGATGATTTGAAGCTTTGAGCTAGATGTAAGTTAGGATTGGTTGTGGTGCAATGCTTCCAGGTTCAGGCAGGTGAAAACGAGCATTCCATATGCAAAAGTGCAGATGTTCAATACTGTGATGTAATAATCTTTTCTGTCTCCCTACAAATTATATTTCATTTACATTCTATCACAATTGTCAACTTACCATAATGAGAATAATCAAGCTACATTTGTTGGGGATCATGAGCTTATCCTGTTTAGTTTTATTGTTATTCTTTTTAATTAGCATTTTTCCTTCCTGACTTGTGTTCCCTTTGTTTCCTCTGTATACTTGTTATTAGTTTTTGACTGTTTGTTTAGAATTTTGAATTAGCTAAGTTAGTGAGATTGATTGAGAGTCTTATTCCCTAGTTTTCTTTATATGTATGCCTTCTCTTGTCACTATGATAATAAGCATTCAAAGTATTATTCCACCAAATTTCCAAAATATTGAACCATCTTCATTCTTTGGGTAATTAAGGACCAAGAACCTGATACAAGACATGTTCAAACTATGGATGATGCTGAGCTGAACAAAAGAAATCCCAGTTCTACTGTTGACAGTGAAATCATCAATAAGAAAAGTGCCAAGAGGCAACCAAATTCTGATCTTACTAAGAATGAAAAAAGAAAGAATACAAAAACCAATGTAGAAAATGGGAATTTGAAGTCAGTTGAAAAGTCAAGTTCAGAAGCTGAGCTCGATGTCATGCCAAAGAAAAGGGGTCATAAACCCAATTTGTTAATAAATCCAGAAGAAGGCTATGTTCACTCTCAGATTTGTATGCACAGCAAATCTGCAAAAGCAGTTCAGCTCCAAAAGGCTGGCAAGAGTAGCCGTTGTTTTCTACCCTCTGAAAGCCGTGCTACCAGAAAAAATAGTTTGCAGTTAGAGTCGGAAAATATGGGTGACGTTTCTCAACCTAAAACAGGGAAAACCATAAAACACAAAAAGGCTCGTGATAGAGATACCGATCTTCCACCTTCTAAAAACTCTGCATCCCAAAAGGATGAGTTGCTTTTAGAGCCTAAAAGTGCTGGTGAATTTTGTCAACATAAATCCAATAAGAAATCCAGAAAAACATCTCAAGTCAAAACGGCCTGTGATAGTGATGTTGATCTTTCACCTCCAGCAAACCATGGTTTGCTAAAGGATACTGTTCTGAAGAAATCTGAAAATGAAGGCTGTGAAGCCCTAGAAGCTGAATGTGAAACTGATAAGAATGTTGATGCTGCTCACCCTTTAACAAATCAGAGCACTCCTGACAGAAGCCATCGCAAAAGGGGCCGACCAAGGAAAAATAGTATCTCCAGTGATCAAGGTGCTGAGCCTGGGTCTGCTAGTGTGGGGTTGGAAAAGGATCTTGAAGTAATGAAAGATCCTGAAGTGAAAAGTCAGGCACCTCCAAAAATCACACCAGCAATGAATACGGATATGACAAATAGAGAAGAGGATCAGGGCTTAACTCAAACAAATGATAAGAAAAGGAGGAAGCTTGATGTTCTGCCGAATCAAGATGTCAATGACTCGTGTACTATTAAGGTAAGGCCAACTGACTCAGTACTATCTCCTTCAACAGAACATATATATAGTTATGTAAAATCTCACATTCATTGTCTTTGGGACAAATATTGTGATCATATTTAGCAGCAGCTAACTGAGTCTGTGACTAAGAAACTGACTGGAGTTGAAGAAACCCCTCAAACAAGACCAAAGAGGAAGCGAACCACTGTAAGTGTTGAGATTTGTGTTACTTAGGCTATGTTTGAAACTTGACTTTGGAACATACGCAGAAAAGGCAACTTTTTCTATCTATAACTTTTAAGGTGTCGCTATATCTTTAGGATATTTATGACACTACTTGATATTCTTTGAAATGAGACACTAAAAAATAATTTTTTTGTTAATTGCACCTACGAGTTGATGTCTTGTAAAGATTAATGGAGGAACATTGTTGTTGCCTTCACATTGGAGGAACATAGTCAAAAACCATTGTTTGTTTTCTTGTTTTCAATCATGCATGCATGTTAATCATTGCCCCTAAAAACTTTTTTCTGCATCAGAATGCCTTTAGGGACTACTGTTTTGTTTGAGTGATAATGCCACAATTAATTTGACATGGAAGCTTTATTTTGAAGACTTCTACCAAAAACCTTTTTTGCATCAGAAGCTTTTTCATTGCATTCATCCAGTGGAACCTGCCCCCTCTAAAGTTCCTTAAACCTCAATGTATACGTTTTTTTTTGTTTTTTGCCAAATTTCTCAACTTGCGGTTGTTACTTTTTCTTCAGGCTTCTGAAATGCATGACTGCGATGAACCTTCAGTTGGTAGCAGGATCAAGGTCTGGTGGCCAATGGATAAGACGTAAGTGTTTCTGTTGCACAATTGCATAATCCATTTCTATCACTGCATTTATATGCTACCAATGTTTACACTTGATATGCTTTAATGCATGACAAGGTTTCATTCATGAAATTATTTTTTGAGATATCTGACTGCTATTAAGTTCTCTAACTTACTTGTCTTGTGTCCTGAAGGCTATCTGAATTGTTTTTTTTGCTTGTCCTTGTTTGGTTATCAACTATGATTTCTTCTACAACATTGTAGGAGGGTAGAAAAATTTAAAATAAAAATTTGAGGTTAGAATGCAGGCCCAGCTGCAATGTACCATATGATGTTGTGCCTCCATGTTTCTGAATTGCCCATGGCGTAGGTCAATTCTAATATTTAGAGAAGACAATGTTATTTTTTTTCACTCAGCTTCTAAATCATGCATGTGTACAAAACTAGAGGGAAAAACCTAGGGAGTGAAAATTTACATGTATTACTCATGCTTCAAATTATGAGTATTTATTAAGTTAATAGAATAAGTTTGTCCCTTGGTCTTCTCATTTGTGGACCAAACATGTCGATGGGCTTTAAGTATTGGTTCGTGAATATACTTTCTTTGCCTCCATCAATTCATTGTTGATCTAGTCTTCTCAAGGACCAGCTGGACCATCCTATATATATATATATATATTTACCTACTATTTTTTGCAGGTTTTATGAAGGTGTTGTTAATTCTTATGACTCTGCCAGAGGAAAGCACAAGGTGAGATAGATTTGACTGATCCTATCTTACTTACATGTTTAGACCCTCATGCTTATTTAAACCTTCGTCAATATTTCTGATTTTCTGGCAAAACATTTTGAAACAAACCTTCATTACTTATCATGCAAAGGAGGTGATCATTCATTTCCATACTTCGCAATAGTGCAAATTTGCTGGGATTTTTACTTACTAAGTTAATTTCCTTGTGCCAGGTTCTCAAATACAAGGACTTGTCCTTTTCAAGTTAGATACTTAACATGTATAATTGTTAAAATTTATATATATGTATATCGATTGGTAGGCATGAAGAATTTAAGAGAGCCTTGTCGGGGTAGGTTAAGAAACTAGTTCATTGTAACGTACACAAAGGGTAAAGAATTGTCTTTGTCTGATCATTGTATTATTAGCATAGAGGAACTTTAGCTCTCCCTATCTTGTCAACAATGTATAACTTGCCCTGGTTGTATACTTGAATATTTTGGCAACGACTCGAAAAGTGTGGAATAAACTAGGTAACCATGTGATTATTTTTTTCTTTCATGTTTCTAATGCCTTTTTGATAGATTTTATATGCTGACGGGGACGTGGAAGTTTTAAACCTCAAAAAGCAACGCTGGAAGCTAATTACAGATAATGCTTCACCAGATGCTGTGAGTGTATTAGGTGTGGATGCTTATTTCATTTCTGTTCTGTGATCCATATCATAGGTTTAGCTTATTCTTCCTGATTTTTTGCTTGCCAGGATGAAGAAATTGATCTTCAACAGATTGAGACTGTGACATCAGATACGTAAGTAATATCTGTCCAATCTGAGCAAAAATAAACGCAGAATATTACAGATACTGCTGTTTTAACTCAAGCTATCCAGTCAAACCCTCAGTTACTGCTGATATGAGAGCATCATCCTGATCATGCAAATACTATGTTTGGCCACTACCAGCTCCAGGATATATATATAATTGCTTAGAATCAAAGTATTTAAATAGTAACTAATTGTTAAAATTGTTTTGAACCCATTGTCAGTATAGATATGTTAGTCTTCTGTCTGATATTGGGTCTACTTGCTGCTTATCATGTTTTGCTTCAGCAAGATGCTGTATATGAGGTCTGAGGTCTCAATTCCTGGGGCACAACCAGATTTCATTGCTCGCAAATTTTTTCAATTAATCTTTCCTTCAAAGATAATAGGATTATTTGTTTTAAGCACCATGAGTGATGAGTTCTTTTCAGTTACTGGATATAACTTTGATGGCATTAATTGATGGTGCATCCTTCGTTTACTTTTGGTTTGAATATACTTGTTCTGGCTTTTAAGTTTTGAATGTTCTATTGAGCTTATACTTTTGAGTTGTTCATGATGTGCAGGGAAGATAAAAGAAAAGGAACTTCAGCATCTGAGTCAGCCAAGGGAGCAAAGACAAGGTTAGTGTACGTGATAGAAGATTTAAGTGTGTTTTCTTTTGAGTCCTTATTGAAATTTTCTAATGAATCAGTAGGGTTAGAGCATCTGCTAGAACCTCCAAATTGGAATCTGCCAGGAAATCTAAGGATGATTATATGGTCGATGAACCTGTTGTGGCTGATGAGTCTGCAGAAACCAAGAATGAGCAAGACCCATCTGGGAAGTCAAAAAACAGAAGATTGAAGATTGCTTCTGATAAGATGATGAAACCTAAAGATAATTCTGAGGTTGATGATGAATCTGCAGATGAGCCATCTAGAACTAAGAAGGAGAAAGACTTAGCGGGGAAGGCAAAAACCAAGAGATCAAAGATTCTTTCTGGTAAGAGAAAGATTGAACCTGAGGATCATTCTGCACTTGATGAGCCCATTGAAGTCAATGACTCTGCAGTTAATCCACCTATAGTTAAGAATGAGAAAGACTTCCCTGGGAAATCTCGGACCAAGAGATTTCTCTCTGATAAGGAAAAGATTGAACCTAAGGATAATTCTGCACTTCATGAACCCATTGACGCTAATGATTCTGCAGTTGATCCACCTAGAACTAAGAAACAGCAAGACTTAGCTGGCAAGTCTAAAACCAGAAGATCAAAAATTCTCTCTGATGAGGAAAAGATCGAACCTAGGGATAATTCTGCACTTGAAGAACCCATTGAAGCTGATGACTCTGCAGTTGATCCACCCAGAACTAAGAATCAGCAAGACTTAGCTGTGAAGTCTAAAACCAGAAGATCAAAAATTCTCTCTGATGAGAAAAAGATCGAACCAAGGGATAATTCTGCACTTGAAGAACCCATCGAAGCTGATGACTCTGCAGTTGCTCCACCTAGAACTAAGAATGAGCAAGACTTGGCTGGGAAGTCTAGAACCAGAAGATCAAAAAATCTCTCTGATGAGGAAAAGATCAAACCTAGGGATAATTTTGGACTTGAAGAACCCATTGAAGATGATGACTCTGCAGTTGATCCACCTAGAACTAAGATTCAGCAAGACTTGGCTGGGAAGTCTACAACTAAGAGATCAAAGACGCTCTCTGATATGGCAAAGATTGAACCTATGGGTAATTCTGCACTTGATGAACCCAAAGAAGCTTATGACTCTGCAGTTGATCCACCAATTGCTAAGAATGAGCAAGATTTATCTGGGAAGTCTAGAACCAGAAGATCAAAGATTCTCTCTGATAAGGAAAAGATCGAATCTAAGGATAATTCTGCACTTTCTGAACCCATGGAAGCTGATGATTCTGCAGTTGATCCACCTAGAACTAAGAATGAGCAAGACCTAGCCGGCAAGTCTAGAACCAAAAGATCAAAAATGCTCTCTGATAAGGAAAAAATAAAATCTACGGGTAATTCTGCTCTTGATGAACCCATTGAAGTTGATGACTCTGCAGTTAATCCACCTAGAACTAGGAATGAGCAAGAAACTGGGAGGTCTAAAACCAGAAGATCAAAGATTCTTTCTGATAAGAAAATGATCAAACCTAGGGATAATTCTGCAGTTGATGAACCCATTGAAGCTGGTGAATCTGCAGATGATGCACCTTCTTCTAAGAAAGAGCAAAACTCAGCTGGGAAGTCTAAAACTAGAAGATCAAAGATTCTTCCTGATGAGAAAAGGTACGAATCTAAAGATAATTCTGCACTTGAGGAACCTATTGTGGCTGATGAATCAGTGGTTGATCCACCTAGAACTAATGATGAGCAAGAAAATTGGAAGTCTAAAACCAAAAGATCAAAAGTTCTCTCTGATAAGAAAATGATCAAACCTAGGGACGATTCTACACTTGCTGAACCCATTGAAGCTGGTGAATCTGCAGATGATCCACCAAGAGCTGAGAATAAGCAACACTCAGTTGGGAAGTCTAAAACCAGAAGATCAAAGATACTTGCTGATGAGAAAATGATCGAACCAAAAGATAATTCTGTACTTGATGAACCCATTGTGGTTGATGAATCAGCAGTTGATCCACCTAGAACTAATGATGAGCAAGACTTAGCTGGGAAGCCTAAAACCAGAAGATCAAAGATTCTTACTGATAACATTAAGATTGAAACAAAAGATAGTTCTACACTTGATGAACCCATTGTGGCAGATGAATCGGCAGTTGATCCACCTAGAACTAATAATGATGAGCAAGACTTAGCTGGGAAGTCTAAAACCGGAAGATCAAAGATTTTTTCTGATAAGAAAAAGATCGAATCTGAAGATAATTCTGCACTTGAGGAACCCCTTGTGGCTGATGAATCAGCAGTTGATCGACCTAGAACTAATGATGAGCAAGACTCAGCTGGGAAGTCTAAAACCCGAGTGGTAGCTTCTGATAAGAAAAAGGTCAAAGGTAAGGATGGTTCTCCACTTGGTGAACCCGTTGAGGCTGATGAATCTGCAGTCAATTCTCCTCAAACTGATAATGAGCAAGAATCAGCTGATAAGTCTAAAACCAGAAGATTGAAGATTGTTTCTGGTATGAAGAAGATTGAACCTGATATTGATAATGTGCAGAAGTCAAAATTGCGCAAGGCTTGAATGTTGTGGTAGGAAATGCATCAAGATGAGCAAAGGTGCGAAGACAGGTTACCGTTCTTTATCCTTCATGCAGTTAAGTTGTGCAGAGAGCTTCTAGTTTTGGCTTTATTTGTCTTAGCATTTATCAGGTCTTGATTCATATTTTCTGTTTTTGTCATTACAGTTATATGTACTTAGGTCTTAGCCTTCCCGTTTCATATTTAATGTCATAACTTGACTCTTGATTTTCCACCCCAGCTTTTAAACATGCTATATATATACAATGAAGTGTGCAAAGCTATATACTGCAATGGAGATGAACGTCTTCAAGACATTTCTCAAGCGGAGGGGAAAAACTACAATAATAGTCACTTAAACTCTTTCTTTCCTCTGCTTAAGTTATGATGAACGGTTTAGTTCTTGAGAAGAACTGAGTTGGACGTTATTCAAGTAGAGTGGAATGGAATAAGAAGAAACAGGAGTGAAAAGCGATAATTTCATTTCAAATAAGAAAGTAAGATAAAATAACAATCACTATAAAGTAGTGATAAACAGAAATATAACAAGATTTAACTACATGGATTCAATAATTATTTTCAACGGAGCTTATTCAACTACAATAAAATTGTTTAACTGGGAGTCTCTCTGTCTTCCTTGTTTGAATGGATGACTAGTTAATGAGAGGCTTGTGACAGGATAAAGAGGTTATTTTGATTCAGTAGCTGGCCGAATAATTATATGCAAAGTGTCCTATAGTTAAGGATTATAAGTATCACATGTAAGCTTCTAGTTCAAGTGTATCACTGTCACCTAAATGTCAAACAAGAGTTAGATAACCTCAAGCATCACATGAATATCTGCCCGGTGTTAGGTAGACACACACAAAGAGTTGAAAATGAATTGCACTGTAGTTTGACTGATGAATGAGGATGGGACAATTTGTAATGTTTGGAGTAATGGCTAAATAATGGGAAACAACAACACAAGGAACAGACGACAGACGACAAGGACCAGAAAGAACCGGATCACTACAGATGGACCAAAGACTGTTTAATTATTGACAAATGCAGATTTTATGTTTGAAAAAGCCAAATGACGAGACACAAGAGTGTGCCACAGAAAATGGGTAACGGTTAAAAAAATGTAGTTAATAGTAAAACGTGATGTCATAGTGTATGGAAATGAATTTGTTACGAAAGGCTGGGAATACCCTGGGATATTAACCAACAAAACAAAAAATATTGTTTCAATACTAAAATTTCAGTTCAATCCTTCATAATATGACAAACTAGGATTCAAATGAAAAGGTGGTCACGTTTAATGTTCAATAATGCCTTAAACAGGATCAGAGGATATCTGCACAATATATATTTACTCGTATTTATTTATTTATTTATTTCAGCTCATATTACCAGTATATGGAATGAGCCAATTGGTCAGCCGAAAGGACTCTTTTTGGGTTGGCATTTTTTTTTTTCCCCAACGTTTGGGTTGGCAAATTTATCACAGTGCTTGTAGAGTTATTGTTGAAAGAGAGCAAATTTCAAAGGTGGGTGGGTGGGACCCATAAGGTAGAAGAATAGTTGAAAATGTAGACTTGTGATTGGTTGAGCATGGGATTTGGCCTCAACTCTCATTGTCGCGGCAGCTTTGCTCTGTCCCTATCTTTGTTTGTTGTTCAACAAAAGTAACACTTTTCTATTGGCCTTTTGCCTTTTTTTCGCCCTCCCTTCATTATTTGTATATTTATTTTATTTTTTTTAAATGGAGCACATAAACTCAGACAAGCACTAATGACATGAAGTTACAACGACGGAATTGAACCGTGACTTCCTCCTATTTAGGAGATACCATTACCATTACCACTTGGGAGACAATGAGATTTTTCCCCTTTTAATTTTGTTAAAATATTAAGATGACATAGAGTAAACGCTCACGGCAGCCACTA
>JBAGKO010000012.1:12993147-13009871 GCA_037177275.1 Acacia concinna
CCCTCCGCTCCTAATTATAAAACTCAATTGACTTTTTGGAGCATCGCAAGAAAGCTACTTCTTTTTATTCTAATTATAAAATCTAATTGATTTTTGTTTTAGAGAATCTTTATAAAGCTAATTACATTAAAATTTATCATTTTCTTTCAAACTATTTTGTTTAACCTATTAATTATATAATATAATAAAATATAATATATGATATGATTAAATAATGTAATTATTTTTTTAATATTCTCAAAAAAAGAGTTAATTAGGTATTATAATTATGACTGGAGAGTGTAATTACATTACTTCAAGGTATTAAAATTTATCGTTATTTTTTAAATTATGTTGTTTGACTTATAAATTAATTTATAATATAATAAAAATATAACATATAATATAATTAAATAATTTATATTGTTCCATCAACTTTTAAAATAAAATTAACTAAATTTTATAATTATGATATGATGTAGTATTATTTAGAAAAACTCAACAACAACTTATCAGATGATCTTATAAATTGGGACGAAGAGACTAACCAGTATTTAATACATTCAATGTGTTAAAAGTTAAAACCAACGCTGAGTAACTGGATGCACGGATCACTTGTTCCGTTTGGGGGAAAGAGGCAGATCATAAGAAAGCTAACTTGGCTAAACAATAGCTAGTGAAACTTGATTAAATAGAATAGAGATTCAATCTATTTGAATTAGTTACTTTGTATTTTTTTTTTTAAGAATTTCTTCAAACTATGATTTATCACAACAGAATCAAGAATTAGTGAGTGGCAATGAGAATATATTATAAAATTTTAAATCTCATTATAGTTTCATTTATTTTTGTTTTAAATTATAAAACAGTATTAATCTCATTACAACCATTGTTCATCATTTTTTTATTTATTGATTAAATAGTAATTATATAGTTAAAGATATATTAATTTATTCATGACTTATCATCCGTTAATTTCATGTTATGTCTGGTTTTTTTTTTGGCCTTGATTAATTTGCCTAATTAAAATGGAAAATCAAATAAACTCTGTACCCTCCTCTCACAGTCACGACCTTGAGAATTTAATAAACTACAAATAGTAGGATTCATAAGCCAAGAAATTAGGTCTCCAAAATAAATAAGAATAATAGTAGTAGTAGAAATAAATCAAATAACAGATGCCTAAATTATTCTTCTTCTTTACACAGAATCAATCTACTGATGGAGGATTGGTATCGCCCTGCCAACTCCAGACGATGTCTTTGAGTGCAGGTCTCACTTCTTCCTCACACAGCTTCACATACTCCAAGGTGTCGCCGGAGGACTTTGTGAACTCCACCACCGCCACCTCCGGCGCCACCTCGAACACCTCCACCGTCATCCCCAGCTTCCCCTTCCTTCCCTCCTTCGTCCCCTGCATCTTCAACACGTACTCCTTCTTCCCCGTCACCCTCATATTCAAACTCCTTGCCACCGCCTCCAGCTTCCCCACCACTGCCGCCGCCGAGAACTTCGTCGTGAACATCGACGGCGACCTCTTCCTCGTCTCAAACAAGCTCCTCAGATCAAACCCATGAGACAACGTCGAAATTATCTCAAACGCATTGTAAAATGGCCGTGATTGTTGTGCTTGATTATTATTGTTTTCACTACTTCCCTGTCCTCCTCCTCCTCCCAACATTTCTTCCATTTCTTCGATGTCGAAATCTTCTGAACTTGGTTCCTTCATTGAAAATGCAATTGGTCTCATGAACCCATATTGAAACCACGGATCATTCATTATGTCTTCGATCGAATATCTCTTTTCTGGGTCCACCACTAGTAATTTAGAGATCAAATTCTTCGCTTCCGGTGAAATCCATTCTGGCAACACGTATTGAGCTTTGAAAGCTTTCTTATAAATTCTCATCACATTCTCACCTTGAAATGGAAGATACCCAGAAAGCAGAGCGTAAAGAATTACCCCACAGGACCAGATGTCTGCTTTGGACCCATCGTAACCTTTCTTCTTCAGGACTTCCGGCGCCACGTAAGCCGGCGTACCACACGGCGTCACGAGCATCCCGTCGGACCGGCGCTGCTCCGGCAACGCCGACAGCCCAAAGTCGGAGACCTTGAGATCCTCGTTTTCATCAACGAAGAGATTCTCCGGCTTGAGATCCCGGTGGGTGACGCCGCGGCTGTGACAGAAATCGACGGCGGAAATCAATTGCTGGAAATATTTTCTCGCCACATCTTCCTTCATCTTTCCTTTAGCGACCTTAGCGAACAGTTCACCGCCTTTAACAAACTCCATAACCAGAAAGATCTTGGCCTTCGTGGCCATAACTTCCTTCAGCTCCACGATGTGGGGGTGTCGAACCAATCGCATTATAGACACTTCACGCTTGATCTGCTTCATCAGCTTCAGCTTCCCTTTGTCAAGCTTATCCTTCTTAATCACCTTGATCGCAACACTCTCGTTGGCCTCGAGGTTTCTTCCATAGTAGACCTTGGCAAAATTCCCTTGCCCTAGGAGCCTCCCTATCTCGTACTTGTTGAAGATGACGCTCCTCGATTGTCTCTTTCCCTCCGCCATGTCGTACAAAAACAGGGGGCAGGGAACGGTGGATACTACGGCGGTGGTAACGGCGGCCGGTGGTGTTGACCTTGATGATGGCAAAATCAATTACTGCAAAAGATCATTTCGAAAAGGCCAAGATCGAAGAGAATCGATCTATTGATGAAGGGTGTGTAACGAACACACGACATTGCGGCAGAAGAAATCTTCATACAAGCAAGGGGAGAGGATTTACAGGTTAGGATTGAGGAAGAAGGAAGGAAGGGTATAGATATAGGAGGTGGATTGAAGGTGGTAGGGAAGTAACAGAGGAGGATAAGAAGAAAGACGTCATGGTGAGTAGGAGAGCGAGAGAATGAATGAAAGGAAGGGAATGAGGGAGGAGGGCTTATAATAGAGAAAGAAGGGAGAGAGAGAGGGGTATGGTCTTGTTGTAACAGAAATAGAAAAAGTAAAAAAGAAAATATCTGTGAAATGAGAACCCTAAAAATTGCCAAGACGGAGGCGTTGAGGCAAGGGACGAGTTTGGATGACCCGTAGGGCCCACGCGGAGACAATTATTGGATAAGAAATTTTCAAAGTTGGGTTAAATAGTAATAACAACTTGTTCTTCCTCTCTTTTGACTAAAATTCAGTTTAACCCATTCAAAATATATATATATATTTCAGCTTAACCCCTCAATTTCAATTTTTTTTTTAAAAAAATTACACTGAGCTCTCAAACAAAGAAATATACATCAAAGAGGTCTCAAAATAGAAATTAATTACTGTAAGATCCTATAGTTGTTAATGGCGCTTCTGGGGCGTCTAGGGACTTGACAGTAATAATTTTTTATATTAGGGAGACAGTGGTATTTTTTTATTTTGGGATCTTTGTGATATATATTTTTTTATTTGGGACCTCAATGTAATTTTTTCTTTTTCTTTTCCTATTTGGTCAACAGTATAAACCTTTGGACTAGAGCTAACAAGCGTTTTCATCCATGTCAGCTATTGTGCGTTTGGAATTCAAACTTGGCTTCTCTATTCAACTTGTTGGTCTTTAATTTAAATATCGTCAATCCTGTTTAAGCTAAGTAAACTTAAGTAGTAACTATGTAATGAATTATGGACAAAACATGTTAATAATTATTTGTAAATTTTAAATTAAAATTAATGTGTTTCAGGTCCAAAAAAAAATAAAATTAATGTGCAAATCATTAGGTTAATTTTAATTTTAATCCTTTGACATAATAAATATTAGGCTAAAGTAAAATTTTAGTCATATAAGTTTAGTTGAGATTCCCTTTTAATCATTTAACTTTAAAAACTGTGTTTTTAGTTCTTTTAAGTTAATGGCGTTAACTTCAATAATAGAAAATACTGAACAAAATTAAATGACATATTTGTATATTTAAATTATGTGTAAATATGAAAATAATTAAAACCATAATGAATTTTTAAGTTGCTGTCAAAATTAAAACCCCCACCTATGTAAGCATTTTAACTTTGATGAGTCAGCATTTTCCTTAGTAAAATTAACGGTGTTAACTTAAAATGACTAAAAACATACTTTTTTAAAATTAAGAGACTAAAAAAAGACTTCAACTAAACTTAAAAGATCATAAATGTACATTAGACTGAATGTTATTTTATAATGATAATGTCCGCATTTAATAACAGAATTCCTGTTTAAATTTTATACGTCAACATTTTCGTTAAATAAAAGTTAATAGTGTTAAAACTAAATAACTCAAATTTTAAAAATATACTTTATAAACACAAGGGATAAAACTAAAATTTAGTATAATTTTAGTATATGAGATGCATTATTTAGCCTTTCTTCTATGAATTAATGAAACTAAAGGTTAAAGTAACCTGATGATGACAGCAGAATTAAATTATAGAGCATTAATTTCATTCCGAATAATAGGAACAGAATTACCGCAATTCAATTACATCATGCATCATTGTATGCTGATTTAGGATATTTGTTTCGCATAATTAAATAATAAATTCAATATAATTCTAAATTATAAAACTTTCACTATATAAAACATATTTCAATTATATGAATTAACATGTAGACATTTATATTTTTTTGGTACTGGTAAAGTTAAAGAAGTCATTTCACATTTATTTTGTTGGATAAATATAAATTTTATAACATAATTATTTTATGACTTACCAAATAAAATGATTTGTAAATTGTAATCACTATTTCATTACATTACATTTTTTATCCATAATTTTTGTTTGGTATCTATTATTGCCTTTCCACTTGAATCATGGCACGTGGAAAATCAAATACGAGTACAATTATAGAGTACTGTACTGGAAAAAAAAAATCTAACTTCAGGACCAATGAAGTACGCTATTTTTATATTTGTGCTTTTATTTTAAACATATTTTTTAAAATAGAAAATTATGATGAAATATCTTTATTTATTTATTTTTGGCGGCAAACTTATCCCGTTTTACCTTTCAATTCGCACTTCCCTGGTCCTCGCCTAAAGTTAAGACTCGTGTTATAATTTAATTTGATTAATCAAAACTTATCTTTTAAACCTTAAAATATATTTTGATTAAAATGTCTACCTTTGTATCTGATTGCTCACCACAACTCCATAAGGTTCTACACTGTGACAAGGAAGTCTATTGTTTTGGATCAAACTTGATTATGAGATAATATAAAATTTATATTATGTGTCAATCATAAATAATGCTCCCTCTAGTCTCAAATTTATTTATTTTATTTTTTTAAACATCCCTGTTAATTACATATAGCAAGGGTTTTTTAATCGGAGGCACATGATTAAATAAATTATTTTAGAAAAGCCAACACACTTTTATTGCAATAACTGATCAGGCTATTTTTTTTTAATATACGCAAATTAATCACCTGACTCTTATATAGTGCATTATATGCATATGAGTACGTAGTTGATTTAAAAAAATTTCTAGGAAAAAAATCCGACTTTCTCAAAATAAAATTATTATCTCTCATATTTGCGGGAGATTTTAACCTGAATAATGAATTAATATCATAACTTTTCAAAGAATCTGTCAATAGACTTGATGAAAGTTATAGTGGTCAAGAAAATTCCTTGCCAAAACATTCTGCAGTCTCTTTTCCACTATAATATATGTCATTATTACTGAATATCTTATTGCATTGGCCAGCCGCTTTAATGATTTTTATTTACATATTTTAGATCATTTTTTTTCCTTTTATAACTATGATGTCCCTATTTTATAAAGCATGTTTGAGCATGGTGTATTTTTTTTAATTGTAATTTATAATATTCTTAACAGTGAACATGAAATTAGTTAATTGAAAAAATAAAGCTGCGGATGGGAGTTGCTCGGTTCAATATATAACGCTTTAAAAATCACTTCCTCTAATACGAAAATGTTAGAGTTAGCTGAAGAAGTTGTTTTAGTTTTAAATATAAAAATGTAACCTATTTGATTTTCTAAATCGATAATTTTGGGTGGTTCTGTTTAATATTTTATGAGAAGCTAAGCATCTAATTCTTTTGAGAAGTCATAACCACCTCTGGCATAAACTAGATCTTCTATCAATGACGGGGTAATATTAGTTTTTAAACTTAAAGAAATAAATTGCCTACATTTTAAAGGATTTTCCTTATTGATCTTGCACACTAAACGATTCCATATATAGCTTCTAGTTAAAAATATCTCACTTTAGAGTTTTTATAATTTTTTCAATATATTTGCCATCTTACAAATTTAAGAAAGTATCGTATTAATTATTTCACTATACATTCACCCTTTATCAACATCTCACTTCATTCCATTAATATATGGTACATCACTAAAGAGAATATTTAAATAAGGGTTAAGTGTGAATTAAGCAAGTATTTATTTTTCTATAAGCATCCAACACAATTAACTATTTTAAGGTATAAAAATAGATATAATGATTTTTTTAGGAGCAATAATAATAATATTGTTAACTTCACTAAACTTTCGTTACTTTTTTTTTTTTTTGAAATGTGAGTCTTACTCTCTATTTTTTTAATATATTTTTTAAAGGTTAAAGTGTAAATTTAACAATGAACTATTTTTCTAAGGCACATAACATAACTATTTTTTATAAGAGCATTTACAAAATATATATATATATATTGTGATAAAAGGGCAAGTGAAATATACACATTTAGACAATAGGGAGTTGGATCCACATTTTAAAAACACAAGGGAAGTTAAATGATGTTAACAACATTGTTATTATTGCTTTCAAAAAAATTCATCATATCTATTTTGTACCTTTAAATAGTTAATTGTGATGGACGTCTATAAGAAAATAATTAATAGCTAAATTTGCACATTAACCCTTTAAAGAAAGAATATTTTAGTAAAATATGAATATCATTAATTAAATTTTACCATTGTTCAAGACCGACAATAACAAGACCAATGACATCTTTTAATTATTTTAAATTAGGTCTCGCTAAACACACAAAAGTATATAATCAATGACTCGTTTAAAGTGCAATAATTCTTATCATTTATGCTAAAGTATGAATGCAGAAGATTCATAAATAATCCCTCCTAACCACCTTATATAAAAATAATTAATCACATTGTTGTAACTCTGAATGTGTAATAAATTACTAATGTTGTCGGCCAAAAAAAGAAAACTATTTGTTGTCTCGTGTATCTATTTAATTTTTTCACATATATAAAATTTAATATCATTAAAATCTCAAATTCATGCGCTTTTTTTTGAAAAAAAATAAAACATATTTATTGATCTCAATTGTTTGATTTTATTTATTTATTTTTAATTAAAATATATTATCAAACTAGAAATTGAAAATTGAAAAATTAAAAAAAAAACTACAAATTTTAGGTGTATTTTTTTATCCTCATTTGCTCCAATTTTCCAATCAAATATTGCAATTTAACCTTTAATCAATAATAAATTCACATTGAAACAATTTAATTAAAATTGTTTCATCATCATTCATCACCTCACCCATATATATATATATATAACCATCACAAATCTACTCATCTATATCCCATCAATACATACTACATAGTTCCGCCAATCCCCAATTTAGATCTAAGTGATGATTTTCTTACGTGGCATCACATTAATGATCTAACCTAACCAAATATTAGTAAATGAATTTTAATTTTGTTGAAATAAAATAATATAATAGGGGTGAGAACTGCGAAGGGAAGGTGTGTTTGGGGCCAAAGGGGTCAGATGCTGACGTGGGTTTGAGTAGATCCCAGCTAAGTATGAAAAAGGTCTGTGTGGTGGGAATTGAAGGATACGTGGGTTTAGATTCTTATCCCTTTAATAACTAAATAAATAAATAAAAGTAGGGATATTTTAATCAATAAAAAAATTATCCAATTTTGAGCTGAACAGAAGAATGTGATCTACTCATTCCTGACGTGTATCTGAGTGTTCCTCTCCTCTCTCAATTATTCTCCATCCCCCACATAGACACAGCTAACAGCTTGCATATCCAATCATTTCAATGCTGGGCAAGCAAACAAACAACAATTTGAGTTGCCACAATAAATAATACCAACCTTTTTTTTTTTGTTTCATTGTACTCGTACGTAGTACGTTTACTTAATTTTTTTTAATGGTAAATGTAATTTATCTTTTAAATTCACTCTCCCTCGGTTTCTATACATGAGGCCAGTCTTTGATTTTGATTGAACAATAAATACATTTTATCCTCATTCTTTCTCACTTTCTATTTCTTCCTTTTTCGCAAAATTAATTCTTTTCTCTTACTTATTCATAACTAGGTGCATGTCTTTGTAAAAATGGGTTATTTTTAGTACACATAACTAATTTTAATTGTTTTATAAAATCTCACGATTTGGGTTGAAATTAAATGACCTTGTACACAAGGATATATAGGGAGTGAACTTTTACTAAAGTATCAAGTCTCGCATCAATTGGAAGTAGAACAAACGGTATATTAACCCCCAAAATAAACAATTTCAGGAGTGGGTTACATTATCACTATTAAAATTCACAATGAAAGAATGCTTTAATCCACAATATAAATAATTTAGAGAGTAATTGACGTTTATTTATCAATTTTGCTATTATAATTAATGTTTAAATTCAGTTCCTTTATATTTTTCTCCCAACTTCAAGCTAGAAGTTTCTTTTCATTTAATGAGTTAACTATTTTATTACTCTGTTTTAGTTTATAAAGTCAAAGTGACTTGGGTTGTGGGTTCATTTTTCTTTACTGCCGTCTACCCTTATTAAACACGAGTATTTAATGCTTATAAACCTATTAAATGACTGATAAAAATTATTAAAAATGCCTTATTAAAAAAAGGAGTCCTATGTAGTAGCAGGAGACTAGAGGCAGCATGAGATAATAATTACTCCTTTTTATATCATACTATAATATAATAAAAAGGACAAAAAAGCGTGTTTGGTAGTCAAAGATTAGGTGTTTTATCTGACGTGTTTATGAGTATTACACGCCATAACAAAACAAAACAACGCAACTTGCAATCATACTCAGTACATATACAACAAAACAAACAAATACTATGCTGCTTCTAATGGGAATATTCTTCTCCCATGTTGCATTACAAATATATATATATATATATATAGATATTATTTACTTTTTCGAATACATTGTTTAATGTTGTTGTGTGAGCCTAGGTAGCTAAAGCTGAATCATAAAAAGTGAAAAACAATGGGTCCACTTCACTTGTAAGGAGCACGCCTCCTGTTTTGGTACCAGCTAAATCTTTATTACTAATAAAGTGAATCTTATGTTAACCAACGTAGGAGAATAATATAATTCAATTTTTTTTTAAAAAAAAAATTGATTTATTTATTCATTTGCTTTGTTAAATGATCTTATGGAAGATGTTAATATAATTTTTGCTCAAACACTTTTTTGCCTCTTTGCAAACTTCTGATTTGCTATTTTATGGTTAAAAATATGAGTATAATATAACTTTTTTTTTTTACAAATAACGATTTCCATCAATAATTAAAATGATAGTACATCATAAGTCTGCAATCGTAAAACAACATGATTTTAAAGTGTTAAAAACAATTTTTTTTTGTAAAGTCCCTTGTATAAAATGTTTACTTAGTGTGCTTTGTCCCTTTTGGAGGCAAAAAATAGTTTCCTTGTGCAGTATACAAATGTAACCTTCTAATAGAGGTGGGCGAATATTACAGAGACTTCAAAATCCATCATATTGTAGAGTTCCTTTGAAACAATGCAGGGACATATAAGGATATCAAAAGACTCTTGTCTAGATAAATGATATCTTTACACTATTAAATTATTCTAAAAAAATCAAGTACATCTTACATTAAGGATCAGAGATAGTAAAACATCCCACATATATGGTTAACTCATTTAAATTCGACAAATAAGCTGGTGGATTTTTAGATTTGAAAAACATTTTATAGACCTATCACAAAAAAAAAAAAAGGAAAGGAACAGTTATTGAAAGCGTTATTTAAAAAATAATAAAAAAGACAATAAGTCCAGCTGAGTAGTTAAGCATAAAGAGTCGAACTTTAAAATACAAAGTAATACATATATATATACACATATAACTCGCTCTATTTTGACTAAATGAAATACAATATATTAAAAATATACCAATTTGCTGATTAATTTGGTTGAATTTCCCTTTCATTTTACAGTCCAAGAAACAAGTGGAATCAATAATCAAACACCTGAATCTGTCATCGCAGTTTAATTTAATTAAAATATAATCCGTTAGGTAGAAATATAGATCATACTTTCATTAATTTAACATTTTTAGAAAAAAATTTGATAATGATTAATGCAATAATATAATGCCCGCACAATATACATTCTGTTGTCGCAAAAGCAAATTAAATTTTTTTTTTAATATTACGAATACCGTACAAACAAAGGAAGGACGAAGGAAAACAAATTAATAATAATTAATACAATAATGCACACAAAATGTGCATTTTTTTGTCACAAAGCAAATTAAAAATAAAAAAAATGTTTTATGTTAGGGATGCCGTACAAACAAAGGGAGGAAAGAGGAAAATAATTGAGGTAATTTGGATTTGATATTGAATTTGGAATTATATGTGAATTAGTCCAAAATAAAAATAAATGTTCAAAACGTGGAAGTCAAATGGTTAGCAGCCACGTTGATACGTAAAGGAATAGTTTTTGAGGCAACTACATCAATATCCATCCAGCCATGCAAGCATGCAAGTTTTAGGATATATATTGGCATTCACAATTTCATGAATATATATATATATATATATATGTATATATCCACACACACCCCATTAAAGAAGGATAGTCTAATATAATGTGAAAAGCATTACCATCTTATCCAAAAGTGACTCTTATTTTAACTACCTTTTTTTTAACTAAAATTAGGATTAAAGTTAACTAATATAATGTACATAAACTTTTTGTTTGATATAAATTTATTTGAATGATATATTGAAAATTCAGTTTTAAATAATGTTAAAATTAAAAAAAGGGATAACAGTTAAAAGATAGAAAAACTTACTTTTAACTTTGACGTATGTTTTTGAAGAAAAGCCAATTTTCTCCAAATGTTAAACTAAACGTGTTTAAGGGATAGTGGCGTAATCATGATTGAACTAAGGTAATATATAACCAATCATAGTTAAGATAATGCTCATTTTGATCCTTAATAAAAGACTTATTTATCTGATTTGATTAATTAAGTTAATTAAAGTGATATATTTTTTTAACACTAATAATTTTTTTCAATTCCCTTCGTGCATCTATCTTTTATTTTATTATTCTTAAGAAAGTATTAATATGAGTAAATTAAGAAATGATTGAAAAATATTTTTTGCATTTAGAATTAATATCAACTCCCCAATTAGGTCATGCATTAAGGGGCATAGGGGTATATAATTGAATTAAAATATAAAAATATTTATGGTTAATTAATCCTTAAAATAGTTCCCCTGTCGATAATCACAATCCAAGAAACAAGTGGGAGGAAGCAATATGATGATGAAATCCAGCTGAATGTGAAGGTTTCATATAATCATACTCTACCTGTGCTAATCCGGTGGCTTCGAGATTAGCATCACATTAATTAATTTAAGATTAGTGGTAATTAAATATCAAAGAATAATTTACACATTCACACACATATTAAATAACGTACACTATTGTGGTTCAACTTGACTCTTTTAATATAGCAGTACATTTTGAGTGTAGATTATATTTAGATTATACATATGACGGCTATTTTTAAAAATTGTATAAATGTTATCAATGTCCTCTCTTGTCTCTGTTATAAGACACTTACAACAAAGTTTATCTAAAGTACTGGCAAAAAAAAACGATAAATGAAAATTGCATCTAATTTTAAAAATGAGTGATTTAATTTTGAAAAAAAAAATATCACGTGGTTATAATAATAAGGACAATTAATTTCTTCTAAAAACTTTTCCTATAAAAAGAATTAGAGGGAGTAATGTGTGGATACATATCGAATGAATCTTATTAAAGACTAGAAGAAGAACTTAAGAATGCTTATTATATTGTATTTTTTCAATTATTTGAATGAAATCCCTTTTCCATTAAAAAAAAAACAGACTAGCTGAATTTTTTTTCCTGATTTTTCCCTTGTACTAAGAATGATATTAAAAGTAGTGTATTGAAAGACTAAAGAGAACCATTAATCACCTTTTGATTAACAATATATCTAAAAATTTAATTATTTGATATACATACACATATTACAATAACATCATATGATGTATATGGCCGGCGCGCTCCTTCTAATTGAATAAATATTGTTGTTGTAGTGAAAAAATCGATTAGTATTACACGCTAAAGATACAGCTTCCAATAAAACAATATTTGAAAAATTAAGTTTGACTTTGTGAAGGTTTATGAATCAACATCATTAAAAAACCTTTGGAAATGTAGGGTGATGGATTATTCAAATTTAAAAGAATTTAGAACTGAAAAGCAAAGGTCAAAAACTTGGAAAACAAGAATATATATATCTATATATATATATATATTGTCATAAAAAAAAGAATATATATATTTGTGAGTGTGTGTGTGTGTTTGTGAGACTGCGCCTAAGGACCATTGTTTCAAACTTTCAATATTCAAACAACGCCAACTCCGACTTTAATTTCTTATGATAGGCAGAATTGGCACACACGGCATGACACCCAATTTGTGTTAAAAATTATTACTACTTCTTATCCTAAATACTCACTTTAATCTATAATATATGACACTTCTAAAAAAAAATAACTTTATCTATAATATAAGTCACTTGTTAGATAATTAATTATTATTTTTTAGTGTTGTTATTATAATTAATGTGCATTTTTCAATTTGTTCACTCTTTAAATTTTGAAATACATTTTCTAACAAGGGTAAAAGTGAAAAAAGTTTCAATTTGAGACATATTTAATAACTTAACTACTACTTCTAACTTGTTTCCCGTAAATTAACTATAGTGTCATATATTGTGAATTAGATGGAGTACAGGATTTTAATTAGTTGACTTTTTTAGGAAACGAAATTAATTAAATTACTTTAAAATATTTTTATTTGTTGTTTTTTCCCTCCAAACTAATTTACTTGACTTATAAATTGATATATAATTTAAGCATACGCAATATATGATATGTTTAAGCAACTCATTTAACTTTTTTAATTTTTTTAAAAAAATTAATTAAGTCTAGTTATAATGAACGGAAGATGAAATTATAAGTTTATGTGGAAAAGTTATTAAACGACTTATAAATAGAATCAAAATATAATTTAATTAAAATATATTCCTTCCGTCCTAAATTATAAGAGACAATTGTTACCATTCCTCCATCCCGCAATATAAGAAACATTTAAATAATTCATTGTGTTTTGATTTTTTTTTTCAATTTTGCCCTTATTTTAATACCAATGTATTAATACTTTTGTTGACTATAAAAATTATAATTCCTTATAAGAGAAGAGAAGGAAGAGGAAGAAAGAGCGGTGGACTTTAATAAGGGTGCTATCTCTCTTATTCCATATCTCTTCATGAATAATGGTATTTTAGTAAAAAATAGTGAAAATTCTGAAATATTTATTTATTTTAAACGTCACTTTAAATTAAGAGATTTTGTTAATCTTTTATAATTTGAGACCAAAACGAATATGGCAATCATCTTGAGAAGAGTTCCACTTTGGATGATTATAGTCCAAGAAACAAGTGGGAGGAAGCAATTATATGATGAAATCCCGAATGTGAAGGTTTCATTTAATTATACTCTTCCTGCCGTAATCCGTTGGCTTCGAGATTAGCATCGCATTAATTAATTTAAGATTGCTGATAAACGTTTAATTAATTAAACATCAAAGGATAAGATAGATAGCTACTCACACTTAACAAATTACATTATTTTAGTTCAACTTGAATCTTTTAATAGCTGTACATCTCGAGAAAGTGTTATACATGAAACACAGGTAGAAGTAGACAGAAATAAATTAAGTAGCTTATTTTTTTAATTGTTTTATTAGAATTTATTTAATAAAAATCACTTATCAAAAGTGATTTATATTTAGATTAAAGGTCACATTGCTCAAGCCCAAATAGAATGTGCCTGGACTATGAGATCTCACACTGGTGTTTAAATGATAAGCAGAAAAGTTATTTATGATTTTTTTATGAGTTATTTTTTTAAAAAAAGTTGCCATTTATTTGAGTTATAGAATTTTTTAACTATTTAAATATTGATAATGATTTAATATTATGCAAATTAATTCTTTCTTGTTGGCAAAAAAAAATTATGCCTATCTTTCAATATTTTTCCTAACATATACTAATGTAATATTCACACAAATAATTAAATAATTTATTTAAAAAAAAGAAAAGAAAAGAAGAAGGCAAGTGTGGCAACACGTGAGAAGAGGGGGTTTAGTAGGAAAAAAATAGGATAGAAGAAGGGCTGGCGTGGGACCCATATAAAAAGATTGAAGAGTGAGAGGTCATAAAAGCTGAAGTTGAAGGATTTTTATTTTAAGCCATTTATTTAAATAAGCGGCTTATATTTTGTAAGATGATGCCAAACAACATTTGTAATAAATATCACATCCACCCTAAAAAAATTATATATCTTTATAGGCGATATTATATGACTGTGATATATAATCCATTAAAAAACCTTTTTATTATCACGGCCAATATTTTTTCCCTGAAATGTCATAATTAATATTATTGCAACTTGGATAAATACTGTGTGTGTGTCTGTCTGTCTGTGTGTCTGTGTGTGATATTATGAACAATTGAAATTCATTTTCATTCGATCGATGATTACAGGAAGATAAAACAAGTGGTTAGGAGCAATAATCCAACACTTGAAATATGCTAACATGGATTAATTATTTAACTGAAGTTGAATTAAGTGGGTTAAAGTATTACTGATGATGAGGCCCATTAATATTAATGTATTAATAAGTAAAATTCATAATAACAATAATAAGTATAGTGCACATATAAACGGTATATAACTTCCTCCACTGAAAAATGTAAGTACTGTTCTTGTAGGATTCTGTGATCTATGATAAAAAATCACTATGAAAATAATTATATTCATTTTCGATTTTGCCCCTGCAATTAATATTTATAGGCGGATCATCATATTTTTCTCTCTTATTCTCGAAATCTCATTAGTGATTAAGAGTGGCAAAATTGAAACTTTTTTCCCAATTTAAGGCATATTTAATTTGGTTATTTTGATCTTATTATAAAATGAATTAGAGAGAGTAACTAACTAATTAAACTGTTTTTTTTATTTTCATGAACTAATTAATTAGGCCTTAGGTTTGGGAGTGATGGCATAGTAATACAATATTAGTTTTTAAATAATTTAATTTTTTACTATCTCTTCATTTTACGGGGAAAGAAAAAAATGGAAGAAATAGTAAATCAGATTTCATAATTTAGTACCTAGTACATCAAAACAACATATAATCATTGAAAATTATAAGTTTCTTATAAAATGTTACTTCTTTTAATGATAAAATTACTTTTTAAAGAAGATTTTTTAAGGTAGCTACATGTTTAATGAATAGCATCAATTTTTTTCTTATATACAAAAAAGAATAATATCATTTTTATTTTATTTTTAAATTTTCAATATTTTATTAAATTATGTGATGCCTTGTCATATATAAATGCAAATGCAAATTTTCCTATAAAAATCGTTTCCCTTCCTTATTACTGTTAATTAACGTTGTTAAGTTAATATAATTATTTAGCCCCCCTATTTTTTTACGTAACTTTTCATTTTGCAGCCCCCATGCACGGCCCATATGTTAGCCTCAGAAACAATGCGCGGGAAAAATTATGTAGGAAGGAATTCAATAATTTCAGCTTATACCTATTTAAAATATATATATAATGTTTATTTATTTAGTATAATAGTATGTGTAAATGTCTATTATATATGGAGAGACAGATGTGAAAAGCCATGAAGAAGCTGAATTCGAATGATTAAATACAAAATGGTCGAAACGTGTGAAGTGTATATACAATATTATTAACGCAGCCACGTGAATATATATGTACACACGGGAATGAACTTTTAATATTCTTATCCTTATTACTTAATTTAATTAACATGTAATGATGAAGAGGATATATTTATAAGATTAATTATTACAGTAATTTAATTCAATAAAAAAAATCATACGATCACTTTTTGTTAAAATTAAATGCAAAAGTGTTATATCAACGTAATGCACTGCGAATACGTATGGCGGAATATATGGATCTTACTTATATATAGACTAGCCAAAGAGATTTTCTATTATTTCTTTTGCTTTTTAATGAGGCATGGATTAATAAGAGATAATTGTTGTCGACATATATATTCACACGTAAGAATATTGTACAGCTTTAATTTGAAGAAAACCAACATTTGACATATATATATATATATATATATATAATTAGTTTGACTAATCGTGAAGGCTTAAGAACCATACGATCATATATAATTCAAAAAAGGAATCTCAACCTGTCATCATATCTTATCAACGTAGTCCTTTGATTTTCTTCGTTTGTTAATTATTCAAACTAATGATTACTATATATCGAAGACGAGAAGGAACTTTCTCCAAACACACCTATATACATATATATATATAGACACAAACAAACTTGA
>JBAGKO010000012.1:13014691-13024991 GCA_037177275.1 Acacia concinna
ATTCCCGATTTGGTGTATTGTGATGGTGCTACTAGCATATATAATGCACACCTAAAAATTATTAAATGGGAAATATTAGGTTCCTGATAAAAAACCATTTGTAAGGGGGAAACCTTTGGATAATATGTTGGCTTGATGCGTATTAACATTGCTACATGCAAAATGGCATTGTCCTAAGTAGAAATTGGGAGATTAGATCTCATAAATAAATGTTTTGCAACCATTTAACCAATGATTCTATGAATCCATTTTTGCATATGAACATGAGTTACAGGATATTCAATATCAATTCTAAGGGACATACAATATCTATTAAAAGTTTGCAAAGTTAATTCACCAGCATTATCAAGACATATTTTTTAACAGGATAATCAAGGTAATATGCTCTTAATCTAATTAATTTAGCAAGCAATCTCGCAAACTCCAGGTTGCGAGAAGATAAACATGCAACCATTTAGTTGATGCATCAATTAAAATCATATGGTAACTAAATGGTCTTCATGGTGGGTGTATTGGATCACAAATATCTCCCTGTATCTGTTTTAGAAAAGTGAGAGATTCACTTTCTATTTTGCTTGGTGAAGGTTGAATAATCAACTTTTCCTTAGAACTTACAACATATAAGAAATCATGGGATTATGGTATTTATTTACAGACACTTCAAGGTATGACCAAATGATTTCCCAATTATATTTCGCATCATAATTGACTCGAGATGGCCTAACCAGTTATACCAAACATTAAATTCATTAGTGAACTTCTGGTTTACAATGTCATGGGTGGGCATGTAATTTAGAGTTTAAAAATAGGGTCGGGCCTAAACGGGCTGGCCCTGTAAGGCCGTGGGCTTAAACAGGTCGGCCCATTTAGACCCGTTTATTTTTTTATTTATTTAAAAAATTGACATAAGATGATACTGATGACAGTAGTCATGAAGAAAATTTAAATGATAAAGTTATTAATATTATTTAGTGTTTAATTCATAGTTTATGTATTAGTCTAATTATTTATTTGATTGTAGACATTAGTTTTTGGTCTTCGCATATGGTTTTTTTGGTAAACATAAACAATATTTAATGTTTTAATTTAGTTTTGATAAATAAAGAGAACAATTTTTAACTTTTTGATCTTAAAATTTGTATTTCAATGTTTTGTACTTTATTAAACATAGATAATGTCCGGCATTTTAACTTAGTATTAATAATATTTATACTTTAACATTAGTATTGTTGTGTATATATGAAAAATGCATTAAAAATTTGAAAAAGAAGAAGAATAAGAAAAGTTAAACGGGCCCAAGCCCACGGACCGGCCCGAAACCTGACCTTAATCGAGCCAGGCCTATTTTTTAGAGGTATTTTAGGACTCGGGCTTAAACATGCTGGCCCGTTTAGGCCTGAGCCCGTCACCGGCCGGCTCGGCCCATTTTCCCAGGTTTGCATTATTTGTAAACTTCTGGTTTACAATAACATATGTTTCTTTAGGAAACAATATATTAACTCTTTCAGAGCCTTCAATCAAATCTATATTGGTGAACATAAGATAAACATTGATTTATCATATTATCAAGGAAGAAACTTTGTTGAGACATATCTTCAGAAGTTATATCAATAAGGATCATTCTTTAATAAAAGAGACATGAAAAAAATAAAAGACATAATATAATAGAAATATTCATCCAACATAACTCACACTTGTATTCCAACAATCACCCCCTCAAGTGTGAGTTATACAAATATATTTTTCATATTCCTATATTGGTTACTCAGGAACTATATTAATATTGTTTCTTTCTTGTTATGTAAAGTTTTCCAAGAGTTGTCACATTGTTCTTCAAGAACTATTTTCTCATCAATATATTCAATATCTCTTTATACAGCACATTATTCCTTATACATATATAGATTCTACATCTCAAAGCATATTTATTAAAATAATAAATTCAAAGTATATTTGAAGCTATTCATAAGGGTAAAATCCAATTAGTGAGATATCATAATATAATGATATATGATAAACCAAGATAAATAAAAATTTGAGGAAATGTGGGGACATACCTTATCAATGTTTTACTCCAATGTTTTCCAACACATAAAGCCAATTGATATCAAATGATCATAAATATAAGAACAAATTTTATAATTTTTGAATAAGGTATATAGATATAGTAGATACTTATGAGTTGCATAATTCTTTATGAGCTATTAGTCTTCTGGACTATTTAGAATTATTAGTCTTACAAACATGGTTTATTTCAATCTTTCCCTACTTCAACTGAGAATTTGAACAATACGGCTGTAGTCATGTCTACTTCCTCGTCCACAACTACAATTAGATACATTTTTTTTTACTACATTCACTTTTGGGAAAAGATTTAAACATGTTGGACGTGATTCATGATTTTTCAACAAAAACTAATGGTTGTGTTTGGCCATAAAGAGGTAAGAAATATGTTTAGTATATTTTTTGAAACCTCTTTCACAATATTGCTACTACAGGAGGAAATTCGATACACCCATTCATAATAAACCTTTAGAAGGTTAACCATCTTTTAGTGGTTATACATTTCTTTTAAATCACTCTAAAGAATAAGAGTGGCTTTTATGGTTAAATTTTCAATCAAGGTTTAGTTATTTTCAATAATGATAACAGCCACAAATTCAATTTTTTTGCAAGGTTTGATATGGATCAAACTAATTAAATCAATAAATAGAAATTATTTAAATATGAAATATAATATAATAACATTACTGGTAATAATAGGGAATGTATAAAGATAAGGAGTATTTCATAAAGTGTTGCATTATAATAAAATTAAAGCTTTATGGCTTCATGCCATTTAAACCTCATGGCTTCAGGCCGATTAACTCATGACTTTAGGCCGATCTTAAGAAATTAGAATTATCTTCTCATGGCTTCGACCCAATTTACTCTTAAGATAAGAAATTATAAATATATAATTTTCAACTTTTTTATCTTCAGGATAAATAAAATTTTATGGCTTCTAGCCATATAATAAAATAGAAAAAAAGTACATGACTTCTGATCATATAATATGGAATCAAATAAATATGGCTTCTAGCCGTATGATAAGATAGAAGGAAAAAAATGGCTTCTAGCCACATATAATATCAAAATATGAATAAAAGGAATATGACTTCCGGCCATATTATACTAAATAAGAAATTAAAGTCATATGACTTCTGGTCATATAATTTCAAAATAAGAATATGGCTTTTGGCCATTTAATAGGAAATCAAATAAATATGGCTTCTGGCCATATAATAAGAAATAAGATTAATATAACTTTAGGTCATATATCTTCAGAATAAGAAATTATAACAATATGGCTTCTGCTCATATACTTTATGAATATAAAATTGAAGGTGTATGTGGCTTATGGCAACAATAACAACATTAATAATATAGAAAAGCATGTAAAGGAAATTAAAATAAGATATAAAAATAATAGCAATATCTAATCTTAGCTATGGAACCTGATGTTTAAAATAATCGGTAAAAGAATTTCTTTAATTCCATATAGTAGCTCAAATTATCTCGGATTGATCAATATCAAGTAAAAGAAAATAGTAGAGATTCTAAAAGTAACTCAGAGAGACATGCCTTTAGAATTATCGCACTGATAACGTGTTATGAAAATTGAAGAGAATTCTTATCCTTTTTGGTTGTCTAAAATGCTATATTTATAGGAGAAAGAAAGTTTGGAGAACAAGCTCAAGAACTTTGGGGAACAAGCATAAATTAATAGAGAGCCAATCAAGCTCCTAAATAAATGGAAAGCAAATCAAGCTCCTAAATAAATGGAAAACAAATCAAACTCCTAAGTTAATAAACATCCATTAATATTTATAACAGCCTGAAGAATATTTCATTTGATTCAGGCGGAAAACAAGTGGGAGCAATAATCAAATTAAACACCTTCAACATGTCATCACGGATTAATTAATTTAACTGAAATCTAATTAAGTGGGCTCAAGTATGACTGATGAGGCCCATTAATATTAATGTATTAATGAATAAATTTCATAATAACAATAATCAGTATAGTGCGCCTATAAATGATTACTTCCTCCGCGGAAAAATATGAGTACTCTTCTTGGAGGATTCTGTGATCCATGGTATAAAACCACTTGAAGAGTAATTATACTTATTTTTTTATTTTGCCCTTGTAATTAATATTTATAGGTGGATCATCATATTTTTCTCTTCGAAATCTCACTAGTGATTAAGAGTGGCAAAATTGAAAAACTTTTTCAACTTAAGGCATATTTAACTCGGTTATTTTGATCTTATAAAATGAATTAGAGAGAGTAACTAACTAATTAAACTATTTTTAATTTTCATGAACTAATAAATTAGGCCATGTGGCATGGTAAGTGCCTCATGTGACACCCAATTCGCGTTCAATTCCGACCTTATGTAATCAAAAAATTAGGCCTTTTATTTAGGAGTAATGAAATAGTGGTAAGTTGTAACAAAGGGCAGTTTTGCATGGATATACCCCAGAAATTCCAGTAACATTGCAGTAATAAGTTCAGGTTTTTTTTAAAGGGTAATAATATTCATTTATAGCTTTAAAGCCTCATCCAGTTCAGGTTACGTATGAGTTAATTATTTAATATACTGACCACTTTCATGTTAAAACGATACTTACCATGTTATTTTTTATTTTGTCATCGTAATACAATATTAGTTTTTAAATAATTTAAGTCGTTATTATCTCTTGAGTTTACGGGGAAAGAAAAAATGGAAGAAATAATTTATCAGAATTCTAATTGTTTTTGCATGTTAATCAGAAATTCAGAATTCATAATTTAGTAGTACATCAAAATAATGTGTACTCATTGAAAATTATGATTTTCTAATAAATGGTAATTTTTATTATAAAATTACCTTTTTAAAGTAGATTTTCTAAAGTAGCTACCTGTAATGAATAGAATCAATTTTTTCTTATACAAAAAAGAATAGAATCATTTTTATTTTATTTTTAAACTTTTAATATTTTATTAAATTATGTGATGCCTTGTCATATATGAATGCAAATGAAATTTTTCCAATGAAAGTCATTTCCCTTCCTTATTATTAATTAGTGATGTTAACGTACTATAATTGTTTACCCCCTATTTTTTATGTTAATTTTCACTTTGCAGCCCCCATGCATGGCCCATATGTTACCCTCAGAAACAATGCGGGGAAAATTATGTAGCAAGGAATTCAATAATTTCAGCTTATACCTATTTAAGAACATTATATATATATATATATTCTTAGAAAAATTGCAATTAGGTCCCAATTAAGGAATTTAATTGCAACTAGGTCCCACAAAATCACTAAATTATAGTAAACTCCAAATGGACTTGAGTGTAATTAATTCTAAAGGAAAAAAGATAGAAATACCCTATTCAATTAAAATTAAATACACCTATTCTAAATATTTTGTAGCATACATCTTTAATAAAAAAAAATATATATCTTTTTGAAGAATATGAGAATCATTTGATGATTGATAATAATTTTTCAATTTTTAGGCTTAAAAAATAAGGTTTGGTTTTATATAATAGAGGGTAGATATGTCTTTTCGTCTTTATAAATCTTCTTCTTCTTCTTCTTCTTGAAAGAGATATCTTTTGTAGACACCCAATAAATCTTCATAAAAGAGATATCTTTTGGAGACACCTTCACCCTCTCCCTCTCCCTCTCCTTCTCCTTCTCCTTCTCCTTGTTGTTGTTGTTGATGAAAGAGATATCTTTTGGAGACACCCAATAAATGGTAGTGTTGTATAGTTTTCTAGAAGTAGAGCTTTCAAGAAAACAACATTTGACATTACGTGTCTTTAAATAGTTTTGACTTTGAGAGGCTTTGAGAAACATACGAGTAATTCTTCTTTTTGCCAGATTTAAGAAACATAATTCATTACAAATTAATGTTGATTGAATATATCCAAAATTTTGTTTTGAAAATTAATCTGAGTTCTTGGTATCTCCATGTGAAGTTTAAAGGATTTTTATCTCTGTGCCTCTTTACGATAGACACATGAAAGTATTTTTTTTAAAAAAACTTACAAATACAAAAAATACTGTTTTTCCATATATTGAAAAAAGTACTCTAACTCTTCAGTGAGGACCCTCAATATTTGGGCAAAAAAGTATCCTACCCTCATTAAATATAATAGCTACTCATTTATTAAACATCCAGTCAATATGAGAATTTTAAGAAGAATAAACTTTAATAAAAATTATTGATTTTAAATACTTTTTATTCATTGCTAATTATATGTATTTATTTATTATATTTTCATTTTTTTTCAAATATAAGTACTACTTCAAATTTTAAGGTATAATTATCATTACTTTCTAAGAACTGAATTAAATTAAATTACAATATATACCCTTCTTTAATATATTGATTAAATTTAAATAAAATATGATAATAATACTATACTAAAGTGATTTTTTTGGTGCTAATTTGTTGCCAAAATAACACCAAACACCTCCCTTAAGTTTTCTCAAATATAAATAGTATAATGGGTGTGTGAGGCTTGTTTAAAAAAAAAATTGTTTTGGTGCTCATTTTATTAGCTTTCTTCATCATATACATTGTTTATTTGAATATAAATAATCGGAATCAACTAATCACCATATCATACCAATGATTTATTTCTCAATCGCAAATTTTTATTCAGTTATATTATTAACAGCCATGCATGAGAGATTATATGTACAAACGTCTTATCCCTTAGAATATCCAATTATGTTTGACTTTATATTTTTTTCACCTTTATGTTTGACTTTATATTCGTGACATATACATATTATGAATACAAAAATTTATTTGTATTAATTGAATTTCAAGTCACTTGACTTGAGCAACTGAAGCACTAACTAATTTTTTAAGTTTTATCCATATTTCAAACAATAAATTACATATTGAGAAGTGGAAAAAATTGCATCAAACTATAAATAAGGAAAATATTGAAAAAAAAAGGTGATAATACTTTACTTGGTGACTTATAATAAGGACCACACTTTTTTTTTTTTAAAAAAAATTAGGTACTTTATAATAAGGATGGGAGAAAATAATTGGAATTTCACTTTCGTTAAATGCACTCCAAGAAACAAGTGAGAGAATAATGAAAGCCTGAATATGATGGTGTTTAATTAATTGATAGTTATATTACCCTACCATAAAATAAGTTGGTTTTAGATTAGCATCATGGCTTATTATTGTGGGAGATAAGTTTCAATTAAAATAAGGGGAATTGTTATCTCAAGTTTATGTACCAATTATGCTTCACTTCTACAGGAAATGTAGAAAGCATGGTTCCTATTTCCTTGCTACACTTTTGTTTCTTAATGATGTGTAATTTGTCTTCTAACAAAAAAATTATACCTTTGATAATTAATATAAAATCAACTTAACAAATTTAGGTAGACCAAGAAAATTAGTTAAATTAATTATTTATTTAAAATATATTTTGGTTTTCTAAATGCCCTCTTTAGTAATTGTATAGAAACTATCTCTTTATGCAAACTTTTTTCTCACATGTACAATTAATATGGTGGTTTAGGAAAAAATGATTAATATGGAGGATAAAGTGGATTGATGCCTTATATTTAAAACTAAATCTAATATCCAACTAGTTCTAATATATTAAGGACCAGAGTGAGGTAATATATTTCATTTCACTACAAAAACACAATGAATTAGCAACATAATTTGATGATTTCCTCATCAAATAGACTATTACTACAAATCAATTCAGCGGCAGAATTCCGTTATGACTACTTTTTGTTTGGTTTTTCGACTTGAATTATGCTTCTCATGTGGTATCTGTTGGCTTCTTTAAACTCCACTATAACATCATAATAGGACCACCATTAGGAATGAGTAAATTTATTGAGCTAGAGTTGTTGGTTCAAAAATATTGTTTGATGTTTGTTTCCCTTCAATAATATTTAATGTTTTAAAGATTTGAGCATGCACAAATTAAAATTGTACGTCACTCTAGGATAGTTTTTTATAGTTGAGTATGATTTTAAATGTTTGACTTGTAAAAATGAAATTTTTAGAAGTTAGAATTTATCCATATTTTTTCGCCCAAAGAATTTTTATGGAAGAATTGCACATAGGTCCTAATTAAGAGAAATAATATCAAAAAAGTCCCCGTTGACAAGTGAGAAGCCACCATTAATAAGTTGATGAGTTATATTAACAAGTTGGGGAGCTACCGTAAGACTTGTCAATGAATTATTTTCCTTCTTTAGGACTTATATGCAATCCTCCCAATTTTTATCCATATTTAATGTTTTTTAATTTGAGATTCAGCTTCAAGATTATCAACACGTGCATTAATTAATTTAAGATAAATGACATGTAAGTTCTAACTAATGAATTATTAGCAAAGATGAGGCTAAAGATATTTAAGAGAGAGCATCATTATTGATAACCTTGATTTGATAGAACAAATACTCAATAATATATCAAAGTCATAAGAAATTGTATTATTTCATTAGATTTATGTGCATGAGACTCATTTTACTTTATGATTCCATTTTTTTCTTGGTAAGTAACCATGATAAATTTATTATGTACAACTTTAAATGGTGACAAAATACATTGTCACTGAGAATAAAGTTTTAGCGTTTATTCTGCCCCCCCCCCCCCCAACAAAAAAAAAAACACACACACACACAATGTACAATATTATCTAACTAACCCATATAAATTTTTAGATTGAGGAGTAACACAATTATAAGTGAATAATAATTACATAATGATACAAATAATTATTACAGAATATGATAAATAATACTAATAAAATAAAACAACCTTATAAATAATTACTTTCTGTACCATATTTAGTACTCGTCCGTATACGCCGTGGTCGTTATTGTTGTTTGGCATCAATATGTTCAGATTCAAGCATGCCACTTATTTATGAAGTTGATATATTTAAATCAAACTGCCGCGATTCATTTATTTATTCACCATTTGACACTCCTAAACGACTGTTAATTTAAATGAACTGCGGCGGTTTGATTTAAATATATTTTATTTTCATTCTCTCCCCTCCTTATTTCACAGAACTCGCTAGAGTGAAGTGCGACTTTCAAACTCACCCTCTTGGAGGGCGAGTTTACTTATAGTATATGGGTATATATTTATAAAAGTGTAGTATTTTAGTAATTTTTTTACTGTTTATATTATTTTAATAAATTTGCCCATTATTTGATAATTGCATAAAATTAAAATTGGGTGGTGCTGAACTGGCTAGGAAATATTTAACACATACTCCATCCCTCCCTATATATAAATGTGTGTGTGGACAGGAGTAATTACACTGGTGAGAGCAAGTGAAAGAAAGACAGGTTTTAAAAGCAGGAGGGGCATATTTACATTGTTACGGTATGGTCTACTTATAGGAAATGATTACGAGTCAGTCACACGTGTGAGAGTGAGAGAAAGTGAGTAAAGAAGAAGAAGAAGAAAAAGAAAGGGGTTTCTCTCTCTTACTGTCTCTCTCTCTCATTCATCGATGATGGAGTTGCAGGGTATGTAGTGTGTCTCTCTCAAAAATGACAAGAGCAGCGTCATGTGTGAGTGAGTGAGTAAGTGAGCAAATTAATGTGTGTTGAATGTTGATGATGTTTGTGTTAAATTGTGTTGGCTCTTAGTTAGGGTTTGTGGAGGGAAACGATGAGACAGCTTTCATGTCACAGCCCCAAAAATATAATAAAACCTTATCATTTTCACCCTTCACCAAACATATATGGCCCTCTTTCTGTTCTTCTCTATACCAGGCATAGCTACCCCATCTCTCAACCCTACCTAGAACCTATACCCTCTCTCTCCCTCCATTAATCTCTCTCTATCTCTGTCTCTCTATCACCATCAACCCACGTCACTCACATCACTGTACCACTGGTTATTATTATTATTATTATTCATAAGGAGGTGAATTAATATAAACGAGGTTAGGGGTTGTTTGACTTATTTGAGTGAGATCTCTATCCCATGTGCTTACTTTATAATCCATAAATAAAATTTTATTTCAACTAAATAGATTATTTGCATTAAATAAGACACTCAAGGCTGAAGAGAAAAAAGAGTTTGAGTTTAAAGCTTACATATATAATTCCATGGATTTCAGTTGTGAGCGCCTGAGGGTGACCTGACGAACCCAAAGATTCAACCCTTTGCCTTGTTCAACTAATTATAACAGTTCATCATCATGATGATGAAGCCCCTTCCATTGTTATTCTCCTTCTACTTCCCCCC
>JBAGKO010000012.1:13059385-13081977 GCA_037177275.1 Acacia concinna
GGGGGGGGATCCCAAGGTGGGCTTAGAGTAGGGGTTGTTTGGATGTTAGCTTGTTCCCCATCACTTTAAAAAGCTAAGCTACTTATTATAAATTAGGTGTTTGGATGGCCTTCAAAAAATGAGCCTTGGAGCTTTTGGATCTTCAAAACAATAACCTCAAATTCAGAGCTTTTTCAGCATCAAGGGGTGGGGGGAGAGAAAGAGAAGGGGAAAAATAGTTATTTGGTTGAATTTTTTACAGAGTCGGTATATCGACTATCTAAGAAAATTTCAAACTAACTATCATTAGTCTCCACATAATTCATGGGTGCTCTCCAATTTTTCTTATACATTATTTCCATCTTTATCTTTGGTTGTGCCATAAATTACAACTATAGTATTATATTTCTGAAATTTAGATTTTTGGAGAGAATTTCCGTACAACTTTAAAAATTCATATTTAATTGTAAAAATATCCAATTGAGGTGATTTCAAAGCTCAAGTGTCTCTTATTGAGTCTAGTTTTAGGAAAAAATACTTTCTTGATTCAATTAGAATCATAGAATTCCCGGTAATTTCATTTTTTAACGTTGCTCTAGAAACTGACAAATTTCACTGAGCAAACTTCAAAAATTCATATTTCTTAATATATACATCTAAATTATGCAAATAATATATCAAATTAAATCTTGAAATGTCTAGTTTTAGACTAGAAAGTTTCATGATTTTTGGATATCATTTGCTTAAGATAAACTGACATACAATAAAACTGTCACCAGTCTCATTTCAGAAATTAACCAAAACTTAGGAAATTTTGTGAATAAAAATTTGGGATGCTGCATATCTCTTACTTATTTTTAAACAAAAAAAAATTCTTTAAAAAATTTCATTATAAGTCATTTTTCTATTTATCATCCAAACATGTTTCATAAAAAAAAAGTCACTTCTCCAAAATCACATCCAAACACAACAACTTTTGATCAGTAATTTATTTTTCTGAAGTTATTTCTCATAAGCTCATTAAAAAAATAAGTCACTTAAATTACGTCATATCTAAACAGGCCCTAAATTTATACTTGTACTTGTAATAGAGTACAAGTGAGTTTCATTGCTTATTTTCTACAGCAAAAAATCAACGTCTCCTTTTCTTTGCCCTTTTACTCTCAACTTTTTCTTTTTTTTCCAGTAATTTTACATTTAGGTTTACTTTAAATATGTCATTTTTTAAAAAAAAAAATACTTAGATTAAGTTCTTTATATCCATTTTTTCAAATTTTTCAATCACATGTGACCACATGTCTTGTTTTTTAATTATTACTATTTAATTATAAACTCACATAAAATAAATAGAACACTTAATCATATGTAATTGAATAACTTGATGTAATAGATATAAAGAACTTGATGTAAATGTAATCCTCTTTTTAATAAAAGTCAAATGCCATTAATATAAAAAGATAATTACTACACAAAGACCCTTAACCTCACATGTCCATGTAGACATTGAAGCAAGAGTCGAAAAAGTTCTTGAAATGCAAAATTAAAACTGCAATAAATAAATCATATTGAAAATAAAGCAATTAAGAAGGTAATTTAAGTCCACGTAAATGCAATTTGACAATGAAATGATAGTTCCATTTAGAGGAAGGAAAAGTTTTCCGAAGCACACAATGTGGAGTCTCTACTTCAAAGTGTAAGAGAAGAAATGAGAGTTGAGAATTTAGGATAAGGCAGTCCTAAAGCACTTAAGGCCAAAACAATTTCCTCTTATAGAATTCTTCCATTTGATGGCAATCAATGATTGTCCCTAATATATAATGCATACCTTACAAAAGTGTAGGCCCTTTACTCTAAATTTTTCCGTCAAACAATCCACCCAACCGATAGGATACCATTACTTGAATAATTTTCTAGATATTCAAAATTATGAGGTATTGGGTAGTTATTGTCACGAGAAAAAGTCAAAGAAATATAGACAACCGCAAGATTAACTTCCTTGATTAAATATAAAGGGCATACTGAGCCCCCTTGCTGAGTGAGCTTGTTTCTCTTCATCCAAATGGTATTTATCACTTTGATAACACCAACCAGTATCAAATAATGATTATCTTGATGAAGTTGAGTCAAGGTCTCTTTTAACCAAATTTTGAAATCATAGAAAGAGGTAAATTGAGACCCAATATTTGACCTCCAAACCGAATTGCCTTACTCACAGGATAGGCAATGAATAGATTTTAACTACAAATCAATTAAGCATGAGATGTGATCATAAACATTATAATTTGTTTTTAAAAAAATTTTAAAAAAAACTTAGACATGTGAGTCGACGTCTTGGTGGGCTGACATTTAGCCAACATGAGCTTGCCATCTTTTAGCAGGTTGAAAATGCAGGTGAGCCCATTTTGCCAGCTCTACCTGCGACATGCATTAGAGCAATCTCTAATTATATGCATTAGGTTATTTTCATCCTTACATCACAAAGGACATGCCATCGTATCTGAGAGGCTGTGCCACTCACTTCTTAAGCCCCGTTGTGTGCGCTCTTCCATATACAAATCGTCGCATAAAAGATTTAATCTTCTCTTATACGGCCACATCCTCAATAGCTTCCATGTGTTGTTCTCCAGTTGAGATACTCGCAAATAGAAAGTGATTAGCAAATTTAACAAAAAAAAGGAACCCTCAATAGATGGTTTCTAGAACTATTTATCATCCCTCCTCTCTTCATTAGGTGGATTTGCACTAATGCTAGTCTCTACAATCTTCTAAGGGAACCGAATGACAGTTTATTTCTTCTATTTCATTCCCTATCAGGGGTCACATGGTCAGAAACTCTATCATCTCTCTCAACATATCCTTTTAAACTTGTAATCATTTCAATCAGGGGCACTTACCATGGACCAATTTTAAAACCAAAAGAATGTCTTGATACCATTGGCAATCTTCTTCCTTAGATTTTTTTTAGTTAAGGTGTGATTTTGCTATGCAAATAACCACTCAAAAACGCTTGGTATTTTAAAATTTTTCAAGAAATAATTTTGTGTCATAAATAATTGAAATGGAGCAACTTTACTCTTTGCTATTAAGAATGTTAACAGTCGACAATAATTTTTTAATAGTTATTGTTAGTTTTTTAGATGGTTATGAAAAATTTATTATCTTTTATTGACATTTCCATGACAAAATAATTCCTTAAAAAACTTGCAAACACTCGACATTTCTAAGTGATTACTTTTGAGGCAAACTTGTACATTAACCTATTTAAAAAATAAAGTAGAAATTATCTACTCTCTTAAAAATATATATATATCAAAATTAAGAAAATAGAAATTATATTACAAATAATAGAGAAAGTTTCATAAATTTTAATTTAAAGCATTTATTTTTATTTATAATTTATCTCTTCATAAAAAGACAAACAAACAAGTGAACATAATGTTTATATACAAAAACTTAAGTGACTCATCCCAACATATTATTTTGGGCCACGCGCCGTGAATAGTTAACCCAACACATCTTGGACCTATAAATTTAAAGCCCATTGACATTTCAATCTCCTATGCTTTATCTATTCATTTATTTATTTGCCTTGTGGAAACATTGTACTTATTAATTATTATCGGCTAAAGTAGGAAAGGTTATGACTAATGACTTGCTATGATACAACCAATTTATTAGTTTCATGAGAGAGCCGTTTTTAGCTATATTTTTATATAAATAATAGACAGATTTATGGTAAATCACACTATTTATTGTATTAACTTTATTCTCATGAGATGTTCATGGGATTCATATTATAAGAGCCTTCTAAGTTCTAACTATTTCAAAGTAGTAGTTTTTTTTTTTTTGCCAAAAAGTAGTAGTTTGTATCATTGAAAGGAATAAAAAATTCATCAATATTTTCTCGTACTATCCTCCAATTAAAATTGATTTCTTCCTTATAAAATCTCTTAGTACATTACTTATAGTCATATGACCACAAAGAGTATTAAATAGGAATAAAGTTAGAAAGCTATTCAAATTCATGATAGGGTAATGAGATTTAATATTTTTCTTAATTAGTGTTAAACATTTTGAGAATGCCATATAAATAGAACTAGAAAAGTATAAGGTACTCCCTCTTATCTTTTATACAAGTAACATTATTTTATAGGGGTGTTCCTTAATACAAGGAACAAATCCTATTTGTCTCAGATTTAAAACCTTTCTTTTAATTTCTACTCTAATTAAATATACGGAGTATGTCACATATTATCTCTTTATAATAAATTTTTACTCATTATCTCTCATTTACATTCTTTCTAAGTAATCAAGGGTTTAATTGGAAAGATGAGTATATAAGTTACACCTTTATTCCTTTTAACTAATATTTTTAACCATATAAGTTTGGTAGCTATTCCTTATAAAAAAGGACTTGAGAGAGAAAATTTGTTAAATGAGTTTGATCTAATAAAGTTCCAAACGCCCCTCTTTTTCCTTTCCTTTTTTTTTTTGGTTGCCAAAAACACCCCATTTTTCTTAAAAATTTAGGGTTAATACCATTTTATTCCCTCAAACTAATATTTTAGATAAAGTAAAATTTGAGGGACTAAAATTTAAATGAGAGAAAATTTAAGAAATTAAAATTATATAAATACTATTATTTATAATATTCAACGCTGTTAACTACCATTTAGAATGTCTTCAAATGACTTTTTTTTAAAAAAATCTTTTCAAGGCACATGATCTATTAATAATCAACCATTATAATTAAAGCAGTGTAGTGAAAGAGGAAGAAGTCAAAGCTCGTGGGGCTACTAGACTACTACTCACTTATTAGTGACCAAGTTTGGCAACACTTCAATTCATTTCTCTATCCTGGGCCATCCTCTTCTTAGTTTTCTTCTAACTTTAACCTAGAGTGGAATTATCCTGTTATGCATGTGATAAAAAAATGTTAGTTATTTAATATTAACTAAATTATATAGCATTGAAGAAATGAACTATATTATATGTAAACAAAATAATACTTATTTTAATTATTTTCATTGAATGTTATTCTCTTGAAAAACACTCTCAATATATTGAGTGAATAAAGAAACAATTATAAATTTAAAAGATTAAGTAAATTAGACTTTTTCTCTCTCTACAAAGTGAATACTAATTCTTATACTACATCTTGTCTTAAATATAAAATCTGTTTAGTTTTTTTAAAAAATCTTAAAAAATCTAATTAAATTGTTTTAAAATATTTAAATTTATTATTTTTTAAAAATAAATTTATCTAATTTATAAACTAATACATAAATTAATAATATATTAGATATTATATAAAAAATTTATTTATTTATCTTTCTTAACCTCTTTAAAAAACGATTAAATTTTATAATTATGACCCAAATAGTGCTTGGGAGGGAAACTTTGATTCCACTAGGAATTTAGAGCATATTGACAAATTTGGTGGGTCCAGCTAAATTCAACAATACATTCTGAAAGTCAAGAAAGAACAATTTAGTATAAATACTTTGTGCTTGTCAACCACCTAGCTAGGTAGCCAGCTCTTATATATTAAATTAAATGGACTTAGACGCATAAAATGATTGCAATTCTTCTCCACCAATGTAAATGCCCAAGACCTTTTATAACTAGTTTCCATCTTTCTACGCTTCTCCCACTTTTCTCACATTTCCTCCACCTTTTTTCCATTTTTTTAATATTTCCTTTTCAATATTAATTGTTCCAGTTTATCGAATTTTAGGTCTTTGTCCATTTTAAACTTCCTTTTAGAATAATGTTTATTCTAATCCCATGAATTCAACCTCCCTTTGTAGTTAACGCCACTTGGACGACTTCTCATGTAGTATGTTACAATAATTTTCAAACTGACAACTAAATTCAATGCAATTCATGAAAATGCGACCAGTGTTTCATAAAGATGTTGAACTATTTTTATATAAATTTTCATTAAGAGTTTTGGCAAAAAAAAAATCATTAAAAGTATTATATGATTTGTTTGGTTGGATTCTTTGAATCAGTTCCTTAATAACTCTTTTTTCTTTTTGCCTTCCTTAATAATTATAATTACATTTTCACAACTTTAATAAAATGGTTACTCTTAATATAATGTGAATTCTATAAGAAATTCTTGGTTCTTATTATAAAACACTTGGGTGGGTTATTAGTATTTTTTTTCCAAATATTACCTCAATTATAATTTATTAGGAGAAGAATGAAAGTTTAATATAGTGTTTCTCCATTCTATTAAATATAGACAAAGTTAGAAAAACATTTCATTTTCAGAATAAGTCAATGGGTTAATCAAATACTACTTAAAAATAATATAATGTGCTATGTGCTATCTATCCTTTTTCTTATATATCATTTTTGTCTCTATTGTAAGTACAGTTTGTTAAAAGAATTCTGTTCTTAATATAAATCCACCATAAGAATCATTAATAATTGTTTTTCAATTTTATTCATAATGAAAATTTATGTGAGATTTGACTAAATTAGACCTATAATAAAATCATATTGGTAAAAAAGAGGGATGTATGCTACTCCCTGGAGTTCTAAAATTTACCTATTTTTATTTTATTAAAAATAAAATCTTCAAATGTCAGCTTATTATCTGTTACTTTTCTCTATCTCTGATAGAGGCAAAAATGAAGATTAATCTATCATCACCATATCAATCTTTCATATTTTGACTAAAATATCCTTCTAGGTGACTTGTTATAGTATCATCAGTGGTAGAAGCTGCTTTTTCATTGTAATACAATTTTCACAATTAGTATGGAAGATAAATTATGTAAACCCAGTTTTCAATTGCTAACTCAAATACGTTGAGTACTTAGGGTCCGGTTGGATGGAAGAATTTGGGGTGATAGATTTAGAAAATAACCATTTAATAATGGCTGTTGTTGTTTGGTTCAAAGAAAATTAGAGGCGGGAATTGAAAATTGTTTTCATGGAAAAAAAAGTGTAAACGATATAAAAGTTCTTTTAATATGACTTTAGATATGTCATAAAAATATATATGGTTCCGTATATATTTAAATAATATTTTTTTAATGACAAAATGGTCTTTTAACTTATTTTTTAATATTATTTTCTTTCAATCAAATAAAAATTTTCAGATTGACTCATTTTCTTTTCAAATAATAATCAAATATTTCGGTCATAGAACATCATGTCTATCTCATTCATTTCAATCTTGAAAAAAAAAAAAACATCTATTTTTCAACTCCCTCCTCTAATTTTGAGAAAATCTCAAAAAAAAAAAAATAATATAAGGGAAATAGAGAAATCCCAATGCAGAACAATGAAATTGAAAAATCTCAAATAAGTCTTTTTATATTTTTTTTACTTAATTATGAAAATGCCATTTAATTTTTAACAATATGAGTATCGTAATTTACAACAAGATAATCTCAGTTAACAATATCAGCACAAACAACTCACAGCATAAATACTTAATACCTAAATACTTCTTGTGTTATTAATTTAGATACTCATGTTGTAAATGACGATACTCCTATTATTAAAAATTCAGTGACATTTTTATAATTACATAAAAAAAGACTTATTTAAAATTTTCCAATTTTCTTATTCTTTATTGAAATTTCTCTATTCCCCTTATCTTTTTTTATAAGAGTTTCCATCTAATTTTCTTCAAACCTATTAAGTATTAACCAAACCCGGGCCCTCATAAGGCAGAGGTGTTGTGTGGAGTTGGACTTGGGAAGAGACGTAGGAAAGGGGAGAGAAACGCGTGAAAAGCGTGTGGAGAGAGAGTAGACACACGTGCGCACCGTTGAGTGGTCACTTCACTCGCCTCGCCTCCCCTCCCCTCCCCTCCCCTGCCCGGTCAGTCACAGTCACCCATCAATCTCCAAATTCAACATTCAGGCTTCCTTGTCCTTCCTCCTCCCTCACCTATTGCTTTCGCCTGCCTTGCCAAAACCCAACCCTCACTGTTCAACCCTCTTTTCTCTCTGTCCAGGTCCGGCATCATTATTCTATTCTAAATTTAAATATCCTGAGCTGAGATCGGAAGCTCCCTCAGTCCCCCTCATGTCCATGTCCTGTCTGCCTGTCCCCACCCCACCGTCGGCAGGCTTCCAAGTTTACTAATTTTATTTTTATGTTAATGCATTACGCTCCTCCAATCCTACGTGTACTACGTCTATATAAAATACTATATATTAATTAGTACAATTTCTCAGATAATATCTATTCCATTTATAACAACACTTAAAAGGACTGTGAGTATAATAGTTATTTCTTCCTATTTGTATATAAGATATCTTTATTTAAATAAATTTCTCCCTTTTTATAATTTATTATTTAACTTTGCTTTTATAATAAATATATTTTTTTTATTTTATTATCATTCTTTTACATCACTTTTTATTATTTAACTTTGCCTTTATAATAAATACATATTTTTATTTTATTATCATTCTTTTACATCACTTTTTGCTCACAAGTTCTCTTTCTTCCTTTTTTCTATTATTGCTATTTCTCTATCCCATTCATAAACATGGGTATTTTTAGAGAAAAAAAATTATATTTCCTACATATGTATTATTTTTAACTAAATTTAACTATTTTTTGGCAAAACAAAAACTAACTTTAACTGTTTTCTCGAAATCATGCGATTTAGTTAAAAGTATTTTATATATAGGGACAGAAGGAGCATTTCTCACTCAGTTTCAAATTATAAGAGATAACTATCATTCTTACTCTATCCCAAAATATAAGAAATATTTAAAGAATGTTTTGTGTTTTAATTCTTTTTTTTTTAATTTTGCCTTTATTTAATACTAATATATTAATGTTTTTATTGACAATAAAAAATTGTTATTCCCAATGAGAGAATATAAGGTAGGGGAGAAAGAGTGATGAACTTTAATAAATATATTCTCTTTCCTATTCCGTATCTTTTTATTAATAATGATATTTTAACGCAAATGAGTAACAATTTTGATATACTTATTATTCTTAATCAAAACTTTAAATCACAAGATTGAGTTAAACGTCTCTTATAATTTAAAAAAGGGGAGTATTAAATTAATTATCTCTCATACACCTATTTTTTCTATTCATCTTCTCTCACTCCCCCTCTATAAATATTTCATATGAGTGTGAGTATAATTTTACAATTGTTGTCCTTTTTGCCCAGTACACTTCATATTTTTATCAGCAGTAAAGCATTTGACAGGGGTAAAATTAGAAAAGTGTTTAAAAATTATTTACTTCTCTAGTCCTATATATAGGGTAGAGAATTGTATTTTTTGTCTTATTTATAAGACATTTCATTAAAGTATTAATGTGAATATACAATCTTACCTTTCACTTATTATTTTGTTAATTTTATTTTCATTTGATATTATGTATATTAAATAAAGACATAATTAGAAAATTATTGAATTTTACGGTAGAGTTAATGAGATTTAAAATTTTTCTTAGTCTATATAAAAAATATTAGAAGTGACTTAATATAAGAACAGATGAGTAATTACGCATTTGATTGTTTCTTTTTTGGATTGTAGTAGTAAAACTGGTTAGAAATAACTTAAAAAGTTTTGTTTTAAAAAATTGTAAAAATATTAGACAACTATGCATCTTATAAATAGAACGATCACCATTCGGCACATTCTAGCAAACCACTCCTTCCTGCTCTTTTCTTTCCTATTTCTCTGTAGAAATAGATTATCCTTTTAACATTAGTCCCGGTACTTAGTAGGGAATTAATCTATTACTCTAACAGTTTTTTTTTATCTTTAATATAAGTCAACAACTTCCGCTAACTAATTAATTTATTACAAATTTTCCATTATGCCCTCAATTTTAACTAGCCTAGTTAAACCCACTTAATTAAAGTAGGGTGTAGTTGCAAAAAATTTATCAATTTTAGTCTAATTCAATGACTTATCTTGTATTTTCTTAGTTTGCAATAAATAATAATTGGTTTCTTATAATAAATAGTAGAAAGTACAAAGAGTACGAAGTAATGCTCTGAACTTGTATATAGTGTAAATTAGAAGAAATATTTTACTAATATTTATAATACAGAACAATTCTTTTTTATGTATAAGTTTACCTTTCATTTATTATTATATTAACTTTTTTTTATATAGTATATTATTATCTATTAAATAAGAATAAAATTAAAAATAATTAAATTTTATAACATAATTTATAATATTTAAGTTTTTTCGTGCTCTATATAAAAAATATTAAAAATAACCTCTATTGGAACCGATTTGACATGACAAACACGTGTATATCCTATAGTGAACGCAATAGCACAGAAGGAGTGGATCGGAAAGGACTAAGGAGGAGTATTTATTATTATTGTAGAGAGAAGTCGTGATAAGCATGACGAATAGGAAGACCTTGGCGTCGGCGGGGATTACCTCATGCATGGCGTAATATGGGAAGCTTCTTTTTTTTTATTTATTTATTTATTCTTATTTTTAAATGAATAAAATAGAGAAAATTAATCTTTTGGTCCTTATAGTTTTAATTAAATTACAATACAATCTCTATACTTTGACTCGGTGTAACTTAATTCTTAGAGTTTTGACTCCGTTGTGTCTCAGTCCCTGAACTTTGATTCACTACAAATCAGTCTCTGTAGTTTTTGAGCACTTTATAATTTAGTTCATGACCTTTATTTTAAAATATAAGGACTAAATTATAAAGTGTCAAAACTATAAGAACTAAGTTGCAGTAAGTCAAAGTTTAGAGATTGAATCATAACTGAGTTAAAACTTTAAAGATTAAGTTACACCAAATCAAAGAATATGGACTGAATTATAATTTAATAAAAGCTATAAGGATTAACAGGTTAATTTTCCCAATAAACTAAAATGAAGGTAAGGGAATAAGAATGCTCTTTGTGAGGAAGGACTGGACGAGATCAGGAAAGGGATCCAAAACATGTCACGCGTGACTCACCAAGTTAGGGTCTAATGACCACTTTTTTAATTTAATTAGCGTCACTTTTAAAATTTAAGTTACTTATAATAAGCTAAATATTTGAATTAACATAATAAAATAAAGCTGAAGCTAAAATATATTATAAAAAGTTCAAGATAATTTGTAGAGCTTATTGTAGCATCAAAAGTTCAAGTTGAAATTTTTTTTCAAAAATTCATTATAAGTCACTTTTCTACTTATCATCCAAACATGTTTCATTAAAAAAAAAGTCAGTTATATAAAATCACATTCACACACAATAGTTTCTGATAAGTTTTTTTTTTAAGCAACTTCTTATAAGCCCATTAAAAAAGTAAGTTACTTAAAATAAGTTACAACTAAACGGAACCTTAATTTCTTTTAAGTGTAAAAACATTTTTCTTAATAGAATAATTAACTAAAATATACGAATAAATCCTAACGTGGTAATATATAGTAATCCAACAAAAGCTGAAAGAATGGAAGCGCTGCTCTTAGAAGAAATAGTTTAATTTTCTGGAGTCTCTCCTGTTAGAACACTACGGGGATCTATCACTTAGAAAAATTGTTAAAATGACGGGGTGAGACCATGTCTTAGTAACCAGCAAACCATCTCCTTGGGCATACAAGTAAGTGCATGTGAGGTGTTAATGGGAATAGTTATAAATACACAACATTATCAAAATATCACAAAGTTACAGGCATATCAATTAACAATATCATAATCTCATTTTTGTGTTGATCACATGGGTGCACAATTATCAATATTTAATAACTCACTCTCTAACTTCCCTTATTATCTCACACCTTATTTCCTCTGACTGAACTCATGGGCTAGTACTCACCTATGTTACTGATGGTTCAACTCAACAAGCTCACCGATCGAGTGATATGGATCGGCTAAAATCCACAGAGCACAAGACCGGATGATGGGTTCCCCCAATACATCAGTGGGGTGTCAATGCCTATTAAACACAATGGGCCAAGGGATTAACCAGTGAACACTTGGAAGCCCACCACCTTATTTACTCTTTTGTACAATAATTTAACCCCCTTATTTCCTCTAAGATTAATCTCCCATCAAGATCCACATCCACCACCCCTCTTATATCAATTACTCATGAGGTATTATTGTACTCAACAGATATAATCATCATAAATTATCACGGTCCATTATCAATTCACAAATCAAGAGAATTTCTAACATCACAAATCAACATAAAATACATATAATATTATATTATATTATTATCTATTGCTCAATAAAATAAGTCCCACAACACAATTTCAATAATAAAATAAATTCATAGTATATATCATAAATCAATTGCAAACTTATGTTATATATATTTAAAATCACCCACAGGCATGCACAACAAGAGGAAAGTGGTTACCTCTCGTCAAAGCAAAATTGCCACAACAATCCAAACTTCAAGCTCAACTGCAAATCACAAATTAATCTTATTTATCCTCAAAGTAAAACCCTAAATCTCAAAATAATCACCGTCGATGGCACTGGGAATTGTAATATCACATCGCATGCTCCTTTGTGGCTATGAATTGTGTGTGGCTTTATATATTTAAAGCCCCACGCCACGTGCCCATTTTTTTATTATGTGTTTATTTTTTAATAATATATTTATATTTATTTATACTTTAAACTCTCTCTCTTTATAATTTTTATCTTTAATCTTATAAATTATATTATGAATTGTAAGAAAATCAGAACAAATATCATGATTTCCTCCTTTTACTATGTCCCTAATTTATAGAATCTTGATTAAATTTTCTAGTTTAGGGAGATCTCCATTTAATTTGTTATGATTTCTATATTAATTATTTCATTAATTCATTAAAAATTTGGATGTTATATTTAAGTCCTAACCTATACCTCTACCTAATAACCTAATACTGCTTACACTCATCTTCCTTCACTCTCATTATGTTAAGTAAATGAAAAATGAAATTTCAAATGATAGTACCAAAAAATGAGTGCTAGTGCCTAAGCAATCACCGCCACTCTGTTTTAATTTATAAGTTATTTATAGTTAAAAAAATACATTATAAAATATAAGTAATTCGCGGAGTAATAAATGAACTTTTAATAATTTTATCTTATTAATTTATAAAAAAAGAGAAGAGAGATGTAAATATAGAGAGATAAAAAGAAAATAAGAAAAGACGTACACACTTTAAGAATAAAGAAAAATGTAGAAAAAAAATCTATCTATTTAATTTTATGAAAATATGATACAAGTGACTGATAAATTGAAAGGAAGAAGTGAGCAAGGATATTCAGTATATATCTTAATTTTTGTGAGAATCAGCTAGCTAGCATATGATAATATTAATTTGGATTTGAATCATATTACCCTCTCACGTTTTCTTTTTTCTTTCTTAAAAAACATAAAGCTTGAATGCGATATTAAACAATGAACAAGGACAATCCTGATTTTCATTATATTTTAATAATTGTGCGCATATTAAAATAATTTTTTAAAAAAGTGAAATAAAATTAATTATTGAAAATTTAGAGTTCAGTGTCCGTCACCCTTAACGAGCACATGATACCACTTTCAGCAAGAGAATTAATATTATACTCCTTCCGTCGTTAGTATTGGGAGTTGACATTATTACTTCATCCGGTTCTAATTAAAAAATTAAATTATTTGTTAAAAGAATTTTAAAAAACCTCATTTCATTACTTAATCATATTATATATTATTTTTTATTATATTATATATTAGTTCATAAATTAAACAATATAGTTTGAATAAAAGTGATAAATTTTAATTATTTAAAATAATATAATTATATTTCTTAAAATTCTATAAAAAAAATTAACTAAATTTTATAATTAGAATTAGAGGAGCATTAAATATAACAGTTATTTTCTATATTTGTTAATTTTTTTAAATTTATCTATATTAATATTCCCTCTCAATAATAATCAAATAAAAAATAATAAATATAATTAAAGAAGATAATTGTGATATTTTAGCAAAAAATATCATATTAATTAAATTAAATTAGATAAATAAATCTTATATCATAAATCAAAATCAGAAGTAATTTAAAGTCCAAAGTCATTCGAAGTGAACAAGTGGCCGACATGCTTTATTGCTTGGTATATAACCATATATACATGTTCCAATCTTTGATTGAAAAAACCTTACTAATTTAATCAGGAGTAGTAGTTGTATGTGTTTTGATGAAAATTAAACTGTGGATAATGAAATATAATGTAATAATCACTAATTGGAGTGTGATGATGAATTGAAGAAAAAACATGGGACCCACCAACCGTCACCCAGATTTGAAGTCAACGAGTCCACTAATCCCCCCATGCTCCAATATCCCACACTCCCAATTCATTACAAGTTGACAACCTGGTTGGTAAAAAAAAAAAGTTGACAACCAGACAACCACGTTAATTTCTACCTTCAATTTTTATGGTAAAATTAATTTTTTGGTTTTTACATTTTTAACTAAATTATAATATAGTTTTTATACTTTGACATGTAATTCAATCGCTACAGTTTTAATTCTGTTATAACTCGGTTTCTGAATTTTGACTAATTTGATCTTTCTAATTTTGACCATTTTATATTTTAGTTTTTATGTTTTTGAAGAAAGGTCATTGACTAAATTATAAAGTGATCAAAATTATATGGATCAAGTTACAGTGAGTCAAAAATTTAGAAATCGAGTTACAGCTGAGTCAAAATTATAGGGACTGAGTTGCACAAAATTGAAGTATAGAAACTGAGTTACAATTTAGTTAAAACTATAAGGACCAAAAGATTAATTTTTCACAAAATTATAAAGACTTGACTTTTTAACAAACACATCTCTTCATTTTGAAATATTCCAAAAAATTAATTTTTCCCACTTTTATTCACACAACACTATGTTCCCCTTAATATCATGTAGCTCTTCATGGAATCATATCAAATTTCAGCATTTGAAATTTATTTGTATGTGTTGAAGTCAAATTATAATAATATTTTTATAAAATATTAAATGTAAACATTAAAATTTTTAATTCCATGTTGATGAATGGAAAAGGAGGGTAGAGGAGGGAAAGGGTAATCTGTTTGGGACCATGACTCTATGCTCATCACAATAATTATTTTTGATGAAACATAAAAAAAAATGTTATTAAGATAAAAGGATTACTCTGTAATACAGAATATTAATCAAAATTATTGGGACCTGATTGAAAACTAAGGCAACCTATAAAAATACATGTTGGAATATTTTAAAATGAAGAGATGTGTTTATTAAAAAGTGAAGTCTTTATAAACTAAGGAATTTTTATGAAGGGTTATGTATGGATTTATAACATTAAAGCTCGCTAAGATTATGTCTTTTTGGCTCCTAGAGACACATGTATGGTTATAATCAAAAGTTCTTGATGAAATGTTGTGTTGGTTTTTAAAATAACCCTATATGTTATAAAAGAGAACTATTTATGGAAGGGTCATTTTAAATAGCTATTGGTTATTTAAGTTATGTTGGTTCATAAATGGATATATGGCTTATGGATCTAACTTATGATTATGATTTTTAATTGAAGAGTTGTTGCTTCAAGAGACACCACTTCAAGATATCACTTCATGGTCTATATCATCATTTCATTTGTGACAAACACATAAAATACATGATTAGAAACCACACAAAAAATCAAACTTATTGCCTTTGTCTTTGAATGCACATAAAGATAAAGTCAAATTATCATTTTCTAAAATCCATTGTTGTCTTACTTGAGTTTTGGGATTGCAATCCATACTCAAGGGTTTTTATTGTATCTTGCAGGAAATTTACCTGTTAATCCAACTTACGTTCTATAAGATAAATATAGGTGGGGTGAATTGAGTCTAAAAAAAATTGTTGTCTACACCTTAAAAATATTGTGCACTATGTTTTTTCTTTCATATTTTGTTTTTATACTCCTCAAAGATCTAGCCCCTCAAACAATACACGGACTGATTTTTCTTGAATTTTAAACATTCATCGGTTAAACCTATTTTACACGTATGCATGATTTATGTGATTTTATTTTATATAATCTATTTTATCAAATACAAGGTATTGATTTATCTATCTCCACATGTGTCTTCTTTGCTGGTGTATCCTCTCTTGTGTTCCAAATTTTAATTTATGGTTAGACATGTCATATCATTGCAATGAAAATGGCAAATTTCTTTTGAGGAGGGACTAATAATTATCGTAAAGCTCATTTTCTATCTTGGGATGACTTATATTTATCATTTGCGCATAGGAGGTTACAAATGTTTCGACTCAAAGCTTTCAATACTGCCTTGTTAGCTAAGCATTTATTGTGAGATTTCTCTCATAAATCTTCTTTGCTTGGCTAAGTAATGTTTCTGAAATACTTGGATCTAGAACACCAATATTTGTTTAAACCTGCTTATACTAGTTTTGTCTCCGTGGAAGCAAGTTATTAATGCCAGAAGCGTAATCACTGACCATCATCTTTCCTAGCAAGTAGGTGAAGGATCTTCCATTTCTTTAATTAGTTTGCTCTGGTGGCCTTTACAGTAGTCTGTTAGGGCATACCCTCCTATGAAGGTGTCCAACCTTATATTGCATTCTTCTAGAATGTGGAATTTCCATATTTTATCTTCACTCTATCCTAGGCAAGTGGTTCAGCCAATTTACAAAAAATCAAATCAGACTGGCTGGTTTGACCGGTCGAACAAGGAACCGGCCCCTGATCCGGTCCAGAATGAATAAGAATCGGGGGAGGGGTTCGACCAATGGTTTGGTTGGTTGAACTGGCCGGTTCAACCGGTTTTACTTAAAAAAAAGGAAAAAAATTATACCTATTATATTGATATATTGTTATCTATTTTATTATTATAAATGATACTTATATGTTTCTTTAATTTATATGCCTATATATAGTGTTATTATCATTGTTAATTAAATTATAATATTTTAATATGGCCGATTCAACCTAGGTTTGACCCAATTAAACCCTAAACCCGTGCAGCGACCGATTCACTGCCTGGTCCGCTTTTTTGTACCCTAGGTTCAGCAATTTGTAAACCATCAAGTTCTACTTTCGAAAGTTCCTGATGTTGTCATATGGACAGGTAATAACTCATGCCTGTATATTGTTAGGATGGATATCAAATAATGCAAATAAATAGACAACCTTATCAAAATCCAAATGAGGTATGTATTCTTCTTTAGAAATCTTTCTCATAATCGAGAATCAAAATTCTGTTGTGGAAAATTGTTATGTGTGTTTTACCATTTCGACTTTTCTTTATGCTAGGCATTTAATTTCTTCTGAATGCTATTATTTCTGTGGGACTGATACTGAATCTCTAGAACATTTATTTTTATATTGTCATTTTTCTAGAACATGTTAGTTTAGCAGTTTTATAGGTATTATGATTGATACACGTCCTAATATAAATATTCAACAATGGTTAATCACATGGTTACTAAACCACAAAGATCCTAATAATTTTCTAATGTATTTACATTTTCAACTATTAGAATCCATGTGATTTGAAAGAAATCAAATTTGTCATGCAAGAAAGAAAATCTCTTCCTAGAAGGTTATCAAAGCAGCTCACACTAAAGAAAGATTGGTTACTTTTTCGTTGCTGTACAAGCAAAATCATGATTTCCCCTCATATAAAGATCACATAACCAGTCAAAACAAATCCAATGTAGCGCACTCAATTTCTCTATCCAATGAGAAGTCTACTTCAGCATCATCAAATCAAAGCTTGGACGATGGTGCTTATTAATTTGTATACGTTTTGACTATCTACCCTTTCATGAATGGATCTTGGCACCAACAATCCGACTTGGAAGGTTTCTATAACATCCCAAAAAATTTGTATATATAAAATAATAGTACTTGTTGTTGTTACTGTTATTAGAAGAGCTTACAAAAGACTTGGGATGTGATTTAATCAAAGGATAACTATCCACATATAACATATGGATAAGCTTGATGAGTGGGATGTGAGTAAGCAAAGACAAGAACAAAAAAGCATATATGAATGCTAAGGCATGCTGAGGTAAGAAGAGCATTCTTGGAAAGGAAGAAAAGAGAAAAGTATAAGGATGAAAAAAATGATAAAGGTGCCAAGTCAAAAAATTGCTTAGGATAAGAATGTAATAAATGTAAAATGGATAGGATTGAAAACTAAGAAGTGAGTCAAATTTCATAGAAGCCGGGACTATATATATAGCTTTCTTGTTTTGATTTTTGAAGAAAATAGAAAGAAAGAAATAAAACATCATAGAAAAAGAAGGAAATTGATGCAAAATGTAAGAGTCTTCTTACTAAGTGATACACTGGTACCCTATTTTTATTTATACTCATCAAAATGATTTTGAATGTTTTACATTATCAGTGTAATTCATTTTATTGATCTAAATACTTCTTATATTTCAAAGTGATTTGGAATTGTATGGGAATATGCAAGGAAAACTATATATGGTTATATCCATAAATATTACGATTTCCTTATGAAGAATTAATGTGTGAAATATCCTATAAGTTAAGAATTCTGTGTGAATTATTGTGGATCCAGCTGGGGAAAGCCCTAGTATATCTAAGTGATTAGAACTGAAAATTCGAGCTAGACCGTCACGAGCTGCATGCTAGTCGGGTTGGGCTCCACTAGCTCGACCTCTAATAGGCTGCTAGCCCCATTAAAAGGGTTGTCATGCTAGCATGTCATCCTGACACTCTTTATTGTTTTTCTAGCATTTCTTGTTTTGAATGCATATATATTGTATACTTCTAGTTTAGAGCCCAAATGCTTCAAATTAAACACCATGATCTATCCACACAAAAAAAAAGAAGCAAATTTTGCATGTTATGCAAACAATAATATAATTAAAAGTTAGAAACATCCAGATGAGCTAAAGCAATACATAATAGACTAATCAGTACAAAACAACATATTTAATGAAAACTAATGCAAACAAAATCAACACTAGTAAATTGGGGAGGAATTGTGTAATGATTCACAGAAGACCAAACGAACGCTGGAGAGGGGAAAAAGTTATCAAAAGAACTTTGGCCATTGGTTTAGTTTAACCTCATCTTCAATATTCAAAATTCACAAAGGAGATGGGGAAATTGGAGAGGGGAGAGGGAGAGAGACGGAGACTTAAGTTTAGTTACTGAGAGTGAGAAGTGTACATCACTACCTCTTGGTCGGCAATCGAGAGTGAAATCAAAGAGGGAAAAATTACGATGAAGCCCTAAGAAGGAAGACAGATAGGGAGCACTGACCATAAACGTTGCCGTCACAAAGGATAGAGGAGATCGCGAAACTACGAGGGAGTGGGGTCATGTCGTAGGGAGTGTTGAAGCGAGTGGTGCAATTGGAATAGGTTAGGGTTAGGGGGTAAGTGTCGAGGCGAGAGAGAGACATGGTGGCTAAGAGAATGAAATGGCGGGGAGTAAGATTGTGAGAGGGACCCCAATTTTTCAACTACGGGATTATTTTTTAAATTTTAATTGGGCCGTCATGCTTAACTAGAAATTAAACAGGCTTCAAATCTCTCTATCTGAACCCGACAACAAAGGGCGGGCTAACGGGCTCAACCCAAATAACTAGCTATATAAGTGATGCTAAGTGATGAAATTATGATCTTTTAAATGTTCATGAGTTTTTTTAATACATATTCACATGTAATTATATTGCAGGGATTTAAATTGTTTTCTACTAAATTGCTGTTGGGAATTATTGATTAAAACTTATTTATTTAGTATCACTCATATTTTGTTATAATGTCTAAGAAATTGAAAATCGAGCCTATGTGAAGATGCATCAGAGTAGTAGACAAGGAGCTTCTCTGGTTTTTTTTAGGCATATTTTCTTTTAGACTTGTAGGAAATAAGAATGTATTTAAGACTAAGTGTTGTAAAGTGACAGTGAGTATTAATATTGATAAAATATTTATTTTTGACATATCTTCATTCAATATTTTCACACATTCCAGTATAATCATTTATTTATTAATTAAATAAAATTAGGGTTTTACAATTACACTTACAATTACAAACCTTAGGGGATGTTCTAGCTTTCATCCTATGTCAACACCAACTAATCCACCCTTATTGATATCACATATTTTTAGAGTTATGAAGAGATCTCATATAGAGATCACATCTAAAACTAGACAGATTTCTTAAAATATGTCTTACCTTTTACATAATATATGGATTCTATTACGGTATTTTGCATCTAACCACCTTACTTATTAATACATAGTTGCATTTTCTATTAAAAAAACTCGACATGTATAATTAAAAAGGATATGGGGCCTTTGGTGCCCTAAATCTGTTGCATCCTTTGCTGTGCCTCAAATTTGAGGCGCTTTTAGATTATTTTTTGTGATTCTTTTGATAACTTGATTCCACATGAAATGAGTGACATTTTGATATATTATGGGCAAAAAAATGATATGTTTTTAATTTGTTATAATTTTTCAAAAATTTAAGACTTTTAAAGTTTTTAGTTTTTTTTTAATTTAGAGTTTTAAAAGTCTTAAATATTTGAAAAATCATAACAAATTGAAAACAGATCCGTTTTTTGACCATAATATATCAAAATGTTACTCATTCTATGTAAAATCTAATGATCAGAAGAACCACACAAAATAATCGAGAACTGCCCCAAATCAATGGGGCAACAGGGGTAGTAGAGTGGGGGGCAACTGAGGCCCCCATCCGCGACCACCCAGCCTTGACTGGCCACCCCTTTGCAATGATCGCCTCACCCCACTCGACGACCCATATCTCACTTTCGGTTGCCTTCCTCATATCTCCAGCTTGTCTTCCTCATATCTCACTTTCGGTTGCCATCATCTTCATTAGATCTTGCTCTCGACCTCTCTCCTCTTGACTCTGGCTTGTCTTCCTCAGATCTCAATCCTTACAGCTGGCAACCTCTTGTCTTCTTCAACTTGTAAGCCATGATTCTAGGATTTGGTACAAATGTGAATCACCCTCCTTTGTTCACAAGCTTCCATCTTTCAATCTTCTCTAACCACCTCAATATTTTTCATATTTGCATATGAATCACCCATACTTTTTAATTCTAATTTTCTTATCTTCTTCACCCAAATGTCTGAAACATTCTTCTTGTTTGAATAGCCTTTGAAATTTTGTGATTGCTTTTACTCAATTTTTCTCCTTCCTTTTTCATTTTTCTGGGTTTTTCCTTGTTTATTGGTGCTTGAAGATGATTCCATACTTGTGGTTGATTTTTGGTTATTTGCTTGAAGTGTAAAGTTAGATCTTGTTTTGGGTTATATTTTTGGTTTGATATTGAATTTGATTATTGCTTGGATCTGGCATGCAATCAGGTATTTTTTGGGATTGGTTTTGGCTTTTGCTTATGAGTTTTGTTTCTTTATTTAAACTCTAGACAATTTTTGAGTTGCTTCTAGGGAATCACCGATGAGATGCAAAACAAACCATAGGAATGGAGGAAGGAAGGGGTTAAGCTGAGCTGGCATTGAGTTGATTATTAAGTGTCGTATCATTGTGCCTTGTGAAATTTATAGTAAAAAAAACGGTCAAATTTAACTTGTGTAAAAGTTGGGGTAGATTTGCTACATTTTGATACTTCAGGACGGAATTGAGACCAAAAAAAAAACTTCTAGGGCTACATTGAGACTTAGCGAATACTTCTAGAGTGAATTTGCAGCTTAACCCTTTAAATTACTATTAATTTTTTTTATATTATCATCTAGTATTAGATTAAAAATTCATGACTTCACTATAAATATGGGGTTAATATTTCTTCTAAGACAAGGAAAATTTAAAGATTTTATATCTTAAGAAGTAATTCTTCACACCATAAGGAGCCATCGAAGATTTCTAAATACTCCCTCAGCCCATTAATGCATGAGTTAATCAGAGAGATCATTTTGCTCTTAAATGTAATATTTATTTTCTCTATTCATCAATCTTTTCTTATTGATGCTCCCTCAATATTAATTAATTAAGAGAGAGATAAAAGAGATTAAAGAATATGATTAGAGTATTTTAGATAAAAAAAACATATCATATTAATTGATTTAATTAAATTCCTTAATATAAACAAATTGGGTAAAATGTCTTAATAAAATGAGAATTTATGGTAAAAAGAGGTAAATAGGCAGTATTTCATTAAGTATCATTCACTAAGACATCAACCTTTTGTTAAGTTTTTATAAATTTCCTCATGTTTAGACTTTCTTATATATTGAGTCATGTCCTTAATGTCTGTTATATACGTTAACATTAAAAAAAAAAGATTAATTTTTCAATTGGGTCATAGGAGTATTAAATATTAATCTTATATATTATAATGCTTAAAATTAATATCCATTATTCTAAGTATTGTGATAGATTGGTTGGGTTTTTTGGCAAAAACCAAAAACAAAAAAACAAAAAAGATTGGTTGGGTTTATTTATGGAAAAAAGATAAATAAATACCCTTAAAACTTTAAAAACTCTGAAAAATGACTCAAATATGATAAAGGACAAATGATGGGCAGATGACTTATCTGGAATATCAAAATTGTTATTAGTGACTACAAATAAGAGTTTTAGTCATACATTATTTAGCTGCAGTCATTGATTGTTTAATTGTAGTTACTACCAACAATTT
>JBAGKO010000012.1:13082077-13095832 GCA_037177275.1 Acacia concinna
CTTTGTAAAGTTCTTTGAGTTCAATACAAAGTTCTTCCTTTGCAAGTTCTTGAGTTCTCTAATACTCTTTTGTGAGTGTTTGAGTGTCGGAGAGGCTGACTTATTTAGTTCGCGAGGGGCGACGAGAAGCTGAGTGCCGCACAGGTGCTTGTACGAGACAAGTCCGTGAGAAGAGGCCCCAAATCCAATTAAAAACGATTAAAAGTAATTTTTATTTTGGCGCCGGATATTTAAAATTAGTTATACTCATTAAATTTGTATTAATTAGCAAAATATATTTTTTACTCTCATATTTCATTGAATTTCAAAGTTAGGCGTTTTAAAAAAATATATTTAGTTATGCAAAAAAGACATATTTGGGACCACTAAAACATTCCTACACGGCTACAACAAATATCTATATTTTAAATTGGGTTGGCAAAAAAATCTATATTTAAATTGCTTGGCCAGTATCTATATTTTAGACTGAATGAATATGTAAATATAAATAAAAATAAATATGAGAGGTACATCGGCTAATGGTAAATCACCTAGATCACAGAGGATTGGCTGGGATTCAATTTCTCCTTGTTGAAAAGGACCTTGAGGAGAGGCATATGATGGCAAAGCCTTGATTCAAATTCTTTGATTGCTCAAATACCTAATATAAGATCTAGAATAAGCGTCAAATACCAAGTAACCCAAATATAAAAATTACATCAGGGGTTTATTTTGTCTTAAATATAAAATCTGAATTCAATTTTATTCCTCAATTTAGGGGCGAAATGAGCAAATTGATTGCACATGCCAAAGGGTTTCATCCAGAATGATTCTAATACACCAAGTATTTTAGAGAGATCAAGACATATTTGTTATAAATAATCAATTAAACTAATTTTTTTATAAACTTATAACTTAGTTATTTACAGTATCTTTTATATTAAAGATATAGAACCATATTTACATCAAACTCTTTACATTTATTTCGTCAGGTTGTTTAATCATATGTGACCATGCATCTTATTTAAATTTATAATTAAATAATAATAATTCAAACATAAAACACATGACCATGTGATTGAAAAACCTGACAAAATGGATTTAACAATCTTGAATTATTATTTTCTAAAAATATATTATAATAAAGACATGAGATAATAGTAATAAAGAAGGGAGGTGCTGGACGGTCAAGCATGTGTTGATATAGTAGGGAAGCTAAAGGTTTGAATTCAAAGGAAGGGAGGGATTAGTGGTCCATAATTAGGTGGGTGTGTAATTAATTGGAAGTGGACATTTGTGAATGAGGTTCATGAATGTGAACACGCTCACTTACTTACTTTTCTTTTCTTCTTTTGAAATTTTTATATTAATTTTTAAAAAAATTTTGTTGTCCTCTCTCCTGGGTTCAGTGCAAGTGCATTGTATTGACCATTATTGAATTGATAGGAGACTCTCCCATTCATTTTTGTTTTGGTCTTTCTCCATTCATTTGATATTTTACCTTTTTTTTTTGTTTTTGTTTTTTCCTCCCTTTTCTTTGTCAACTACATACATGTGCGGTTGTATTGAGTCTAAGAGCAATCAACCTCGTCACTTACTGTGGTGTGCTCTCTATAGTGTCTTCAATTATCTCTTTACATCCACACAATTTGAACTCATCAACTTATCAAGAGTCAAATTCTTGTCCACTAAATTAAATTAATTTGTTACTACCTCTCATCTTTAATATATATAAAAAATCTCAGTTGACTTATAGATAAGATCTTATATTTAAGATCAAAGGCAACGCCTTCTTTAATATTACCTCTGGTCAAACTCTACTATAAGGACTCATTAGGGTTAAGTAAGTTATAAATATGACTTTATTTCAATTTATAAGTTATTTGTACCAAATCCTTATAAAACAAGAAAAACATTAAATAGATAAATTTATGTATATTTATCTTTATTTATGAAAGGTGCACATATTCACTCGTTTATCTTTTATCTCTTTGCATTTACATCTCCATCCACCATCTCTGTTTAAGTCAAAAAAGGCAAAATTGTCAGAAGCTCATTTATTACTTTACAAGTGACTTATAAATTGAAACAAAGTGGTATTATTAAGATCCAAATCCACTTGAGCGGTTAGCCCCCATATTTATAATTTTTTTCCTAAACTACCCCTCTTGCACGTGTTGAGAGAGTTTGCCTCATATGATAGTTCAATGCAAATGATTTAACATGGTATTTTAGGGAAATCAATCTTTTTTAACAAATACACTAATTTATAATTTTCTTAGTTTACCCAAATTAGTTAACTAGATACCGCATAGTTTTCATTATAAGGCACCAACTACTAATTTTCACAAACTGATAAAAACAATTAAAAACATTTAAGTTGTCCTAAAATTCATGTGATTCTCAATGTTATCCTTGCTAACTACACCAAATTCAAATATCACATTAATTATCACCATCTTCTACTACCTTTATTAAATGTGTAAACCTAGAAAAATAAATTTAATGTACCTTAAAAACTTATAAAAGCTTTATAAAAAGTAACAAACACATTAGTTAGTTGATACCTTAACAAGGACCAAAAAGAGTATTATATTAGAGGGACCGGAGACACTATTAGTTGTTTGGCCTAAAAGATAGTATTAATTACTTCCTCCTGTCCTAATTATAGTAGAAGCCAGTTATGAGATTTATTCTTTGATTCTAAAAGTAAGATATCAATTGGTTTTGACTTTCAAATTTATAATATTTTGCACAAACTATCTTTACTAATTGCATATATTAAGAGAGTTTTCCATCACAATAGGTTCAATAGAAATAATTAAATATGGTAGTTTAGAGAAACTAACACACTTTTTTCCCAATGCACTAACTTAACTAATTTTCTTAATTTTTCACATTAATTATCTTAACTTGTACATAATAAGAGGGAGTGTTAATTTGTTTCTAATGGAAGACAATAATACTAATTAAATTTGATATATTTCTATAAATATTATAGGCAACCAAAATAAATTATCTTTAAAATTTTATTAAATGTTTTACAGGTTGAATTATGGGGTTTACTATTTTGACATATCCATATGATCAGTATATACTCTCAATTCACGTGAGACAAATTTTCTTTTTGTTACATCTAAGGTTTTGAATCTTAGACCTCCTCACTCCACCTTACTTTAAACACATATGATGCCCTCGTGTTTATATGACTATGACTGATAATTTGACAATTTCTTTAAAAAATGAAAGGAATTTATTATTCTTCATGTCGTGTGTCACGGATGGATGAAAAGGATATAAATTAATGCTGGCAAAACAAAAAACAAAAAAAAAAGATATGAATTAATAATACACATGAATACATATTCATTTTGTAGACTTGACACACAAGACACAATGTTCATCAAGGAAATATACTATTTATAAATAACTTGTCCATACTGTTTATAAGTTACTTTCAGCATATTTCAGGCGAACCCAAAAAAAAAAGCTCTATCTTAAAATTAATAATGTTACAACTTTATCTAAATATATTCTACCCCAAGAGTATTAAATATATACAATAGTAAACAGAGGATACAACTATATATTTATATAAAAAATTTAATGATGCAATTCATAAACATGACAAAATTGTTTTCCTTTCCTTCTAAATAGGACTATATCAAGACTATAAAAAAGTAAAGATACATACTAAGAACTCTGAAGCATATATGATGATGATTATTATTATTTTCTTTGCTTACTATATACTCATTCTAATCTTAAACATAGTAATTAGTTAATTATTTTGAAGGGATTGATTAAAAAAATAGTTAAATTAAATATTTGTAAAAGATGTGAGTTAGTTTTCTTAAAATACCTTTTTAATCATTTGTATCGAAAACTATCGTGTGAAGGAAATTCCTTTAATATATGTAATAAGTATATATAGGTTAAAAAGTATAAATTTGGAAGATAAAGTGTGGTGATATTTTACAGTTTTATTTTTTTAATATCCCTCAATATATATCTTATTATGAGTTGTGAACCATCATTTAGGAGCAATTATAATATAGTTTAATAATTTTTACTAATATAGAGTTGGTCTAGTAGTGTAAGGTCCGACTAAATCTTTTTAAGTTTTAAGTTCAAATTTTGGAGGAGGCATTTATATTGAAAAGAGTAGTTAGAAAACCCATATTGGTAAGAGATGATAATATTTAAAATGACAGTTTAATAACTTTTCACTGAGTCAGTTTTACCCATTAATCCAAATCTCAGATATATATATATATATATAGACACACACACGTCCGCTGTATATCAATATTATTTAATTATGTAAACTAATTTATTGCTTTAAAAGCAACGTGAAAATTCTTTTGGGTGAACGATGCCAAATCCAAACGAAACTCTTGCATATTGCCCATCATGTGCAGCGAAGAAAGAAGAAAGCAACCATAATTATTATATAATTATTTTATTTTATTTTTTAAAATGGGAGGAATTGAAGTTGCTTTTTCGCGTGGAAGTCGTGCGTAAGTAAGTCAATTTCAAAAAAACAAATGTGTCGTCAATATAATTCTTAAATTGCTGTTAATGGCACACACAATCAATCATCTCACCAACTCAACAGATTCTTTTCTCATCTTTAAGTCGACCACGCTATGATTATGTTTAATTAATTAATTATATATACAAAGTAGTAATTAATCGAAGTCCCCACTCACGGTGAAAAAATTACTTAATTAGTTAATTAATCAATGACCACATACTTATTCAACCTTAATTTCCACATTCATACTTGTCCTCTAGCTACCTTGTATTGAATTCTGTTCTATCTAGCTAATGCTATCAATATCTTGTGTTAGTAAAATTATTCCACATTATATTTAACTAAGGGGAAGACTTTTTATCACTACTACTGAAATATAATAATTTAAAGGAAAAATTATAACCAAGTCCCAATTAACAATTTAATGGCAGCTATATCTCTCGTAATCACTAAATTGTAGTAAGGTCTCAAAAGATAGAACCTGGATGCAATTAATTACATTGGCGAAAAGATAGATTTTCCCCTTTAATTAAACCCAAACCTATTCACTTAAACTTGAATAAATCATTATCAATCATCAAACGATTCTCACTTTTTTAAGAAGGGGATATATATCCTTGGTTACAATTTTAATTGAAGAGGGGCAAATCTGTCTTTTTGCTTTTGTAAATATTGCACCCAGTTCAATGGGGCTCCAATGCAATTTAGTGATTTTGAGAGATTTAATTGTCATTAAATTCGCTAATTAGGACTTAGTTGCAATTTTTTCTAATTTAAACAGTTTCTTCACATTAAAAGGACTAAATTTCTACAGATTTATAGGGACTATTATAGAATTAAGCTTTATTGTCAACATGACATAATTATCCTCCGTGAAATTTTGTAACCATTGTCTTAATTATTGTCATGTGATAAATTAAAGTTGTTAATGGTTAAAGTAACGTTGTTTCGATTAAAAAAAAAAGTTAAGCTAATGGTATCATTTAATAAGTTAAAGTTCTCCATAAAAAAAAAGTTACAGTTTCTTTTGCCAACATTTAATAAATTAAACTTGTTACTTATTAAACTGTCACTTCATTTCACCCCAAAATAATGGCGTTTAGGTAATCTTACAATAAAGTTTAATTTCAAATTTTTTCCTAGACATCTCACAATGACGAGGCGTTGACTATTGAGGCCATTTAGATTACCTGAATTGAGATTTTACATATTTGTGGGATTTCTTCGTGCGTTTCTTCCTTCAATTAAACTTAACCCCTAAGCAATTTCTTACACATAAGCTTTAAATAATTTCTAATTCTAAGTCTAAATATAATAAGTTGACTAATCTATACATAATAGCTATATAAATTAATAAATATTGAGCATAAATAATTCTTTTGACTTTTATAATTTGATGATGAATTCTAACAAGCCATATATCGATCTTAACTCAAAAGTTTATACAAAAATAAATAATTAATCATTTTATAATTGTTAGCCAATATATATTACACCATTTCACAAACAAGAACGATACAAGCAGTATCTTTGATTTAGAAAAAAAAATCACAAGCAAGAACGTGATAAATTATGAGACTTGTTAACACATAATTTAAAATTTATGAAGATTATATTCATATAAAATAAAACCTAAAGTATTTATTATTGCTAATATGTCACATGATGGAAGTTCAATACCTAATTATTGGGTGAAAATTCATATCCAAAAAAATATTGAACCAACGTGACACAATTAACTAAAGAAATTACTAACGTGCAGATTTAGCCAAAAACGGGGCAAATCACAAATCACAAATCACAAATCACTTAATTATAGTAGTTGTAGATTGGATTAAAATAATAAAAGCAACGTGGAAAATGTTTGAAAAAGTGAAGGTGACAAGAAAGTAAGAGAGAAAGATAGACCGTGGGGACCACTTGCCCTCATACTATATCCTACAGCTAAACTCTTCGCGAATGTTGTGCAAGAAAGAAAAAAAAAAAAAAAACTCCACGCGAAAAAATTAAAGACTCTGACAAATCAAGGCGGGTTCGGGTTCGGGTCAACATGAAACTTCTACACTACTTCCTCTAGGATTATTGGTTTATTTATTTATTCATTCACCGTCTCCTGTCTTTTCTCTTCTGTCTTCTTCTTTTACATCAGCTTAAAATTTAAATTACTTTTAATACCATTCTTGTCCTGATAAAAAAAATTTTCCGCCTATTAATGAGAGTTAGTTACTAATTAGGTATAGACTAAATTTTTAATTTTGACCTCATTTTTTAATGATAGTAAACATGAATAAGTTTTTTTGTTTATTGCATTTTTAGAGGGAAAACTGTAAAAATCACATCTATTACTATAAAAATTGACTTATAATAAGGACACAATTTTTTTCTGAAAATGAGTGATTTTTTTTTTAATAAGAGCTAGATGACAATTATCTGGACATTTAATAATTTTTTTTTCATTTTTACCCTTTCATTAATTATACACAATGCATTAATTAAATATTGGTCATAGTTATATTTATATTATTTCTCTTCCTTACTTGCCCCTCATGGGTTAAAGGGTCCATGTATAATTTTATTTTAAAAGTTTTCATTGAAGAGTAATATTGTTAAAAAAACTTATTTTAGGTTTAATGTGTCATTACAAGTTTTAAAATATAAATAAATTTTTTTTAAAAAATGTAGTAATATAACCCATACCGTTAAAAAATCTAAAGTTAACGGTTAAAAATTTAACACTGACGATTAACTTTATAATGATAGATGAAAAAATTGTTACAATAGTGCCTGTTTGTTTTTACTTTTAAAACCACAATTTACGCAAGTCAAAACAAAATTCCTCTCTTATATTTATTTTAGAATTTATGAAAGCTATTTTTAAACCATAGTGTTAAACAGAAATTTAAACTTTTAAGACACTATTAAATATTAAAAAAGCTTTCGGGTAGATTGATCCTTAGTTAAGATTTTTAAGATAAATTTGTATCTTAACTTTTATAATTATTTTTATCATTTTTAATTAATTTAAACAATTTTTTAAATCGATCGTAAATTCGTAAGTCAGATATATATATATATATATATATTTGTGTTTTATTATAAATACAACCCGTCTACCCCGAGGGAGTATTATATTATATTTATGAAAAATGGTCACATCAATCTGTGCCTGTTGGAGCCCACAAGTTGCCACAATTTGATTTTTACTCACTTTTGAAATGTGTGCTTGACTTTGAATTCCTTCCCCAACGAAGAATTCACCCACCTATCCCATCCAGACACCTCACAAGTATATTCTCTTTACATTTCATCCTTCATCCTTCAGACAACTCACCCACCAAACCCTAATCTTCCTCTTAAAATAATTGCCCTCCATTCATCATCATCACGTTCTTCTTCTTATCCTCATCTCTGTTTGCGTGTGTGTGTGTATTTATATATTAATAATAATTACATTGCTCTCTCGTGCCAGCTATATAGCCAAGTGGGGTTCAACTTGTCACTTCTCCACTTTCCGCCAAGCTTCCTGGTCCAACTTGAGCTTCTTGAATTCTACTAGTGGAGTAGGACCTCTATATATACTTGTCTGTCTTTTGTTTGCCTAGAGATTCAGCACTTTTAAGGCTATCGGTTAAGTCCCCGTAAGGGTTTTGCTACAAAGGGGGATTTTTTTTTTCCTTTCCTGAAGGGGTTTGAGTTTTTAAACTTGCTTGGATTTTGGAAAAGCTAATTATGGATTGTTCATCTTGGGTCAACACGTCCTTGGATCTCAATATTAGACCTCATCATCACATGCTTCATGAAGAAGTTCCAGTAAGTGAAACAAAATTTTTGCATCATTTTTTTGCGTGAATGCCCAGAAGGTGTTCTACAAAATGCTTCAATGAAAGCCGTTTGTCGATTTTGTGTACTGAAGTTCTTATGTGTGCCTGTTATTTCAGAAGAAGGAGGTGGAAAGCAAATTTTTCTTATCTGCTATGAAATCTTCTGTAAAAGAAGAGGTCAGTTGTTCAATTCTTATTCAATTTATGGTTCTAAAAATGAAAGTGTTCATCTTTCTATGAGCCTTCTGATTAAAAGCTATTTTTTGTGTAATATGTGTGCAGTCATTACAGACAAGTGGTGCGTTGGAGGATGAACTGAAGAGGGTGAGTGCAGAGAACAAGAAGTTAACAGAAATGCTCACAGAGATGTGTGAGAATTACAATTCTCTGAGAAGACACTTAGCTGAGTACACAAGAAACAATCCTCAAAAGGACCTTAACAACACCAACATCCCATCAAAGAAAAGGAAGGCTGATGCCACCATCAGCAACAACGACAACAGTAATAGTAATCCCATGGCCATTAATGGCACCTCTGAGAGCTGCTCAACTGATGAAGAATCATGTAAGAAACCTAAGGATGCCACCAACAAAGCCAAAGTTTCCAAAGCTTATGTCAGGACCGAATCATCTGATACTACCCTGGTAATTATCAAGACTCCCTAATTCTTTTATCTCATCTGATGCAATCCATTCGATCTGATTAAGGATTAGGTGTAATTGTCTGCTGACAGGAAATCTTTATCCTTTTTGTGCTGTTTTTTAGATTGTGAAGGATGGATATCAGTGGAGGAAGTATGGGCAAAAGGTGACCAGAGATAACCCATCTCCAAGAGCATACTTCAAATGTTCTTTTGCTCCAAGCTGTCCTGTAAAAAAGAAGGTAAATTATGATTCTCTATGTCATATTTATATCAGCTAATAATAAGGACCTGAATGATAATTTGGAAAGCTAATTTTTCCTGTTCCCATGTATCAACTATTCAGGTGCAAAGAAGCGTGGAAGATCAATCTATTCTTGTTGCAACATATCTAGGGGAGCATAATCATCCTCATCCTTCTCAGATGGAGACATCACCAACATCAGGATCTAGCCGTTTTGTGAGCCAAGCTTCAGTTCCATGTTCATCAGCATCTCTGAGCTCTTCCTCTGTACCAGCAACAACAATTAGCTTTGATTTGAAAAAATCCAATTCCCGCACCAACACCAACACCAATACGAATACTGTTGCTGCCGTGGCCGCCCCCAAGAACCCTAAACCGAAACCCGACTCGCCAGAAGTCCCTCAGGTTTTGGTGGAACATATGGCTTCTTCCTTGACTAAAGATCCCAATTTCAGAGCAGCACTTGTTGCTGCCATTTCAGGAAGAATATCCCACATGAATTAAAAAGTCCACTGGAATCCTAAAGTTTCTAACTTCATATCTGGTTCATTTCTTAACTCTTGGCCGGGGATCTCTTTGTTGTAAATACAGACAAAGGAAAACTCTGGGACATGTTCCTCGGTTTGATCCTTCATGTGGGGAAATAGAGGGAGAGAGCTGATCTAGTTCACAAGAAAAGAAGCCCAAACCAGACACTCGAAGTTCTTGCAAAAAGTCTGTGAAGGTGATTGAAGAGCTTTCTTTGAAGCAAGTCACTCTCATCTTTTCTGAAACATCTGCTTCTTTGTAATCTGCCATTTTCCATGTATTCTTCTTTTCATTACATAAATGATTAGGAATAGTGATGCAAATATAGAGCTGTTTCACACTTTCAATATTTCAATATCAATATATAAAATTAAATTTACATAGAAAGCTATGTTATTATTCGAAAGTGTTCCAATATACGGAATGGAAATCAGAGTATGATGGGATAACTACATAATCTATGGGATGAAATTTCTTTCTAGAAAAACATTTTTAGAACTTAGAAGCGTTAATTTACTTGCCATTACACCACTACATAAAGAACGCATATATGCTGAAATGATATGTTGTTTAAATGATATTTACTAATACACATTAGTGTCCAAATATGTAAATAATTATTCAATGTCATATAATCCTACCTTAGATCTACAGACAAACTAGTGGATCCGTTCATATAAATTCAATAGTTTCACGGTGATTAATATAATCCTCCCCTTCTATCATTATTAAATATGATGCTGCGATTATTTCTGCTACGAGCATAGGTCCAATTTAAAATGACTCATTTGTGATATCGTACAATATCCAACAGAAATTGTTTCTGGAGTTATCTGGATTTAGAGTTTCACAGAGACAAGACCCTTTACTTAATTTCTTCTAGATTTGTATCACATCTATCAAATGGGTCTATAACACTAAGAACACAATCCAACAAAGTATCTTTAAATTTCTTGAAATTAGGTGGTGGGCAGGCTAGACAGTATCAAGCACTGAATCTACAAGTTTTCAACCAATACTGCAGGCGAATCAGGTAATGTTCCTCAAAAAAGACCAATCAAAGGGTAGGTACTGCTGGACTTAGTTGACTTTAAGCCGTCCATCATGTATACTTAACCTGAAAATAATAGAGTAATGCCCCTGGAATAAAATAGGGGTAAATAATTAATGCATCTTTTATATTTGTCTAATTAAAATACCTAGGAGAGGTCTCTGGTCTTCTTCCTATAACATATAGGCATCTGTTCATGATCACGAGGCATTGAAGAAAGAACAGATTAGGCATTGGGCAATGCAGAAAGGATATAGTGATCATGGGCTTGTTGCTATTTCAGTAATTTCTGCTAATAGGATCTTCAATTGCCACAGGTCATTTTGCTTTTCAAATACAACTGCTTTCTCCTTTTTCGGTACAACAAAGTTTAATTGAGACGGGTCCCAGATGCTTACTAGGATCAGAGTATGCTTCACCGTTTAAAGAATACTTACAAAGGCTACAACTTCCTCTCTATATATTTGCATCATCATACTCTCTAAAACAACCATTTGTCCTCAAAGTTGTATGCATCACTATGAGTTGAAGCTCTATTAATCCACAAGTGGTTCTTGAGTTGATTTTTTTCACTGGTTGTGTGGTGGATATGCACTCACTGAATCTGATCTAAAGCAACTGATAAGATGATCACTTGTAATCTGAGTCACTTGACTTGCATGGAAGTATATAATCTATTTTTGGAATTTTGACTAGTAGCTATATTGGAAATTGGTGCAGGCTCATTACAGCCTTGTAGGCTAATGGTTTTTCCAAGTTACAATGAAGTGTCAAACACGTTTCCAACTCTTTCATTGCCTACAGGTGTTTAAGGAATAACCCCTCCTATAAGTAAGAAATATTCACGCACACGCACACGCACACGCACACCCACACCCTCATTTACCCACCCTCAGCTCGTGCAAGTTGGGCTAAGAAATTGGTTTTATCCAACCAAGTCTTTCTTTTGTTTTGTTTTTTGTGTTTTGAATAATTCATGTGTGTGTGTGGGTCATCATGATCTGAAGGGGCAGGTCTTGCGTGAAATTTATTTTTCTTAACCTTCTTATTGTTAGGTAGCAGTGAAGTTTGAAAAGCAAGGGCTACAAGTCTGATTCTTCACTTCAACAATATATTTTCCATCCAGAAACAATGGACAGAGGGAACAAAGATCGCGTTGTTGACACAGGTATGATTATGAATATACAAATGAATGAAATGAACGAGATCTGATTCTGTCATCATTTATCTGAAACATATATATATATTTATAGAGTTGATGGGCAGCCCTATAGGAAAAGGAGAAGACTAGGAAACAAATGCATAATATAGTACCTAAATCATGGACCGATTCGCACCCTCTATAGGAAAGGGCAAAAAATCTTCTTTGAACTTAAAAGACCTAATTAAGGTCCAATTTCTTGATTAGTCAGTGCCCATGGGGACAATTTTCCTCGCCTCTCTTTGTCTTGATGTACTTTGTCTCAATCAAGGTATAGGTGTTGGTCTCCTAACACCATTTTGTAACTACAAGTCTTCTTCACCCTACTTTTGTTTCAGCATATTTCTTCTGGGAATTTAATGTCATGGTTTTTCCTGTGATCGTTAGGATTGGAGAGTTGTTTCACTCACCCAATGGTTGTTTTTGGTGGCAACTTTCTTCAATTTAAATTAACTAAAAGGTTTCTGATGACATGACAAGAAAAAATCAGAAATTAAAGTTTCTCTCCTATCATTATAGTATAAATTATATGTGACAGTTTGAGAACTCAATAAGAAAGAAAAGAAATGCCTTATTGCAAAGTACGGAATAAGTATGTGACAGATGTTTTTTCCGGATTATATAATAAGTGATTTATTTTCCTTCATATTGAATTTCCAAACAAGCCCTTTATATCTACTCGATTGTATCTTTTTTTTTTTTTTAATATCCTTTCAGTTATCAGCGAGTTATTTTAGTGAAAGTGTCATCAACAATGTTTGGACGAAGTCTCAAACTTAAACCTTATATTGACATGTTTGTATGAATAGCCTTCTAAAATGTTTATTTAACCCTTAAGATGAGGTGTTCTAAATCGAAATCATATAAATGCTATCACTTAAAATACCAGTTGTTTGGAAAGCAAAGTACGATAATTTATGATCTTCATTGAATGAGGGTAATTTTGTAAAAAGAGTTTGACATTTAAGAAACTTTTGACTAAGCTTACCAATTTCCACTATCATTATCATGTGTGAGGCGATTGATGGACTTCTCCGCATACGACAGAAGGGAATACATTATAATAATAGAGAGGGTAGACAGCCCTCTAGAAAAGGGCAAAACTGGTAAATAAATGAAAAAATAAAAAGACTTTTTCTTCTTAAAAAAACAGTAGTAAAATAAACGCAATTTACATTATTTGTTGGTTTGAAATAAATTATTTAAAGATAATATGTGACTTATTATAAAATACGAAGTAAATATGTAAGATGAGGTTTTTTTATACTTTATGTATAAACAATTATTTAGCTAAAATAAGCTATATACCAAACAAGTTATATATGCATCGAACTCGAAATATCACAGACTAATTTAGCAACTGTTTGATGAGTAATATCTTAATATGAGCACATGCAATATGACAAATATACTACTACTTTTTTCTTTTTTTGAAAAATTGGGGAATCTAAACACTAAATGCATCGTTTAATTTTAATATATGTGGTGTGTGGGTATATTTTTTATCAATTTATAATTTAAATAAATGATTTAGAGAAAAATGATAAATATAAATATTTTAAAATAATAATAAAGTATGGTAGTGTCCAGCGTCGTTTTTTCATTTGTCTTACTTTTTTTTTTTGCTTTCGCAAGGTATCCCTCGTCCGATAGGCTAAAGACTAACCCTCCGCTCATTGTGGGTCCCTATATGGGAAGAACAGCTGGCCAGGAGATTTAACGCTGCTCCATACCCAAGGCCAGGGATTGAACA
>JBAGKO010000012.1:13135488-13147964 GCA_037177275.1 Acacia concinna
TAAAGTATAATGCACGTAATAAGATTTTGGATGTGCGTGTTGTATAAGAAGTTTACTTTTCATAGAAATTAAAATTGAGCCAATATATAAATCCATTTATAAGAATCAATAAGTTAGATAATGTCTTTAACAATTTAAATAAACGTTGAGATAATGTCTATATTGTTCAAAATAGAAATAAAAAGAAGCACATAAAGATGCTACGTAGCTATTCTAAAATGAGGTGGGAGAAAGGCACGGCAATGTTATGGGGATATAAGTAAGGTTATTTGTGGGGGAATATAGTCAATTTCAAAAGTTATAAATGTTATATTGTCTTTTTTCCTGGATTACAGGATGTTTGCATCCTCATTAATGAGTCATAGTAGTGTAATTATGATTACATCAAATGATGTAATTTATATTATAAATGTAATCCTCTTTACATTACAATAAACCTAATCAAACGCCGCAATCAACCTATTTACATAGGATTATACGTAATCATCTCCCACATAATTAAACAAAACGGGTTGATAGTGTTGGACGCACTATTAGTAAAAATCTATATGTATTTTTGCATCTTAACATTTACATAAACAAATATTAATTTAGGCAAGCTATTGAGATTGTTTGAATAAGCTTGTTTTATTTTGTGGTTTTGTTTTTCATAAGAAAAAAAGTAATGGAGGAGATATAATTGGATACCATTTGATGGACTCGAATAAACTTGTTTTATTTTTTTAGGAAATTTGTAAAATAATGGAGATATGATTAATATACTAATATAGTTTGATAATTTTAGGAGCAAAATAATTTCTTACATGTTGATGCTTGTTTATTCGTTATTATGTCGCTTATTTTTTAAGGTTATCTATACCTATGTCATGAACTTATATAATTTATGAATTTACCATTGCCAAAATTCAAATGACTGTGTGAAAAAAAATAAAATAAAAAAGGGAGATAGTGGACCGGCCCATTAACGTGGCTGTTTAGCATCAGGCTTTCTATATTAGGACCATTTTCTCTAATCAAGCTTTGAATAATCTCGCCCTGCCCTTATTCCCACCCCAATTGTATACGCCCGGAGAAACAGAAAATAGGGCACAACACCACACTATCACTGTCTAAATCTTTAATATAAGATATATTTAAAAATTAATCTTAATTTTAAATATAAAATATAATTTTCATATTTATTAATATTTTCCTAATTTACTCTTAGAAATGTTCCTTTAGTTCTTCAATAATTAAGAAAGATTACTATGATATTTTAGAAAATATATTATATTAATTAACCAAATCAACTAACTTCTTTAATATAATTAAATTAGATAAATATATCTTATATTAGAGACCGGTGAGAGTATTTGATTGGCTATGTAAGTCATATATCCTACCAAGAATAAGAAAATTGTGATTTATTAATATAACTTGTTATAAAATTAATATACGTTAATAGTATTGATTGTTGATACCAATTTTATACTTTTTTTAAGATGTAAATTCAATCAAATAAATTGGAACAGCCTGTTCATGTGCTTTTTTTCCTTTTTTCCAAGGGGCATGAACTTGGGAGTTAGAAGCGTGAAGTGGTGAGGGAGAGGAAAAGGAGGTTAGTTGATGTTGGCCCTTGAAAGGGAAAACAAAACTCAGGAAGGTGCCACCGTAAGGTGGAAGCTTATCCTTCTTAAGTTTTATATATGTTCCTCATTTCATAAATGACTTTTTTTTTCTTTTCTTTTTTTCACAGTACTCTCCTGTTGTGAGGTTATCACGCGACTTTCAACTTTACTACGAAACTTGGCTTCGTGTGTTAGTTTACAAGGTAAGGGTAGCAACTTATTTTTTTTCAATTGTGAAAAAAAAATTGATGGTTAATATTTGTTAGATAATAATAAATATGTTAAAAATGTCATATTTTTTTAAATATACCCCTATTTATAAAAAGAGTAAAAGAAAGAATGAATAGAAATTATATGAGAGAGAATGAGTAAAGAATATAAAAGAGAATATGCAAGAATGAATATAAAATATATGAGAGAGAATGAATTGAAAGTATACCAAAGAATGTGTAATAAATAATTATATGAAAGAGAATTAGTAATAACTGGTGGATAATTAATATAGAGGTATATATTTATATGTTAAAGGATAATTTTGCCTTGAAAGTTTTTTGTGGGTCAATTTTGCCTCAAAAATTTAAAATAAGAGTAATTTTGCTCCTACTGTTATCTGAGTTAATTTTGACATTTAGTTAACCAAATATAATAAGCTGACAATCACGTGTTATCTAAGTTATTTTTTATTAAAGTGCCAATTTGTCCCGAAAATCCATGTGTCATCTACTTCATTTTATTAAAACTTAGATTTCAAACTTTTAAAGCAAATTTGCACCTAAACAAAAAATAATCAGGATAACACTTGTACTGTCATATCGTTATATTTAGTCAGGTAATTATTAAAATTGCCCCTTAACCCTACATTTAATAGGGTAGAAAAAGAAAATGTGGTTTAAATTTTGAGATAAGAAAAGAAATTTGTTTATATTAAAAATCAAACTCAAAAAAGAGAAAGTTGTTTATAAAAAGAATTGGAATTATGTTACATCACTCCCTCTTAACATGACGTACAATTACCTTTCACCAACAATGAGAGTCTTGAGCTAAGCATATTAAGAACATGCTTAACATAAGCGTTTTATTTAAGGGTTAAGTATCATCTTTACTCTAGAAGTTTACACTGAGGAGCAAGGAGCACCTGGAGTTTTTGTTTGAGCAATTTTGCTTAAGAAGTTTCCAAAATGTAGCAATTTTGTCCAAACTATAACAAAGTTAATAGTTAATATTTGTTGACCATTTTTTATTGACGTGACATCCATGTTACTTTTTTTAATAAGGGTTGAAGGGCAATTTTTTCTCGGACGTTATCACCGAGAAGCAATTTTGCCCTAATCACTATCCCAATTCATTTTGACATGTAGTTGACTAAATATGTTTAGTTAACAGTTCATGTGACAGTCACATCATTTTGTTAAGATACAAATTTACCCTCTGAAGTATTAAATTGAAGTTAAACAGATTAAGTAAAGGACACATAAACTTCATAAATAAATTTGTACCGAGAAATTATTCTGTAAACTCGATCTACCAAGTCATTTTAGTCTAAACCATTAAAATATAATAAGTAAATCAATATTAATCTTAGTTGGAGGCATAAGTAATTCACTCTTTTATAAAGATAATTAATAGAAAATATTTCAAAATATTTATTATTTTTAATCATCAAATAAAAAAAATTTATTATTTTTTTAAAAAAGAAGAATTACATGATATCCCAACTAGGATTAATATTAATTAAGTTGTTATATTTTTAACGGGTTAAATTAGAACTGATGTGGCAAATTAGGCTCTCACAATAATTTCTTAGTGCAAATTGGTTTCGAAATTAAGGTTATGTGTCATCTATTTAATTTTTTTAAAGTTAGATTTAAAACTCTGGAGACAAATTTACACCTTAACAAAATGACGTGGTTACTATGTGAACTGTTAGTTTAATATATTTAGTCAATTAAAGGCTAAAATTGATTGGAATAACGGTTAAGACAACATTGCCTCTTAGTGACAATTTCTGGAGCAAAATTTCTTTTTATTGATAACTTCTAAAGTAAAATTGCTCCAACCTTTTTAAAAAAAGTGACGTGGATGCCACATTAGCAAAAAATGGTCAACAAACAATGACCATTTACTTTGTTACAGCTTGGGCAAAATTACTCAAAAAAAAAACTCTCAAATACCCAGTACTCCTCAATGTAAACATCTAATACAAAAATGATACTTAACCCTTTATTCAATGCCAAAGCATCAAATTTCACCATCAGTCATTTTTATATATGTTATGCAGCTGGAAGGTAGCTTTTATTATACTACAACAAACCTTGAATATAAGATCTGAATTTTTTTTAGGCTAATAAAGCAAAAAAAAAAATCAATCATATATCTTATATTTTATGTTGTGTATAATTAAATTACATATCAATTTATGAGTCAAACAAATTAGTTTGAAATATATATATATATATGTATATAATTTAATTAGTTTCTTTAATCTCAAAAAATAATTTAATTGTCTTATGTTTTATTTGGCCAGCAAACGAGGTCTTATGTTCAGAATTTGATATAGTAAATATTACTATTGATTTTGGTTTATTTTATAAAATTGGACAAATTTATTTTACTCATGAACTCCATATAAACATACATGCAATTCACTATAATATATAATATAATAATACTATGAATACGATATCAGGACAACTATAAAATTATTTCATGATTAGTCAAAGTTGAATTTTACCTTATAAGTTGTCAGGTGAGTATTCAATTTTTTTGAATCAATTGTTTTTTATATTTGTTAAAAAATCAACATTGACTAATTAATGATGACCAACTGACCATTGGCAATTTTAGGATGAAGTTGATATACAAACTTTGAAATAGCTGTTACTTTTTGGACAAAATTAGACATTAACCCTAATTGCATTAGACGAAAATGTGTATACATAATTTTTTTTAAAAAAATAAAAAATAAAGAGCATTGAGAGAGATATGATTGGAGGAAAAACTTGGACGTCTAGAGGAATGTATCACAATTACCGATGGAGATTACAATGGTCCCCACCTCCTGACTTTTCTAATCAAGTGTGCAAAATTATTTTATTGTCATTTTGTTTTTTTTGAATTTTTTATAAACTACTCCTACTTTCTTTATTTTAATGTCTGTAAAATAGTTATCATCTCTTTTTGATAAACACATGACTATTCATTAAAAAAAAAAAATACATTACTACTGCGGGAAATGTATTTGATAAATCATAACATAAGCGAATACCTTCTATTATAGTTTGAAATGATCTAAGTGATGATTAATGCAGTCAAGTTTACTAGTTTAGTTAAAAGATTAAAAAAAAAATTTTAAAAATACAAAATAATAATAATAATACTTTACCCAAATAATGATAATAATAATGGATTAATGTGCAACTCTACTTATGAAATATTTATCAGTATGCATTTTTTTTTACCTTTTACCAATTTTCATGTGACATCGTAAAATTTCCTTGTATGGAAAATTGTATATAAATGTTAGTCGGTTAATTTTTAGGGAAAATTTTAGAAAAATATATTTAAAATAGGGAAAAGATAAAGAAATAAAAAATATCAAATCAGTCTATTTGTACTTTCTTTTTTTATAATTATGAAAGTGCCACTGAATTTTTAATAACACGAGTATCTTAATTCACAACAAACATATCTTAATTAACAACACCATCACAGACAATTCAGAGCGAAAATATGTAGTATCAAATGCTTTTGATGTTATTAATTGATATATTCTTATTGTGAATTAAGATACTCATGTTGTTAAAAATTAAGTGACACTTTCGTAATTACAGAAAAAGAAGATACAAATAGATTGATTTAATATTTTAGATTTCGTTGTTCTAATTTATCTTTTCCCTTTTTTAAATGTGTTTTTTAGAATTTTCTCTAATTTTTATGTGTGGGGTCCATACCATTATCCAACTGTAAAAAAGTAACGAATTTTAGGTCATATTAACCGTGTGTTATTTTTGTACTATTTTTTAACTTTCATTTGACTTTTACATAATGAAATTTTATAGGAAAAATTGTGTTGGGGTCTCGAGTAAGGAAATATATGTCAAAGAGGTCTCAAAATAAAAATAAATTACTGTCAGGTCTCAGAGTTATTAATGGCGCCTTTGGGTTGTTAATGACAACCTCTGAGATTGTCATTAACAATCTCACGGGCGCCGTTAACAATTTTAGAGTTGTTAATGGAAATTTGAGAATAATATTTTTCTTATCTTAGGGACCTGACAATAGTATTTTTCTTATCTTAAGACTTTTTGACATATATTCTTTTATTTGGGACTTTAATATAATTTTTCTAATTTTATAGCACTTGCATTAGCTAGGTTTAACTTTCATTTGACTTTCACGAATAAGCAGTGACTATATTTATACCTTAATCCTTATACTTAATTTAAGTCTAAATTTTAGAGATATAAAAATGATTCTTTTTGCCTTCTCAAAACTCGTGATCTAATTTTTGTTTTGCGGTTGGAAGTAGTGACAACGAAGCAAAAGCAACGAAACCAGGTAATGGATTTATTGGACCATATTTATCTACATGTGTGGATGATTTTGGATCTTTAATTAAAAAGTAAAAACTTTAATTATCGTTTTGTTTATGTTCACAGGGAGAATTTCATTTAATTATCTTTTAAATTTTAAAATTATAAATAAGTCTTATATCCTAATAGGATTATCCATAAGAATAATGAGATTTACAACTCAATTTTATAGAAAATAACTTATTTAGGATTTTGAAATTTAAAAGGTGTTTAAATGAAATTCTCTAAAAAAAAATGGATGCAAAAATAGAAAAATATCATGTTTGCATCCCATATACAATTAATTTATTAGAATTCACCTCCCCTTTAAATGTATCATTCCATTTGAATATATGAATAATATGAATTCAGATCTGTTTGAAAACAATTATTTATCATCTTCCTCTTCTATGAAAAATATCTATCATTTAATTGCTACCTAAAAGTATATATGTGTATTAAAGTGAAAAAAATATTGCCATATTTAAATTATATTAATCATAATTTAACATGAAATTTATAATGTTTTATAGAAAAATTCTCATGTTTACCTCATATAATTTAAAGGCTTTTAGTGCTCGTCAATATAATTTTTTTCCGTTAAAAAAGCTTTTTTAGAAACTTGAAATATTTGCGTATATTTATCTTGGAAGGTGAATATATTACCCAATCACCATTGATGATCTTTGAAAGCAAACTTGGTAAAACTTGCTTACTAAAAACTAGAAATTAGAATGTGAGAATGTGAAGACATGGGACTTTGTTTCAGAGCTCAAACTTTTGTTACTCCCATGGTTTACAGTATAAGACATATTTGAAGGTTCTTGATCCTAAATATAAGATATATTTTTTATATTTGTCAATTTTTTTAAAATGTATTCTTATTAATGCTCCCTTAACAATAACCAAGGAATGAAGAAAATGATGGGATTAAGGAAGATGACAAAGGTATTTTAAAAAATACAAGTTATATTAACTAACTTCCTTAATACAATCAAATTAGGTAAATATTCTTATATTAAAAAATTGAGGGAGTATGTAGCTTCTTTTTTTCTTTCAGAAAATTAATCTTTTGGTTCTTGTAATTTTGAGTAGATGTAACTCAATCTATACATTTTGATTTGGCTGTAACTTAGTTCTTGAATTTTGACTCATTACAACTTAGTTTCTGTAGTTTGCACCATTTATAATTTAGTCTTTATGTTTAAAAATAAAGGTTGGGACTATATTATAAAATTGTTAAAACTATTGGGATTGAATTGCAATAAGACAATGTTCAAAGACTAAGTTTCAATCAAATCAAAACTATAAGGACTCTTTTTACACCTAATTAAAGTGTAAGGACTAAATCACAACTCAGTGAAAATCGAAGGGACCAAAAGATGAATATTCCTTTTTTTTTCTTTTTTTTTTTAAAAGTGTCTTTATTCATCTTATTTAATAGCCCGTATCAAAATCTTATCTTGCAGAGATATCCATGTCAACATTTATTTTATATTAATTTGTTTGTGTACCTAGAAACTTGATTGCTCAATAATATCCGCCACCAATAGATTCTGTAACATTATACGATGAGGTTTTAGTGAACCTAACTTCAAGCACGTGAATCTTATGTTATATTGTTCGCCTTCAAAATAATGAAAGAATATATCCTCTTCCTTTTATAATGTATTTCCACATTGGATGGATCCTTTTCAAGTTTGGTTGAAGCTATAGAATCTTAGCTGTTCAGCTAAAAATATCAGTTCCTTCACTGAGCAATAAACTGATATAAATAGCAATTCATGTTTTTCACCACCTCAAAAACAGTTACATATATATATATATATATGACACATTTGGATAGAGTTAAAAATAAGTCTAAATATGGAAAATAGACCTCTATGATATAACCATGCTATTATATCACTCTTTTTGCAAACAAGGTAAATAATCTAACTTATAAGATTAATTAATCCTCATGCAAGTTTTGGAACTTCACTACTATCATTCACTACACTTTGCCTTTTTTTGGTGTTAAACAGAATTCCTATTTTAAACATGAAGCTAAATCTAGAAGATATTTATAATGTTAGATGTTGATTCAGACAAGATACTACGGTAACTAGTAATGGGTCAGATATTTTACAAGAAACTGACCAAATCAGTAAGGATCTAAAATACTCAATATTTAATCATGCAGAGACTCATTTCTGGAGATGATTAATGCCAAAACACAGGCTCATTGATTCGGTATTTATGCGAAATCGAGCTTCTAGTCTGTCAGATCTCATCGTTGCCATCATCAAGCAGCTTTTAGTGTACTACATTGATGAAGCTTTAACAAAACTGGAGAATAAGGAGTCATGTTTTAGAAGAACCTGTGGGTTTCCTTGTTCAACCTACATGGACACAGTTTAATAAGACATTGGATGTGATTGCTGCTGGAATATAGTAAAAGGTTGTGTTTTCTGATGAAGAAGCATATCATAAAAACTAGCAAAGTATCTGAAGTTTGGAAACCTCCATACCTGATAAAATGACGTCTCAGGATTTTGCCATTAAGATTTTCGATAAAAGCATAACATGTGGTCTGAAAGATCTAATCTTCTTGTGCTCAAAACTTTCACAGTCCTTCAAGTTTATGGTTTTACAAAAAAAATTTGACACCAAATACCTAATACTAACTTTTTTTTTTAGGAAAATTGAGGAAAAATCCTTATTTGAAAATTTTATTGGTCAAAAGGATTTGAATTAGAGTACTGATACTTTTTGTGTATAAAAGCATAATAAATCAGTCTGGCCAATAAAATTTTCAAACAAGAACCTTTCATGAATCTTCTCCTTTTCCCCCTGAAAAACTAGAGAAACTCTCATGCAAATTGCATAGGATATTAAATACTTTAAAAAAATTTCTTGTAGCGCAAGCCAATGAACAATAATTACAAAGTGAAGCAATAATGGCAAAAGGATTATGTTTGATAATTGATTAACTGATTCTTGATACTAACCACACAAGAATAACCTTAATAAACAAGTGATAGAGACTCTCCCCAAAAATGCATATTAAATCCCATACCCTTTGAGAACTCAACACATGGTTTAATATAGTCAAAGGTTGACATTTGACAAGAGGAGGAGAGTCCATTTGAACTTACCAGGTTCCCATGGTCAAGAATTAAAATTCTGTCCATATTCAAAACTGTTGAGATCCGGTGAGCGATTGTAATTACTGTTATGCCCTTGAATTCATTAGATATGGTACTTTGAAGGAGTGAAGCAGTTTGTGTGTCCACGTTGGCTGTACATTCATCCAAACAGAGAACCTGAAAAGTTTAACTGTCAATCCCATACTTGTTCTCTAGGGATGTAGTGCAAAGGGACATAAAGTCACACTATTTTCCAGTTTATAATCTCCTCCAAATGCCAGATTTTTATTTTTTTATGGTCAATTTCGTTGTACTAAAAGCAATCTTGCACCTTTTTTATTGGGTTAGCATGTGCATATAAGGAAGCAGCAGCCGCAACAACAACAGAACCTTATCCCACTGAGTGGGGTCAGTTATATAAATCACACGACACCATTGAAGCTTGATTAAAAACCAAATCTTTTGGTAGTTAACTGAAAGATCCTGCTCAATAATCTCATTGAGCATAAAGTAGTGGACATCTTAGGTGGAAGTAAAAAAGCACAATGTGTGTGTGTGTAGAAAGAGAACATCTTGATTGCATAATGATCAAATTACTATCAAGATAGAGGTGTGCTAATGTTATTTTGATATGAGAAGGTCACGTTTAGGGGCAACACCATATCAAGGTAAAGGTGGACCGTGGACCGTGGACGAGTGCTTGCCTTCAAATTTCATTAATTTTTATAGACAATGACAACAAGTAGCAATCCTATTAGGTGGGGTCAGCTACATGAATTTCTATAGACAAACTATTAAATTTTGATTGGGCCCTGCTCTATCACGGCCAAAGTGTTTGATGTGATAGTGAGGGAATTTGATTTGTTTCTTGACGTTATCTACAACTTCCTGTATCAATATAAACACAACTATATTATAATGACTACTTTTGCTGTGAATATGACCCTTACCTTTGATGATTTTAGAAGAGCACGTGCAAGGCAAAGAAGCTGCCTTTGGCCAACTGAAAAGGACAACCCAGATTCCTTTACTAGAATATGTAGTCCTCCAGCTGCTTCTACTACTTCTTTCACATGACACTTCTCCAAAGCATTCCAAAGTTTCAGGTCATCATGCATTTGGAAGGGATCCAAATTATCCCTTGAAAAAAAGGAACAACAAATTGGTCGTTAGGTATTCATGATAGGTAGAGCTGCAATAGATAATCACCACTGCTCTAATCTGACTCAAGAATGAAGTATGAATATCTTAATTGTTCAAAACCCCATTTTGGTCCTGAAAAGCTAAAAGTGTATTTCATATAGGTCCTAAAAGATTTTTTTTTCTTTTTTTAATATAAATCTTGATGCTTTGCAGATGTTCATAATTCCAGACGCTAACATCATTATCTGACTTTTGTTAATTGTGGTGTGGCGTGCCATGTGGCAGTTTTTATACATACGTGGAACTTATTTGCCATATGGGAAACTTAGTTATGTCCTTTTCTTTCTCAACCTCCTACTCCAGACCCAGAAAATCAACAGTGCTGAAGAACAAGCAAATCTAAGAAAAGTTCATCAACATAAAAAATCAGAAAATTGTAGATTTGCTTAACCAAGAAGTTAAGGGTGTCAATCTCTGAAATATATTTCAAATGATTTCAACGATTACAGATTTGTTTGACACAAAATACAATTAAGACAAGTATGAACTTTTTTAAATGCAAATTAATGCTAATATGAAAACTTAAGTATGCTTTCCAGATAAAACGAAGTTTTGACAATCATAATTCCAATGAAACTAAAATCAGATTTAGTATCAATGTCATTAACCATGAAAAATTTAGAACACCTTAATGATCCTTCAAACAGGAATGGACTCTGAGGAACAACAGCCAAACGAGAACGTAGGTCTCTGACAGGAATGTTTTTAATGTTTATGCCATCAATGAAAATAGAGCCTGTACATATTGGGGTTAGGCGGAAAAGAGCATTCAACACACTAGACTTTCCAGCACCTGTTCTTCCAATAATTCCAATCTGTTAACATGCCATGTGAAAAATAATAAACATAATGGGTATAATATATGATAAAGATCTTGAGCACCACATCAAGTATCATGCACTGACCTGGGTCCCTCCAGCAATTGCAAAACTAAGATTGCAGAGTGCAGGTGGCAAAGATGGCTTGTATTTTAAGGTAACATTTTGGAACTCAATTACTCCTTCATTTGGCCAATCTGGGTTCACGCATAGGCGTCCCACAATTTCTTCTTGAGGAATGTCCATGTACTATAAAAAAAGTATGATGCCTGTTAGATGCCAGAACATTAATTTCTACCCATGTTTAAGTGAAATTATGGCCTAATTCTTACTTCAAGGACTCTTTCAACTGAAACCATTTCCTTTTCTGTTTCAGTGAAACTTGTTAAAAAGCTTCCCAAAAAGGACACTATCGGAGCTGCATATGAGAGTGCCAATCCTACCTGACGGAGTAAAAAAATAAAAGGGCCATATTTAGTTTTTAGTTTACTTCTCACAAGCACTGAAACTCATCAATTAATTGCTATAAATCAGAAAATTAAAGAAGCTAACAGACAAACCAGCCCAGGGGTGCCAAAGTTGATTGGCAGATTGCCCTGATCTCCGACCACAGCCATCAATGCAATAAATGAGATGACAAATGCAGCTAATAACTGAAAGAGAGTAATCAATAGTGAAAAATGATATGCCGGCCATGAGATAAGAACTGCATAAATAAATGTTTAAAACGAAATGTCTAATGTGAATTGTAATCCTTTCTTGGCATCCAATGTTGGTATAGTCGTCTCAGAGACATACTTGAAGACGCAAGGAAAGCCACAAACTGGCTGCTATCTCTGTGTAAGAAGTCTTCTGATACATTGTTACATGTCCAGTGAACTTGCCAAAAAAAAAGTCCTGTTTCAAAGCCAAAATCTATATCAATGCTGAGGACATTTATATGGCAAGACTAGTCCTGCAGAATATAAAATTAGGGGAGCAGGCAAGCAACCCTTTCACGAGGAGGACAAGAAAAACAGAACTAAAGAGGACATGGCTAAGGCATTCTTGGTACATAGGGAAAAATCAAGTTTTTCATTCTAAAGATTTTTAAAGAAAGAAATTCATTATATAATTATTACTTTTATAATAAATATAATGCCAGAAAGG
>JBAGKO010000012.1:13148064-13173088 GCA_037177275.1 Acacia concinna
AAGAAAAAAAGAACTAAAGAGGACACCCCCCCCCCCCCCCAAAAAAAAAAAAAATCACACACACACACACACACAACAAAACAGATTTCACAGTTACAAACTCATAAAATGAACATATGACCTTATTGAAAATTTTAAACAGATATTCGTCATGGCTGAGGTTTCACCTAAATGTAATAGCGGATCTTAGCACATATTTAAGGGAAAGAACCTACAAGCACTTTGGAGGGCGGTCCATATAGCGTTGTTTCTTTTCCTTTTTTAGTGATGTGGAAATATTAAATAAATAATTGTTGGACCATAAGCATGATAACTGTCCAGCTACTACTCTCAATGAACTGTTTTACCCCAATAAGTTATTTTTCCTACCCAATCCAAACACAAGTAACTTTTTATAAGTCATTTTTTTTCTTAAGTCACTTATAAAAATAAGCCACTTATTCCACCGCTCATCCAAATGGGCCCTAAGCTCATGTGCTTCTTCTATAGGGCATATAAACTTCTATTTGATCACATAAGTGTCCAATTTGAACTGCTCCATAATTGTTACTAAACTAGATTCAAACACTTGATGGAGATGGGACTTCTAATTCATTATAGAACCCCATCTGAGTGGTATTATTATTCTTAATTCACATGCACATTTACCTCAGATTTAAATGCCCTAATAGTTGATGATCCGTCAAGCGTTTCAGTGAAAGAGGTATAAATTGGGGAACGAGAAACGCTGTCTAGTCGCCGTAGTTCTCTTGATGTTGACCTGTAGAAGAACTGAAATAAAATAGAAAGAGTAGTTCAATGATGGCATACACAGATAGGTAAACAAAGTATTTACACTGAATAATCTTCACCTTACACATAACCAGAAAATATGCATATTTAAAGGCTAAAAACATGCAATTATATCTGTCAATGAGCTGCTCACTGAATCAGAAACGGCATTTCAAAGTGATTTGACCATCAGGAATTTTTTCTAAAACCTTGTAGAAAAACTTATGTTCCAAAAACTTGCAAATCCTGTCAAGAATTCAATTGTCTCGCAGCAGTTACTGCTTCTTAGATAATCCCCTTAAGACAAGTCCTATGCTGTTTACTACCTTCAAATTATTCCTAGGCAATAATGTGTTTGTGTGCATTTTGTTTCAATGGCGCTATACAATCTTGATCTTTTATACATGCTACATAGGACTAATGCAAGTGCAAAAAGAAAATTAAGAAATGACAACAGAAAATAGATGTAGGGGAAAAATCAGGCAGAAAGAGGATAGGGGGTGAGAGAAATAGAGAAGTGCTCCACTTAAGTGATACCTGGAGTCTGCTGTAGATATACCAAAATGGCAATAGCAGGATTAAGAAAAAAACCTACAGAAAACCATTAAATCAACATTTATTCTGGGAGACAGATAAAAGCAGATTTGGAAGTTTTAGATCTTATAGGCAGGATGGAAACAAATTATGGATACCTGAACATATGACAAAACTACTGCAATGCCCAAGAGGCCAACAAAATTAGCTAGGAGAATGTTCATAATGAATGGAAGGGAGTCGTCAATTGTATAAAGATCTGAGGAAAACCTATATGAAACAACATAAATCATGAAACCTAACTTGCACAGTAGTATAATCTGTGCTATGGCCTGAAGACATCTTATCCTAACCTGTTGAGTATTCTTCCACCTGGGGTTTGATCAAAGAATTGCACAGGTGCATTGATAAGATTACCAAGCATTCTATTGTGCACTTTAATAGCTGCTCGTAAGCCACCAAATGCGAAAGAAAATGCCCTCACCAATGTGAGAACAGAATTTATGATGCAAAAGAGACCTAGTACAGCCTGCAAAGTCACGTAACAAGTCAACCAAAACAGAAAGTTGTGTTTCCTCCTAATTTATATTATTTTGCAAGATTCAATAATATTGAATTCTCTATGTTTGAAATGTTTTAAGTTACAGGTTCTAAATAAGATATGTAAGATTGTAAATTGTGAATTGCTACTAGTTTTAAATAAAAAATTTCATATAATCTTTCAGTATAAATTTTGAGAAATAAAATAAAGAAAATAGAACTGTAAACATTGTTGTGTCAAAATACTCCCTCCGGTCCTTTTTATAAGGAACAAATACCAATCGTGTGCTTCAAAAAGTTAGTTAAAAGCAATAAATATATAACTTATGTTCCTTTTGGTCTAATTATACCATTTTTAAGAAAGAGTGTATATGAGAGATAATGGGTGGAAATTAATTGCAGAGAGATAATGAGTAGCATATATTTAATGAGGGTAAAAATGGAAAGACAAGTTTAAAATTTTAAACATAAAGTTTTGTTCCTTAGATTAAGGACCACTCCTACAAAAGAGAATGTTCCTCATAAAAAGGACAGGAAGGAGTAACTAATTAAAGTTAGAGGTAAGCTGGAGTTATTTTTGAACGCCTTGAATTAGACTTCAAGTGCCAAAAAAACTCATTTAAGCATCCTCCAATCAGTATGTAAAGCAAGAGAAATGTATTGTGTAAACTAATACTGCAGAACTTCTTCTGTAAATAAGAAAAAGCTCATACCAGATAAAAGGACAGAGAGAATGTCGTTTGACTGCTTTCTGCTGTATCAACCCAAAATGACAGCCATAGATCATTTCCATTACGAGAAGCTTGCATTAGAACAGCTGACAGGCATATTACAATTGTAATGAACCAGCCAGTGAACATGGCGTAGTTCCTGCAAAAGAGTACCAATTTATTAACTAGCAATTTAGATCTTCATCCACAGAAGTAGGTCTACATGGCCGACAACAAAGGTCCTGTAAAAACTGACTGATACCAATATGGAATATGTCTAGACTCACTTATACACTCCAACTTCCACTTTTCCCTCTTTCCTCAACTCAGCTTCATTGACCTCCTCTGTTCCCTCCACAACATGGTTAATTTCTCTATCCGGGAGCTCTTTTAATTTGGAAGAAGAATTTGTGCTGCAAGACTTTCCTTTACTCTGTACATCCGAATCAAGTTCATTCAATGGGGAGAATGTTATATATGAAGAGACTTGGTGATCATTAGGACTTCCCACCCACTTTATTTGTCCTTTGTCCATTATAACAACCATCTCAGCAGAGGATATTGCCTGCATATAAATTTTAGATACATCACAATGCTAATCCTCATACAACAAATTATCGTATGCATATACAAATTGAATAGTGCAATTCAAGATATTAGTAACCTGTATATTATGGGTACAGAGAAATTGAGTTTTTCCCTGCACAAGAGGACCTAGAATGGCATTGTGTAAGATCCAATGAGCAACTTGTGCATCAACTGTACTCAGGACATCATCAAGCATAATCACATCAGATCCATGATACAGTGCCCTGTTAATTACAGATTATTAAAAAATTCTTGCTAAAATTACAAGCATTAAAAGTTCCACATAAATTATCCAAGACACATGAAGCTCAATAAGTTATAACCTGGCTAAAGCAAGACGAGTTCTCTGGCCTCCAGATAAGTTGAGTCCCTTTTCCCCAATGTAAGCCATGTCGCCTCCAACCATTAATGAGATATCAACATCTAGAGCACATGCTTGAACAGTTTCCGCATACCTATATATGGTAGCAAGATTCTTTTGACTGAAGTGTTTGTAGTCATATAATTTAACACCAAGCAGAAATACTAGGAGAAAGCTTCAATCAAATGAAAATTATTGAGGGGGGCCCATATTATTTTAAGGCATTACACCTTTTGGGATCATAACTTCTCCCAAATATTATGTTGTCACGTATTGTTCCAGATAAAATCCATGGGACCTGCAGCATTAATTAAAAAAGTAAGAACCTTAATTATCGGAAGCAAACATATGACACCCTCATGCACAAACCTGCGGTACATACGCCACTGATCCATCAGAGTGAATTGACCCATGAGTTACCCGTGTTTCTCCAAGAATCGAATATAACAATGATGATTTACCTGAACCAACCTGAATACTTGCAGTTAACAAAGTCTACAACACACATAAAAAATATCTGTGTTCACATAAAAGCTGAAATCTTCTGACAACCCGTTTGATAAACTAAATTACAATGCAGAGATTTAAAAAGGCATATACCCATTGAAATTTCCTTTCTACAAAGTATTAAATGCTATGTTCATGTAATTCGTTAAATAAATCCTGAGCATCAAGGTTTCTTACCTCTCCTATCACTGCAACAAAAGAACCCCTTGGCAGGCTTAGACTCACATGGTTCAACACCAAATTTGATGATTCTTCATCGCTGCTTGACCAAGTACAACATGCATCTTGGAAAGAGACTGCTAAACCTTTCAAAGAGTCAGGCTGTTCACTATGGAATGGCAAGGAAGCAGAATTTGTCTCTTTTGCCTTACATTTACTTTCAGGACAAGAAAGAAACCTGCTTAACCGTCGGGAGGATACAAAGGCCTATAATGCACAAACCCGTCCAATCTAATCAAGAACAAGTTCAGCCAGCAATTCTTTTGTAACAATTCATAGGGATATTGAAGACTCACATCAATCAATCCATTAATCACCCAAGGGAATGAATTCAGTGGTGAAATTAATGTGTTAAACAGAGCCAGACAAGTAAAAACCTGCAATTGAAAAGTTTTTAACAAAAGAAGATATCTTAACAATGAGTACTACGTCCAAAGAAAATAACTTATTGAAAAATAAATAAAAAATTTGTCAGTGAGAGTGGATCAGATATGTTAAGATACCATTGCAGCATCAAGTTGGTGTCCCATCAATGCATAGAGTCCAAATGTGAAAAGAGAAAAGAGAGTTGGCGTTGTAGCCCAAAAGAATACGCACCATGCATCCAAGTACTTTCGAGTCTGTGAAACAACAGTAGAACCAATTTACACTTTCCATCTCAAAACATGTAAAAATCAAGGCATGAGGCTTACAGCTAAGTGTTTCACTTCAGAAGATCTTGTCTCCATCAGCCAACCAGAAAAAAGAAGTTCCCATGCATGCATCTTCAAAGTGCGAATATATGTCAAAAGTTCCCCTGTCCTCCGTATCCTATAAAATACATAAATTTAAGGAAGTAAATAGAAGCACTGGCTTTGATCCTTATCCACCACACTGCAACATTACAAAACTAAAGTAAAATTCCATAATTGGAAAGAAAATATTAAATATTAACTCTGATATCCAAGCATGAAAAAAATGTTTGAATAACAGATAGCAACCATAGGACAAGAGCTCATCTTATGCTTGAGCAATACAAAATTATTCACTCTCCAACACATGCTCGCCGAACTCCAAAAATTCACTGAGACACAGTAAATTCCATCAAAAATAATAACTAATTTAACATTATTTGTTTAGTTGAATTTGTATTTCAAAGTAGCGTGTATGCAAACAACCAAAAAACATTTATTGAAATTCAATTCAATGATAGAACAGTAAAATCAATTGCCAGCCTAAGAGTTTTCCAGTATTTAACAAGGGAGCGAATGTATAAAAACAACCAAGCAGTGTTCTCTCTGGTGTGTCCTATTCAAATATATTATCATCCACAGAAAACTTAGATGTGATAAACAAGTTGAGAAAGGAACCATTGCAAAGAAACTACAAGATAGGGAGCCAACCTATTATTTGTGATCCAAATAGGAACAATTAAACAAGACATGTCTTAAGTAAGTTATCACCAAATAAAATGCAAATTTCGCATGTCCTCTGCAAATATTTGATCATTCACATCAAAGCCACAAGTAGGAAACTAAAGGTTTAAAAAATCTATAATACCTTTCATCCTTCTGTTTCATCATTTTCTCAGTTGCATTTGCAATCAATTTTGATATCCACTTGTTGACTGCACCAATTAAAAAATGGGGTTGAAATAACCACAATTGAGTCTAACAAAGAAAGAAAAGAAAGAGACAAGCACAACTGTATTTTTCTTGAAATAAACTCAACAACCCCAAAAAAAATCTAACTCCTGAGATATATACATTAAATACAAGGTTAAAAAAAACACGTTACCTGTCTTGAGATCAGGCTCATCTGTCACACAATGCACATAATCTAAAGTGACTCACTGTTTATGACTCATAAATAATGTGGTTTGCTATGATTTTTATTTTTTATATTGATATTGGTTCTTGAACAACCTTGTGATTTGGGACTCTGAATTCAAGTACTGAAAATTATGTTATGACCTCATTTCCCATGTGGTTCATAAACAGTATGAATCACTTTAGATTTACATATACAGAAGATATCAAGTCCATCCAACATGTGTTAGCAGAAATGTAAATAAAACATAATTCTATATGAAAAGACTGGTTTAAAATCAAATGGCAGAAGCATGCAAGCATTGGACATCTTAATGAAACAAGCATTTTTCAAACCCTAAAAAAGTGTGTAGTTCTTCAACTGTGTCAAGGGCCTGGAAACACTATTAATGAACTGCATCCATTATAAATTAAAAGCAGCAGAAACAGCTCCCACAAGATTAAGCGAAATAAATTGTATTTAAAGTTGATCAAACACTAGCATCCAAATATTTGCAAATTCATCCAAGCTATTAATGTTGGTACTTGATAGCTATACACAAACAAATCATATTGCAAGAAGAAAACAAAACACAAGTGAACGATAGAATAAGTTCAGTTCTCAACCACTCAAAGTTCTGTAAGAGTGCAATTCTACCTGGTATCAACAAAATGGTAATTGCTAATCCAGATACAAATGCAAATTTGACTTGAGTATACAAAAGGTATAGCGCCACTCCAATTTGTAAAGGCAAGCTGAAAACCAATTAAATCACAGTGCTCAAAATTTATATAAAATGCATTGGAATTCTGTCAATAAATTCTAAATGATAGGTCAGCTTGAAGAACAGATTATACGATAGAATAATCGATCTGCATCTTGTATTATTTGTAATGAGGAGTACACTTTATATAGCCAACGGCTTAGTCTAACGAATGCTGACGTGTACACTAGACTCAACAAGATCATGGAACTAGCTCACAATAGAACTGTAATCAACTGATATTGGTTACTCTTACAAGGTCTATGCAAAATTCATTCTTATCTAGTGCAGAAAAAATCTCTGAAGACACAAATAAACAGATTAAGGTAGTAAGGTACAAAAGAAATCACATATATAATCCTTTATAAAAGAAAAATCGAAGTTGAAGTTGAAATGTGTAAAATTGAATGCAAAATACTAGAATAATACCAGTCGTTTGCATTCAACTTTGTCAACTTCACAGATACTCAACTTTAAAAAATCTAAATCCAGACATGAACTAGAAGAAGAATATTATCCAAGACAATTGGGATAAGATCAAAGAGATTTTGATCTACCCTAACTTAAAATAATTCAGAATTAAGAGAATACCTCCACACATCATGGAAACTATTACACATGTTGACGGTTCGGTCAGCATCCACAGACATAAATGTCTGAATTTCTCCATTAGAGAATTTTGAACGCTCGGCTAAGTTCACACATAGACACTTCAAGCACACACAACAATATACATGACTTAGCATGGAAACAAGATCATAGGTATAATCGTAGAATGACTGAAAATTCAAAGTAATAGCATCATTTGAATTGAAAGTATAGCATGATTATTTAATGAATAAAATATTCAAAGTTTTGAATTGTGTTGAGAGTTCATGAACCTCTCATCTACTTTCAAAAGATTCATGGAACTCCTTAAGACAAAAAGTTGTGCTGCGCTGTAATCCAGTTTCAAATCTTTGTTCAACTGAAATATCCCGTCAACTTGAGTACATGTTTTTCTCAACTAAAGGGACCCTCTTACATATTAAAATATGGAGAGTATTTTAGTCAAAAAATAAACAATGGACTTATATATTTTAAAAATAAAGGTAAGGTCTTTGTAATTAACTCTTGTTTTACTTTTTACCAAATCAATTGTTTAATCGCTTACACTATAAACTAAACAAATAGCATACCTTCTGATATATTAGAGTCATGATACTAGACCGTAGCTTTAGCTTCAGCTTGCCAAGATGAAAAGTATATTGTGTATCTAAGAAGGATCTGGATAAGAAGGATACAAGAAATTAAACAAACTCCTACAAGTTAAATATAAAATCTCAGTCAAAGGAAACATAAATTAGAAACCACTGATTTATTCCGCACCTCAAATACAATAAAGGAATTATTGCTAGGACCAATCCCTCAAGGAAACAAATACATCCCACTAGAAAGCAAACAAAATTTAAAAAAAAATCCATTTCCTAAATGCATGAGATTGACTATTCTGACACTCTTCTCGTTATGAATTTATCATAGGTTTCGCAGTTTCTCATTTTATATGGTCTACTCTAGTGAGTAGGACTATTACCAAATTAATTAGGGAAGAATGATAAGCAGTTAAGCTTTTCAATATGCTAGTGTATCTTTAACAGTGTATAATTTGAGATCACCACAAAAATAGCACTGAAAACTACTTGAGCACAGCTACACCCAGAAACATAAAATTCTTGAAGTAAAAATAAAGAGAACAAGAGTAGCTATATTATTTAAACTCATAAGTCCAAACTCACTTAATTACGGATGTGAGGCCCAAGGATATAGCAAGTAAATATCCATCCAACCCCTCTGAACCTGAAAGATCAAAATAAAGAATTATAATTTTTATTATGGCACTATTTTCAATTGAAAGAATGGAGATATCACACCCCATGAATTCTTTATATCATCAATTCTAAGTTTTGGCATATAAATGCTCAAAAAATTTACAAAGGAAGACACTTGTAAGATAATAATGCTAGAATTGTGCAAAAATCATCCAAAACGAAATCACTATTTTAATTGTCATGCCAAAGTTGCTTAGAGAGTTAGCCTATTTTGATATTCAAATTTTATTTGGTCCTTTCTCCATTTTATTGAAAGCCTAAGAAGTATACAGAGTGGCAGATAGAGAAGCAAATAATATACAGAAGGCTATCTTCAGAACTGATTTTGTCAAGTGCATACTTGTAGGATACAAACCCCTTTTTAGATTACTATGCTTACGTTTCATACTCCTTTCACTGAAAATGAGAATGATTTTTAGTGCATTATAAATCTTGTTATAACTAGATGACCATTGTCCTCACCGCACCCTCTGTAACCTGGTTTCCATAGGGTCAATTCCGATCAGAGTATCAAACAGAAAAAGGATTATCTAAGTGCCTCATTGTACCTTACTAGCAATTATTTTTCTATTCTCCATAGGCTCATATCTGCTCAAACAGGAAAAGGATTGCCTAAGAACCTCTTTTTAACTTCCTAGCAATTTATTTCTCTATTTATTGTGATTGATTATATTACAAAGTTGCAAATTTTAATTTTTAAACAACAGATTTTGTAGAAATTCCAAATTAAAAGGAAAATCTTAGACAGCAAGAGGGATTTATGATGAGTTAGAGATTGAATAGAATTATATGTGCTGCAAAACAGTATAACATACATCATGAAGGAATGGAACATAATAAATGTTGTAACACCTTGTTGAAGAAACTGGATCAGCTTATTGAGGAGCAATGGTCCCGCAAAACCAAGACAATCATTAATCACCTGCAAGAGGTTCAAATATTTTATTTCTGTAATGTAAAGCATGAATATTAAAAACACTTGAGTTGCATTGAAAAATTTGGTTTCTCGGACAACTATCTGGTTAAGTTGACATAATCAATACAACCAATGATAAGAGGCAAGTATGAAATCTGAAACTCAGCCTGCATAACTAAATGAAAGCAATGCACTACTCAAGCTCATTCATTTAACAGATGAATCCTGAGCCTGAACTACCTGCAACCATCACATTTGATCTATTGCCCTAGCTCTCTTACAACAACAACAACAAAGCCTTAATCCCACTAGGTGGGGTTGGCTACATACTGCCCTAGCTCTCTTGTTCAAGAAAATTTCAATTGCAACAGTAATAAAGAAAAACTCCTAGAAACCTTGACATACTTCACCGGACAAATGAAATTCTTATATTTCCAGAATAAACCCAAAAATTGAATCTCCTTACAGAAGGTTAGGGAATCAAGGCAGTATGTCAAAGTTCCAATGTCAAAGATCACTAAGAATCAAACTAGTATCCCAGCACTCCATTGATGCTTAAACTTAGAGTACATACCACCTCGAAATAGTAGTGCACAATCTCCAAGTTTTAATTGAACATGGGATAAAAATTTTACCTTCAATAAACCCAGGCGGAGATATGGCCATCCATATGCACAGCATGCTGCTCTAAGTAAAGATGGGTTTGAACCATTATTGCTCAGTTGTGCTAGCCAGCAGGTGAAAATTATATCATGACAAGAAGAAGGATCTAAATCTGAAGGTAGTTGCAGCAGATCTTCAAAGTCCAGTTGTTTAACCACACCGAGGTCCATTACAGGATTTATGAATTTGAAAGTCATAAAAGCACAAAAGTTCCCAGGTTTTCCCTTCAAGAAAAAGATTGAAAGGGACAGCTAATAAAACCTTATCACAAAATTTAAATAAAAAATAGCAGAGACAATGACCAGGCAGCATCAAAAGAGAGTAAATTTTCTATACCAAACTATATTCTGCTATGATCTAAGGGAAAAAAAATTAGCATATAGATTGTGGTGAAGAATGGTAAAACGCAGGATGCAAGAGTTATATATTGCATTCAAATTTACAGATAATAGCCGCCTATATTTATAAAAGAATAATTAACTTGAGAGGGTAAGTGTTTGATAAAAAAAGGTAAAAATTTACAACATGTACTTACTAGCTCACGATGGCAACCTTCCTCAAGGTCCATATCATTAGAAAGAAGTGGATCTTCAAATGAACTAAAGTTGGGACAACAGATTCAGTCAGTAATTCTTTGTGTACTCTAAGAAAACATAATCTACACAAGAATATGCTAAATGAAACAGACAATCAAGTGAGTGTAATATGCATGCTATAACAGAGATAACAATAGTTTAACTGGCCATAAAAAATCACTGTAAACAAGAGAGCTGGCTACAAGAGTTGGTTTAGTTCTATTTGGAAGGCCAAGGGCTAGAGAGTGAAGGAAAAAGGAAACATCACACTTCAACATTTGACCTCCAAAATATTTTTGCCACTTGAGTAATCCTTTTGAATACCGCGTCTGTTTCTATATGTAAGTTACATTCTAAAAAGTTTTGAATATTTGAAATACATGTCACTTCACTTGATCTAGGTGGCATTAAATATTTTTTCCAACTTCAACCCGTGTTAAATAATTAAAAACAATTATGGTGGAGAGAGGGATTTGATATAACTATGATAGGGTAATAATTTAATGAGGGTAATGTTGGAAAGAAATGGTCTTTTTTGAAAAGTTCAAGAACTCCAACTAATTTAAACAAACTTCATTGGTTTGTGTTATGAAGTTAAAAGTGACTTACATATAGGAAGTTAGGAACAGAGGGAATATTTAATAAAATCATCCAACCAGCATGATATTCAAGTAAGAGGAAACAACAGATTTCCCTCTTTCTAAAATTTACTAATCCTTTTTACATGACATTTACCTAAACCTCAAAATGAAAGCGACTATGTAAAAACTACTAACCAGTATATACCTGTTTCTAGGAGACAACATCTTTATTCTTATGACATTGATGGATATTCCATATGTGATATTCAGGAGAAGTATAAAGCTTTCCACCACACATATTGGAATCTGCAATAGAAACCAACAATTCTATGAATCAAAAGGTAAAGTGACATGCCCAGAAAACAGAATTGTAACCTGGAAACCAACTACAGCACCTCCAACAATGGGAACTTTGTAAGCAAATGGAAGATCCAGAATAGTGGTTTCAGAAGCCACCAGTAACACAAGAAATTGTTGCAGAGCATGTAATCACTACTGACACACCTTGAGAAGATAATGATATTTGTCTACAAAAAGAATAAGCAAATGATAGTTCCCCGAATTTACAGATAGCGTGTCTTAAAAATTTCAGAATATTGCAGCAAACCACCAACTCAGAGCAGCTATAAAATTAAAGAAGCTTACCCAAACCATCAACTCAGAGCAGCTATAAAACCACTTATGATATCCGACAAAGTGCCTATTAATTTCTCTCTTCCATAGAAAAATTATGTCCAAAAATGAAGCACATGCTCCAACGGCTGGTATTACATGCAGAAAAAGCTTCTTCCAAGGGCCCATCTGCCCACCCATTGCATCAGTATTAGCAAATGGAGATATTTTATCATGTAATTATTTAATATACAAAGATGGCATCCATGCAATTATAAGCTTGAATTAATTATAATAAAGGTGGAGTCAGATTCCAAAAAACTTTGATAACTAAAGGACAATGTATGAATTGCTGATTTGGTCTTTACAAACAGTTTATGAATTGTTTATACAATTCTTTATGGTAATTTAATTGCTGCCAAATGAAAAACAGGTTTATTTATCACTCCATATATCCAGGAACATACAAACATGAACCATAGTATTGAACCACCTCTAAGCATGTAATCTGCAAAGCTATTAGAAAGGAACCACTGATGATCTGTATGTACTCAGAGAAAAGATTTCAGCATAATAATTTGAAGATGACAAGTTATAAGCACACCAGATTCACATAAACTATTAAATGGTTGAAAAGGAAAGAAAGTAAAAATGTTCTCAGCAGCTGTATTAACTGCATAGAAAATGAAATGAAATGAAATTAATATAACTAAGGTTTAATTGGTGAAGCCTTCTTAGAAACCAATAAAGATCTGCCACTACCTGCATGTCTGATCTTTGAATTGCTCGGCCGCTCTTGTGAATACATCCAACCACAACAATTATAACAATAGTCACTGCATTCAGTCCAAAACCTAACACCGTGTGTGTAATTAAGGAAAATAGATTTAGATCAAAAAAACCATAAGTTTTTAATCGCCAAATTCAGAAAATAAGGATATATATCTTGGAAACACTCTGAGAATCCCTTTCCATCCCATACCTGAAAACCAGAAAAGGGGAAAAACAATTCATGACCAGAGATGATTGAAACTTGTAATATTTGATAAATAATCTAATCTCTCTTTACTTCCAGATTATTCCTAAAAAAACCCAGTAAAAAATAACTACTCTAATCACTCTGTCACCAAAGTGAAGTTTAATTGACTCAGAGGAAAAACAGAAACAGAGTCATAAGAATATGTTTGGGAGAATTATTAAAGTTCCAAGTAAGGAAATTAATATTAGAAAAATCCTCATTAACAAGTTGAGAAGTTATATTGATAAGTTAAAGAGTTAGCTGGACTTGTTTCCTTACTAAACACTTCAATGTAATTCTCCCAGTAGGTTTCTTATATCACTCCTTTTCATATTACAGAGTTAACGAAGTTTGAGAGTATTCATAGGTCAGTTCATCTGACTTTGTAGAACACAATAAAGTCATATAGATGAACATTACAATGTAGAGTTTTCGAAATGTCAAATAGCTCGTAATTCACTTAAACTCATGCAAAGACGAAAAATTCTTAGTCACTACTATAATTTATCAGAAATGCTAGCTTTAAACCAAATGAACATGCCCAGACATGTTCTTCTGGACGAAGCTCAAAAGCTTCAATATTTTTATTCTATCTACCTTTTTTGTAGAAGAAATTATCATGATCATTCTATGCCGCCAGAGAGTAAGGCGAAAGAAATAAGAAAATTATGTCGAAGAAAAACCCAACGGAATTACACTTGTACGAAAACGAATTGAAAAAGACGAGAAATGCGTACGGATTGAGTATTAGGGCAAATTAGTGCCAGAAACTTGTCCATTGATAGAAGAGCTTCGTAGCAGGAAGAACTGCGAGGTGGGTTTTCTTTGTAAGGAGAAAAGCTTTAAACTTCGGTCGTTGTTGCAAGTCGTGAGTACTGAGTAAGTGAGTAGTCAGGTGGTGTGTGGCGTGAGCGTACCATAATGTCGTTATCTTTTTTTTTTTTTTTTTTTGCCATTGACCGTAATGTCGTTCTCATGCAAATGTCAAAAGGCACATTGCCGTTTGCCAGAAAAACAAAAAGACAGTTGACAAAAAAATAAAAGGAAAAACAAAGAGACAATAAATTATTTCACTTTTTTGTTTTGCCAACAAATTATTTCACTTTTAAATATAGCTTCATGATTGTCAAAAAGGAGTATCAATTATTTTGTCATTATGACATGTGACTTTTACATGTAATTCCTTTTTCTTTTTTTGCATTTTGAACTAAAATTCATTTAGATATTTTTCTTTGATGAAGTTTGCATGTACTAATTCTGTAATTAAGTTTAACTTGAGAATTGAAAGATAAATTCATTTTTTCCTGAATTTTTGAAATTACAATCGTGGTGTTTTTTTAACTTAAAATTATAATTGTGGTATATAGAAATGCTCCAATTTAAAATGAGAATTACCATTTACCACTACGATGAATAACAAATGTAGTCTAATGTAATTAAAGAACTTGATAAAATATATATAAACAATTTAATATAAGTATTTTTTTTGAAAAAACAAAATCTCTTATATATAGTACTCTCGCATTAGTTCTCCTTAGAAAGGAAGTGATCCAACCGCACCTTCCATTATGGGCTCTCTAGTAGAAATTTTTTTAACTTTGTTGTTCTTTCTTGTATTTATTTTGAGTATTTATGTTGTTGTTTCCTGCCTATAAAAAAAAAATACTCACTCCGTTCCTATTTATAAGACCTTTTTAGAGAATCCTAAAAAAAATCCTAAAAAAGATAATTATATTACTTTAAGACATTAAAGTTTGTCGTTTTTCTTTAAATTATGTTTTTTGACTTATGAACTACTATATAATGTAATAAAACACAACATATGATATTATTAAGTAATGTAATTAACTTTATTATGATTTTCTAAAAGGGTCTTATAAATAAGAACAGAATTTTCATCTTTAGTCCTGTGAAATTCATAATATTTTGAGGTTTGACTGAAAGTAATTTAACTTATTGGTCCTCAATCCTATAAAATATGAACGGGATCTATCATTTGCCTAAAAATTGGTGAATCGTACCCAATCTAGGTGAACTACTTCACTAATTTTTTTAATAGTTTAATAAAAAATTATATTTTCTTTAGAATTTTATATTAATAATTCTGAGATTTTTACTTTTTTTTATCATGTTAGTTTCAATTTGACTTCAATCTAACTCACTGATATTTTACCGATTACCTCAATAGGTTCAAAGGTTGGTGCAGGGTTATCAACCATAGAAAAATCTTATAAAGAGTAAACAGGAGTAGCAACTATAGATTTGGAATCATTTCCTGTACTATAACTTAGTCATTGTATTGCATGTTAACTTCTTAAATGTTTGAATTGGATTATCTTTCATTTCACCAACGTTTTCATAAAGTTGTTTTGACTATTAAACTTTTTTTATTTATAGACCTTCCATAACACAAGTAATTTGTAACTAATCTATCTTTTAAGTGTTTTGCAGCTATTCTTCCCATTTTTTTATAATTAAACATTTAAGATTTACTATTGAGCATGTCTTGACCACATAAAGGTTTTTTCGTACTTTCCCTTTCTTTTATTTCCTTCTTTCTTTTCTTTCTTTTTTTTGTTTTTTTTTAAAAGGAAACTTTGACTCTTCTAGTTGGTTAATACCATTCTCTAATCTCATTGTCCCCACTGCCTCTCTTTGCCATTGTTGCATTGTGTCTGTTCACTCTTAAAATTCTTTTTATTGGAAAAAATAATTAAAAACTTTATATATATATATATATAAATTATATTCTCTTATTCCAAGTATAAGCTATTTCTAATTGATTGACACATATCAATGAAAAACTTAGAATATTAAATTTATCACAAAGTTTAAGTGATTTTTAATATTATTATTACTGACTGGTCATACTAAATTTTAAAATCATATTAACTTCTACCCTCTCACAACCTTGTTAAATATTATCATACATAGAAAAAAAAATGTAATAATACCCTGTAAAAAGCGTTCTATAATGGGGGACTAGAGGGTAAATCTTCCAATTACTTAAATTTTTGTTAATTTTTTTTCATCAAACTTTTTTTTTGGGTTAAATTTGAAAATTGTTCAGCTTATAAAAGTGAACAAAGCCTTTATTTAAAGACAAAAAAGGCCATTTCATTTCAAGCCGCTAATTTTAAAAACAAGTGCTCAAAAAGGCACTTCAAAGCTAAGTGGGTGTAAGCTTTATGCAGCATAAAAATTAAAGCAACTGAAAAAGTTGGAATCTCCACTCTCATATGCATGCGCTGTGTTTAGAACAAAGCTCCATGAATATTCCCATTTGAAGATCTTTTTCTCTGTAATGTAAAGCTTTTGGCTTTGAAATTTTAGTGGCCCTCGCACATGCCAACCAAGTCACAGTTCCACTCACAAAAGACACACACACATCTTATCTTCTCAAAAGAACATTTTCACAGTCTAATTGAGAGTACCATTCAAATCTACTGATAATGGCAACTAACTCTGAAAGAAATAATATGATCAGTTAGCATAAAGATTTTTATGCGTGAAGAGATGCTTAGCTTCCCAAGTTCCTGAGTAGAAACTGATGATGGCATTTTGAACTGACCATGAGCCATTTCTCAGACTGGAATTCCAATACTTTCTTCTGAATGGAATAAAACTGAAAGCCAAAGAAAAACGCCACTTTGTGTTCAGAGGTTGAACAAAAGTGAAGGTGTTGCAGCTAAACTGTGTAGCAAAGCTTTGTATCAATGGAAGCCAAGCATATGCAGAATGCTTGGTAACCTGTCAGAGGATATCTGAAAACATGAAGGAGAAATATTAATTCAGTGTTTGGTGCAAAACCACAGCATAACACCAAGTTTCAAAAAAGTAACTTTTCAACAATGTTAGGTTGTGTTTGGAATAATGGTGAGAAAAATGACTTATTTATTATCAGACTTATATAAAAGTAAGATTGGGTAAAAGTTTGATTGTGTGATGTGATTTATGTTTGGAATGACGGTAACAGAAATTACTTTTGTAAAAATGAAACTTGTTTAGTTGATACATTAAAAAATAACTTTTGATAAGAAATTACTGAAAAGGACATGAATCAAATCATGTGTTGTGATTTATTATATATATATAAGTTCATAAGTCAAACAAAATAGTTTAAAGAAAAAAAATAAATTTTAATGTTTTAAAGTAATATAATTAACTTTTTTATAATTTTCTAAAAAAGTCAACTGTGTCTTATAATTAGAACAAGAGGAAGTAAGTTATAACAGAAAAACCAAAAAAATAAAATTTAAAAAAAGTTAAAAAGACAATCGTTCAAATAAACAATCGTTCAAATAAGTAACTCATTTTTACTTAAAGAAAAAACTAACTTATAATTCATAAGTCAAATTAGACTACCGCCCGTACCAAACACACTTTTTGAAACACATAATGAAACTGACGTTTTAGGCCCAAATCGTCATACCAAACACACTGTTAGTCTCAAATGATGATTTTTTGTGTCAATCATTATTGTTTTTTAAAATTAAACCTGTGTTAGTATTTTAGAATTTTTTGTCAACATCTAAAATTTCAATATCAGCATTTTGTGTTCATAGCAATTAGGGTTAAAGGAAAGGACCGGAAAGACACTATATGAAAATATGGGACCAAAATGAAATCTTATGTAAAATTAAAGGACTGAAGATTTATAATTGCCTATATAATCTGTTATTAAAGAGAGCTAGACATGATGGTGGGTTTCAATTGATAAGCAGGGTTAACAGGATTGGATAAAACCACATAAAGGGCGTGGCAGTCCAAAGCTACTTCTTTACCTACTCTCTCTCTCTCTCTCACACACACACATCCCACTAATGTGGGTGAATTATGAAAAATCCAACTCAAATATCATATTAACCAATATAAATAAAAAAGTAGAAATTATTAACAGAACTAGGCCCAGCATACTTTCAGAAACTTTAAGCCCAAAGGTTTTATTCAAATCCCCAGATTGAAAGTGATTAGTATATACCTGTAATCCAAAACAAACTTCGATTTTGCCACCCTGCCTAGCTGCAGAATTGTTTGCCTCCCATTCTCCTGGCCACATCATGGACTTTTGAGAAAATTTAACAACTTCAAGTGTCTCTTTATTGTTAACGTGCAGGTGTCAAAATTAACTCTCAGATTATTTTGTATCGAAAAATAGCAGCAAGTGAAATGACACAGCTAATGCTAACTAATGTTCTCCACTCCTATGAGTTTATGTAAACATTGTCAACTTTGGGGTGATGCAATTGTGAATCTGCACTAACGTGCCATTGCCATTCACCTTTTGCCATTTTCTATTAAATTTTAAGGGAAACAAATCTTATTAATCAATTCCTTGCACCTACACGCCATATAGATAGATAGGTAGATGGGTTAGTCACAAAATCAGGTTCAATCACTATGAATTCTTACTAGAACTACGGTCTCCTATGGTTAGGACTTCTATTATACCTCCAAAGTCAGCTGGAAATTTTTAACTGATGTCTGAATCTCAAGTCCTGATCTTCCTTTATCTCTGAAGTCAAGTTCAAACTGCTTTGAACTCTGAAATAAACCAACAGGAACTAATCAAGTTCAAATGTCTGACTGCAACATGACAGTAAAATGTCCTCTTAGCCTCGTACCTTGTCGTAAATTGGCACTCTTGAAAATAGTTGGTTGACTTTGTCCAGCTTTTCTTCCCAATCTGTTGGCAGTCCTTTGATATGTTGTGCCTGTAACACAACCAAATTGGACTTGAAGAATTCCATTACGTTAAAATAGAATACAAGTGATATTGTTTTTAATTTTTTTTTTTTGTTGCAGTAGAAACTTATTACTACGTCAATGTGATGATGGTAAGGACCTCAATTTAGTACATAAACTTTTAAGCTAACCTGACTTGTGTTCTTCAATGACATAGATTGATGTTTGGGAACATATGCCCTCATGCTTCTGTAACTTCCTGTACATGTTGCTATAGTTGGTATAAATCTGCAAAGAAGACAATCAAATTCTAAAGTTAGCAGAGACGAATGACACCCTCAGGGTGGTTGCTGAGGATGAAGATATGGACTTACGCCACGACAGCAAGAGGCGGTTTTGATTGTTTACCCCGGCAATCATGACGATACCCCTATCATCAACAAGTCCACAAGTAAGATTATACAAGATTGTCAAAAGGCGTCTAAGATGTGTGCGTTCAATACAATATGCTCCATTTGGTCCTAAACATATGATCCACTTGCAGTTTAATTTCTTTATTAAAGTGGATCTTATACTAATGACTGGAGAGAATAGCATCCGAAATACATTCATTGTCATCTAAAATCCTTGAAGACAATAGATGATACCTCCAAAAGTTGGTATACAAGTTTCAGAAGCCATAATGCTATCTTATACCCAATATATGTCAGGGAACCAAAGATAAAAGCAGATGGCTTTTAAACGTATTTTATCCTGTATTGAAATTCTTAAAGAGAAAGAGCACTAGACTGAACCTGATCCCATATGTGGTATTTTGAACCCATGAAGTTGGCTATCACTGTTCCAAGCAAACTATCATCTGAATTGGACAAAAGTCCTTGTACATTCTGAGCTATGGTGAATTGAGACCTCCCATTTCGCCTCTTATGGTAAGCCACAGCCAGTTTCCTATTCTGTCGTCCTTTCCCTTCCTAGAATGTTAAAATTTACTGAAGTCAAGGCTTAAGGTCCACATACAAGTTACTAAATATAGCAATAATAACGCTCCATGCATTGTCACTTTATTGCAGAACAGTGAGAACACTAATAATAATCTTGACATTTACTAAGTCCAAGGATCCTAAGATTAGCCACTGTACCAAGTACCTACCAACACTAATCAGATAAGATTATGAATGACAGCTTATCGTGTTAACTTTTTGATAAATTATAGATATCTTACATAGGTATAAAGAGAAAACAATGTGCCCCCGGATAGACCTTCTGGCGGTGCTTCCTTCACAATAACACACGTACATCTTCCAACATCAACGGGCAATGGTCTACAGATCAAAGACCTGGACACAAATTCATCGAAGAAGGGTCAACTTCTAAGTTCTAAGTAACATTAAGACTCTCATAGGTTAGAAATTCATCAAAACTGAAAATGAAAGTTCAGAAAATCAACACATCTGAGGCCAAAGTCGGATTTTGTTTGTACTCACTTGTTTGGCAGAGTTGACCACGATGAAGCTGGAGCTGCCTCAGAATCAGAAAAGTCCCAAACATTCATAGAACTCGAATTCTCCAAATCAAAACGATCCCATATCTTAGAAGACCCAAAAGCCTTTTCAGAGTCATTCATTTGCATGCAGAACTGAAGCGAAGTAGGCTTCAAGATCCTATCAGTAGACAAGGACCTAGAATTTGAGAACTTTTTGGGCACTGCATTTTCTTTGTCATCACCAGAAGAAACTACCGCTTCTTTCTTGTTAGGCTCTGCATTCTCTTTGTTATCCGACAAGATTTTCATGCCTCGGCGAGCGAAACCTTCAAAGTCGTCGCCTTTGGAAGCTAAACGGCCATAGTCACAGCTACAGCTCCGGCTATGCCTGAGCTCATTGAGGGAATTGACGTAGAGAGAATTGTATGATTGGCCTGGCATGGAGGATTTTTTGCAACCATCCATCATCTAGGTGCCAAAGAAATTACCCAAATGATCAAACTATATGGGATTTAGGTGGAAAAGCTTCAGTATCTGAGAAGAGTTGACATTACAGGGATTCAAACTTCTGAAGCTGTGTCTGGGTACATATATAGATTCAGTGAAGGCTAAAACGATGCTGGGATTTGATACTCTAATAGACTTCCACGAACTGGGATTGGAGTTAATTTTGTCCTTGTGGGGAAACTGGAAAGAACTGGGTGTTGATAAAGCATTTAATTTAACGGCTACGCATTCATTAAAGGATATATATGACTATAAACTATATAGACGATGGGTAGGGGGGTCCCTCTGAAGTTTGAATATGAAGGGCGAAGGATGAGTCATGGGATATTGTGTGGAGAGAGTGATAATGAAACGAAGTTTCAAATTTAGAAAAGCTTTGGGAAACGAACTGGTATTGGGCAGTGGTTGTGGAATTTTGCATTTCTTGTGTTTTGATTTGGGTTGGAACTAACGGTAACTATTCATTCAGTAGGTACCAAGAAAATGCCACTAAGTTTTCAAACCTTTTGTCGCTTTGTGCAAGTTTGAGCGGCAAACACGTCCGAAATACCCTGCAGTGCATAGCTCGTCTATCAATAGGAACCGTCAGATGGATCTAGCGGTCTAAGATGCTCAGCACCAACAAAATGCTGCAAAGGAAATGAAGGGAAGTGGAAAATTTTTGATGAGTTGGGTTTTTTTGAAAAAATGGATTAGTTGAGTTAATAAAATATTAACGTTTCTTACCACTTAATATTACAGTTTTTTTAATTAAATTTTAGGGAAAATTGCATTTCAGTCCCAACCAACGAAATATACGACAATATGGTTCCACAAATTCTCATATTTACAAAAAAAGTCCCGTGGAACTTTTTTGCAATTAATTTCTTTAATTTTTTAATATTTCTCTCTCCCCTCTAACGATTGACGTCTGACACGACTGACGCGCGTCAAACTCTCTCTCTCCCCTCTATTTCTCTATCTCTGTGTGAAGTTGTCACAAGTCTTACATAAAGTTGTCAATGCCCTTACATGGAGTTGTCAATGGCCTTACATAAAGTTGTTAATGTCCTTACATGGAGTTGTCAATGGCCTTACATAAAGTTGTCAATGGAAAGTGCGCCTTATTCTCTCTTTCTATTTTTTTTTGTAAATGCCATTAGAAATACTCCCTCCAGTCCAGAATATAAGGAACTTCAACTAATTCACGGGAAATAATAAGTGTCCTATATTGTAGACCAAATCATTCTTCTATAAGTGCCTTACATTATGAACCGAAGGGAATACGTGTATTTCCATTAACAATTCAATGTAAAGTCATTAACAACTCCATGTAAAGCCATTAACAACACAATGTAAAGCCATTAACAACTCAATATTAAGCTATTGACAACTCCAAGTAAGGGCATTGACAACTTTATGTAAGGCCTGTGACAACTTGAGAGAGAGAGAGAGAGTTATGTAAGGCTGTTGACAACTTCATGTAAGGCCATTGATAACTTTATGTAAGGCCTGTGACAACTTAAGAGAGAGTTTGATGCGTGACAACTCTATGTAAGACCATTGACAACTCTATGTAAGGGCATTGATAACTTTATGTAAGAACTATGACAACTTGAGATAAATAGAGAAAATTTGACACGTGACAACTTTATGTAAGGCCATTGACAACTCCATGTAAGGCCATTAACAACTCCATGTAAAGTTGTGAATGCCCTTACATGGAGTTGTCAATGACTTTACATGGAGTTGTCAATGACTTTGCATTGTATTGTTTATAGCTTTACATAGAGTTGTCAATGGCTTTACATTGAGTTGTTAATGGAAACACACGTACTCCCTTCGGTGCATAATATAAGGCACTTTTAGAAGAATGGTTTGGTCCACAATTTAGAACACTTATTATTTCCCGTGAATTAGTTGAAGTTCCTTATATTCTGGACTTGAGGGAGTATTTCTAATGGCATTTACATAAAAAAAAATAAAAAGAGAGAATGAGGTGCACTTTCCATTGACAACTTTATGTAAGACCATTGATAACTCCATGTAATCACATTAACAACTTTATATAAGGCTTGTGACAACTTGAGAGAGAGAAAGAGAGAGGGTCTGATGCATGACAACTTCATGTAAGGCCATTGACAACTCCATGTAAGAGCATTGACAACTTTATGTAAAGCCTGTAACAACTTCACATAGAGAGGGGGGAGTATGACGTGCATCAGTCGTGTCAGACGTCAGTCGCCAGAAGGGAGAGAGAAATATTAAAAAATTAAGAAAATTAATTGCAAAAAATCCCACGAGACTTTTTTGCAAATATGAGAATTCGCAGGACCTTTTTGTCGTATATTTTGTTGGTTGGGACTGAAATGCAATTTTCCCTAAATTTTATTACTCTAACTAATCCAATGCTTTTAAATTACCCTTATTAAAATTGTATATTTGTTCCCCTCTCCTTCCCTCTATTTCTCTTGTGCCATTAAGAAATGAGGAAATAAAGAGGAAGTTGATGATAACTCATCATGTCAAAAATTATAATGTCGAAATCCTTAAATGATATTGAACGATGACGAAAAAACCAAAGATAAGATTTTGTAGTCTTTTAATGTGTTTGGCCCTCTGATTCCAGGTCTAATTGGCATGATTCACGAACCCCAATATACGATTGCTGTTGGAAAAAAAAAATTGAGATGTTTGGGGTGACGTTGGAGTACATTGCTGCAATTGTAGAAATTGTGAATAATCTATAAGCACCATTTTTTGTGCTTTTCATCCGATTGACATGACAGCGATTGAGTTTTTTTAAAAAAAATCTTTTATTTTTATTCCATCTAGTCCTAATTATAAGACTCATTTGATTTTTTTGAGAAATTAAGCGAGCCAAAAGAATCAACTAAATCTTATAATTAGGACCAGAGGTATTATAAATATCACATTATATTGACATATAATAAGACTCCATCTAGTTCTAATTATAAGACCCAGTTGGTTTTTGTGGAGAGATTAAGCAACTCAAAAGAGTCAACTAGATTGTGTAATTAGGACCGAATGTAGTATAAATATAACTATATATTTATGTGTAATAAGACTCCCTCCAATCCTAATTATAAAACATTTTTTATATAAATTAAGGAAATCAAAAGAGTCAACTAGGCTTTACAGTTAGCACAAGAGGCAATATAAATATCACACTATATTTATGTGCAATAAGACTCCCTTCGATCCTCATTATAAGACCTAACTGATTTTTTTAGAGAGATTAAGGAAGTCAAAAGAGTCAACTAGGTTTTATAATTAAGGCCGGAGGTAGTATAAATATCACAATATATTTAAATATATGTGTGTGTAATCTATATAATATGACTTATGACATTTTCAATCATTTCCCATCAAAAGTTACTTTAACTCAATTTCAACTTATTGTTAGTCTGATGGGCACGATGTACAAACCCCAATGCACATTTATTGTGGACATAAAAATTGACATGTTTGGAGTGACGTTGGAGTCCATTGTGCAATTGGTTAAATCGTGACATTTTATATAAGCACCAATTTTTGTGCTTTTTATTCGATTGCATGACAACATTTGAGGTTTTTTTTAAAGAAAAAATTCTGTCATTTTTTATCCTATCTGATCCTAATTATAAGACATAGTTAATTTTTTTTGGAGAGATTAAGGAAGCCAAAAGGATTAACTAGGTCTTATAATTAAGACAGAATGTAGTATAAATATTACATTATATTTACATATAATAAAACTCCCTTCAGTCTTAATTATAAGATCTAGTTGGTTTTTTTATGGAAAGATTAAAGAAACCAAAAAAGTTAACTATGTCTTATAATTAAGACATAAGGTAGTATAAATATTACACTATATTTACATGTAACAAGACTATCTCCAATCCTAATTATAAGACCTAGTTGGTTTTTTATTTTTGAGAGATTAAGGAAATCAAAAGAGTCAACTAGATCTTATAATTAGGACTAGATGTAGTATAAATATCACACTATATTTATGTGTAATAAGACGGCTTTTTAACCAAATCCGATGATCAACTTAAATAATTAACAAAATATAATACAAAAATATATATATTTAAGCAGATACTACACTATAAATCGTGAGTTGCAGAGACGATTTTCACAAATCGCTAATCAGAACCACGATTTGTATGTAAAAAGGGGGAGAGGGCCTGACATATGCCACATGTCGTTGACACTATGAATGATTTATACCCTAACATGTGTTAAGGGACGACTTGTACGTCGTTCACTGTGTGGCAGCATTCACATGTCTCCTGTATTTTTTTTAAACCTACTAGTGGCAGGCTTTAATGGGCATACACAACAAATGTG
>JBAGKO010000012.1:13194706-13223081 GCA_037177275.1 Acacia concinna
AAACTTTAGATGAATTTATGTAATTATTATAACCTTATTAGTTGTTAAATGATTATTTTTAACAATAAAATATAAAAAAATTATTTAATATAAATATTTTTTTAAAATAATAATACTAAACAAGGAAATCCTAGTCCTGGGATCAGGATGCAATTTTACATCTTAGCTCAAATTCGGGGCCTCTCGGATTTGAACACCCCTAAAAGTGGCTTTTACAAATAAGCTGAAGGAAGAGACTCATTTAAAAAAGTCACTTATATTACCACCAATCCAAATATAAGTCCTAGATACAATATTACTTGTTCTAATCTTAAGTTTTCAAAAGTCACATTGGAAAAAAAAAGCCACTTTTCCTATCGCTAATCTTAATGAGCCATTAATCTTACTAGGTATACCTATAGAATCAACGAGAGTTGGTACGACAAAAATGTCTCTCTACTTACTTATTTCTCCACTTCCTCTCCGTTTAATATCTCAAAGATTGGATTATGTTTTAATGGTTGAGATTTAATGATATGTATAAAATACTATTCTAATATTAAATAAAATAAAAATCTACAACTATGATATTATTACATAACATTATATCTCATCCACTACATCATGATTTAATGGTTGATAAATTAAGTAGAAAATAAATGGAGAGTATTCTCTTGACGAAGAAGACACCCCTCTCCCATTAGTACACTATAGGAAGGGATCATTTCTTGCAATATAGTGATGTTTAGATTCCTATTGAGAAATATGTCCATATTTTCCATATAATAGCGAATTGAATTACTTTTATTAGGAATAAGTATACCTAATAGGATAAAGGTAATCAATCTGCTTATTTTCTTGAAACATATACAATTCTATTCCACTATCCATATGTCAGCATGTTTTGAAGAACTGCTTTGTCCCTTTTGGAACCGTTTCTGAATGATGATGGTTGTTTGTGGTGTCTCGTCACTGAGTTGTAATTGGGCTTTAGAAACTTGCTTTGTAATAATTTTGAAATAAAAACAAATATAGCTTAAGTTTTTTTTTTTTAGAACAATAATGTAGCTTCAACTTCAAAGAACGACTTGACATGGCAAATAATTGCAAAACCTATTTTGAGAAGGGAAAATTCTACTAAAATACTTTCTCAAATTGTAAAATTCTAAAAAGTGTGTTAACATTTTAAAAGACACTAAAGTACTATAGACTAAATTAAGTTTTCTTTTCAAATTCGCTGGCATGAATAGTGATCACGAACTAACGAATTCCATTACCCAACTTGCGAATCTCATTACCCAACTTGCAAAAATTAAATACCGTTTATGTCATGGGCAGATTCCCCTCTCTCTTCTATTATTATGTATCAATCAGTGTTAGTGTTAGATAAACAGTGCTAACAGAAAGGCGGAGAGTAAGTGATCAGCATTGACTTACGAATTTCATTACTCGACTTGTGAATCCCATTACTCGACTTGCGAATTTTCTATTGTTCACATCAGCAAATTTTAAGGGGGGGAGAGAGTGATCAGTACGGACTTGTGAATCCATTACGAGACTTGCGAATGCCATTACTCAACTTGCGAATTCTAATATTGTTCACGCCATCGAATTTAAAAAACTCAATTTGATCAATGGTACCTTAATACCTTTTTGAAATGTTAATAGACTTTTTGAGATTTTTTTTTAATTTGAGTAGGTATTTAAGTGAAATTTTCTTAAGAATAGTCATGATACCAAATATTCATTCATTGTGCACCCATAAAATCTTTTTTAAAAAAATAAAGAAAGAAATATATTATATACCCAGCAGAATAACACACTTTATGATCCAAATTTTATACCCCAATTGATTATTAAAACCCTAATTTGATTCTGTGATCTAAAAAAAGTTGATTAAACCCATTCTCATGGCTGGACCACACAGCCTTGTACCTCCAAAGAATCATCATCATTCATCATGTATGGCCCCTCTTCCCTTTCCTTTAAAACTAAAACTCCACTAAATAGAGTTCATTATATAATCCCAAACCCCACCTTCACACCACAATTATTAGCCAAAGTTGCTTTCTTTGTTTCAATAATTATTTTTCCCTCAAAAATAAATCATAGACTTGTTCATAATATATATTCCCTTTCGCCACCCTCACCCAATAACAGAGTCCGTGCGCCACCGGCTGTTTGCCGCCGGCGAATTCTAGTACCAGAAGCAGCTTCTCTGCTTTTGAATGAAGAAACAGTTTTTGATTAACGATTAGTAAGTACCTTTTGCAATTGGCTTTGCGATGAAGTGGATGTAGCTAGCTCAAGAAACGACGTCGCAGAATGCTGTGCAGGAAGCGTCTCCGGCGTTGTGAATCAGGATCGGTGCCGGTGTACCTGAATGTGTACGATCTGACGCCGATTAACGGCTACTCCTACTGGTTCGGCCTCGGAGTCTACCATTCCGGCGTCCAAGGTTGGTTTTCCTCCTCTATTTCTTGATTCTTGAACCTGCAGAGCTTAAGCTCACAATATTACAGATCTTGAGACGGTCTATAACAATCTAAACTCAATTCAATTCATCAAATTGCATATGATGACATGACCATTTCAAAATCTGAGCGAAGTGCTGGATTTTGCTGTTACAGTTCATGGGGTGGAGTACGCGTTTGGAGCTCATGAGTACTCATCGACGGGGATATTCGAAGGGGAACCAAAACGATGCGAGGGTTTCGCGTTTAGGAAGACGATACTGATCGGAAAGACGGAGATGGAAGAGGAAGGAGTGAGGAGGGTGATGGAGGAGCTCGCCGGAGAGTACAGAGGGAATGCGTACAATCTCATTACGAAGAATTGCAACCATTTCTGCAACGATGCTTGCCTGAAACTCACCGGCAAATCTATTCCCAGCTGGATCAATCGTCTCGCTAGAATCGGTAACTTCAGAAATCGTCTCTATTTTCTCGATTGAACTTTACACGATAGATTTTTGGGTTAACACGAAATTCTCTTTGAAGTTTCCTCTCATTTTGGTCCATTTTTCTTTTTTTTCTTTTTACCTGTTTTTGGCCAAAAGAGGTTCAATGGTCCAGATTTGTACTAAATTATAGCATTCATGTTTTAAATGAAATAAAACGTGAAGATTAAAACGGATGGTTTTTAGTTTGATGAACTAAAACTAAAATAAGAATAAATTTAAAGATAAAATATTTATTATTTTTTTCCAATTTATTATTGTCCCAAATTTAGCTTTACCTGTTTTGTGTTGAAGAATATGATTACTTTTGTCTTAAGCTACATTATTTTAGGATAAGGATAATTATTTAGCCAACAACTTAATTATGATTAGTTTTACTTATTATCTATTATAAATAGAAAAATACTTAGTTTAAATTCCTTATATCTATTTATTCTCTAATTATATGGGACTATATGTCATATTTTTAAATTATTATTATCATTTAATTATAAACTCAAATATAATAAATAAAACATATAATTATATATTATTGGAGAATTTAATGTAATGGAGGTAAATAATTAGATGTAAATTTGGTCTTTATAAATATACTGTGGAAATCAAATGGAGAATGTAAGAAATATGGTTAAAAGTACAGTTGTTAAGGGGGAAAAATAGAGAATACAAGAAATTATGAAGGCAATTTTGGAATCGCCATGGCAATAATGTAATTTGCGTTTTCCATGAAATGAAAATCGATGGGACTCGGCTTTTTATTATTTTATACAAATAATAGTGTTAAAAAAGATTCTTTGGGGGCAATAATTGGTGTTTTAAGAAAAAAACAAAAAAGTGAGTCCATTTGCCATCCTTAGAGGTAAAAAAGGATGGAAAAGACAAGTGACTTTATTCTTTTTTCGAAGAGAACATTGTCCCCATTTCAATAACATATAAATAGAATGATTTTCTACTACAATATATGCCAAGTGCCAAAAGATAAACAGAATAATTACATTATAAATAAATAATCCCATAAAAAATTATAAATAAATACTTGAAAAAAAAAACTAATGAAAAATCTGTTATTGCAAAATTTAGCAAAGGTAAATAGCAACCAAAATCCTTAAGCAGATATAATTTATCTTCTGCAGGAGTAATTCTTTTTGGATTTGTGTGAAGTCTTTTTTGTTTTTTTTGGACAAAGATTTGTGTGAAGTCTACCTCCAACTATGTACAATTAAGTTGGAGATAGGTTGTAATTGCATATAAGCTAAATAAGAGTTGCACTTATTGAAGATATAATGTATTTGGATTTTTAAACAAATTTCAAGTCCCATTGGACAATAATTCTCACCATAAAGTATTTTTCAGCATTTTTTTCTAAAAAACCTTATAATTATGCTAATATAATTTTATGTTTTACGCATTATTGAATGTAATTTGCAAATATCCTTTAAATATGCATAATCTTTTAGCAAGTGAGTATTTTTTTTCCTTAAGACAAATAATAAATAAACAATGATTTAACAATAGGGAGAACGACAAAAAAAGAACTTTAAAATTACAAAATTCTAAATTAAATTTGTCACCAAAAATCAATAAAGAAATGACAAAGCTTGATAAGGAATTCATAATTTAATTTATGGGAAATACTCTCTGGAATTTTACAATTTCAAATTCTTTTTCTGTCATTTTCCCTTAATAATATTTGAATAACTTTTTTTTTGGTTTGTCAAGGATGAGTAACTTAAATTTGAATGCACGAGTGAAATCAAATCAAACAAAAAGAAATCAGATTGAGTAGATATTGGATGGTTTGTTAATTTCAGGGTTCCTTTGTAAGTGTGTTCTCCCAGTGGCTATAAACTCAACTAGAGTTAGGCATCACAAAATTGAAGACAAACAATGTGAAGAAGAGAAGCATGTAATAGTACCATCAACATCATCAACAACAACAACAACAACAAGTATCCCCTTAGGGACCTCCGATAAAATTGGAACGATACAGAGATCATCTTCGATAAGTGAGACAAATAATAACAAGATGACACCTTCAAATTCGACATCTTCTCCATCATCAACTTCCTCGGCTTCTTCTACCTCTTCTTTGACGCGCAGGGGAAGGAGTATAGCCAGACCTGACCTTCCTCCACCTTCTTCACCTGTGATTATTGAGCCCTCTTCTTTACCTGTGATTAAAGATCCTTCTTCTTCATCTTCATGTTCAAACTCAGAACACTAGAAGAAAATTTTCTTTCTTTTTTTTGTTTTAATTGGGTTTGTTTTTCTGAAGTTGCTTTAATGAAGAGGGCAACATAGTTGAGTTTTTCAAATTAAAATGTGATATTAATTCTTTTCATCCAATTCCCCATTAAGAAAAAAAAAAGGTATCTCTGAAGAAAGCTGGCTGGAGACTTGGGGCTGATAATGTGCTCGTGTATGTGTGTTGTATTGCCTCATCATCTTGTGTTGGACTTTGTTGTAAGATTGATTTATAATTTGTAGAAAGTGTATGTATCATTTAAGATCCTGAATCAAAAAACCCTAACTAAGTTCGATTTGCTTTATTTTATACAGTGTTGTTGCCTGATGGAGGTTTAACAACAATACAGAGTAACGTTTATATTTATTAGAAGTGGAACCATTTTTAGGGAATTTTTGCTGATCAGGAGTCGTAAATAAAGAAAGTGGGGATAATAAAAGTCTTTGCTTTTGTTGATTAGGATTTCCAATTAAATTCCCTTTTTTGTGTTTTAAAAAAACTTTTCATTTAATATTTTGATAAAAAGTAAGCTAAAGCAAGCAAGCATCATTGAATTTTTCAATTTCTTTTCATTAGTCAAAAATATATATTCCTCTTCTTTATTCCTGTTCACTTTTTTATAATCATTTTATGCTCTTATCCACCGTTAAAGTGCAATTTACCTTCTAAAGGAACAATTTTAGTTCTAACAGTTTTTTTGGCTCAATTTCAGTTCAAATTTTATTTATTTTGGGCAATTCATATAACCTTCTAACATTTTCAAGAGGAACAATTTTAGTTCTAATAGTTTTTTTGGCCAAATTTCAATCTTAACGTTATTTATTTGGGGCAATTCATATCCTTACTAATATATCTGTTAAGTTTACTATTAAGTGAAATTTGTTTACTAATGATGAGGCCATGTGGTTGATGAGCTGGATAAAATAATATAAGGATATGAATTAGCAGATCTGTTAAGTTGACTGTTAAGTGCAATATATAATTGTTTAGTGAGGTTTGTTGACCAATTAACATTATTTATTTGGCACAATTCATATCCTTATCAATGTGTTAATATATCTACTTTTACACATTCAGTATCTTAATTCACGACTACAAAACTTATTTAACTTTTACCTATTTTAATTATATTTTTGTAATTTTCCCAATTTTATAGTGTCATTTGTATGTTAGGAAATGTTTTATAACTAATTTTGCACTTTAACCGCCCCTCTATATTCTACAACTTAATACTGCTTCCGATCCTATTTATATTTTTTTTTTGAGAAATTAAGTAATATAAATAAATTATTTAATTACATCATTTTTAATGTATCATTATATTATATATCAATTCATAAGTTAAACAACATAATTTAAAAAAATATGATAAATTTAAATATTTTAAAATAATTTGATTAATTTTTTTATAATTAAAAAAAGTCAAATATGTCTTGTATTTATTACCGGATATAGTAGCATTAAAGATAGAATATGATTGTAAGATGTGTGTGTAATAAATTAGAGGCGGAATCAATTTATTAAGATAATACTGATTCGGTCTTAATATAAGACATAGTTGATGTTTTGGAAAGATTAAGGAAGGTGAATAAATTAGTTTAAAGTATTGATCAATTTATCTTATTTATAAACTGATATATGATCAAATGACATACAATACAATTTATAATTAACTAACTTATTTATCTTTTTTAATCTCTAAAAAATAAATTATATCTTATATTAATGATAGAGAGCGTTGTAACGATTATTTGTGCTAATTAACTTTATAATATTGTCGTGTTCCATGATGATATTTCTAAGTAAGTCAAGAAGAGATACAGAAAGCAATTGGTCATGGTTGTTGTTGGTGCTGTCATTTTCCGTCCAAAATCAGTTTCAGTATCTAATTTTCTTTCAACAATTGGGAATCATTTTCTTTTGTTAATCTCTTTTAAGGAACTGATTCGATTCAACAGAGCAGAATAATCAAGTTTGTTAATTTCTTTTAGGCCTTTTTTGGTTTTCATCTGGGAAAGCCTAAATAAACTTTAGCCTTTAGGTCTTGAAAAGAAGGTCTAGCCTCCGCGTCTAATAATGAAACCAAAAGATGTTTGTTTAACTATAGACTCTTCTCCCTCTGGATAAGTAAAAACATGGAAAAATATTACTCCTTCATGGGAAGAACTAGTAGATGGTTTTTTTTTTTGTTTTTGCCAACAGTAGATGGATTTATTTTAGTCACAAATGCAGTATCTCAATATACTTTATAATTTTTTGGATTGGGGGCGTCTGTCGTTCCCTTTCTGATGTGTTCTTTGTTGCACCCCAATTTTGAGGCATTTTTTAATTATTTTTTAGTTTTTTTATAATTAGATTCTACACAAAATGAGTGATATTTTGATATATTATATACATAAAACGGATCTGTTTTCAATTTGTTAAGATTTTTAAGATTTTGGTTTTTTTTTCTAATTTAGAGCTTTAAAATGCTTAAATCTTTGAAAAATCATGACAAATTGAAAACAGATCCTTTTGTGTCCATAATAGATCAAAATATTACTCATTTTATGTAGAATCTAATGATAAAAAGAACAAAAAAAGAGAGAGTAGAAAGCGGCCCAAAATTCAGACACAACAAAGAGCACGTAAGAAAGGACGCAACAGACGATCCCAATCCTAATTTTTCTCTAAATTTTTCCATTCATTGCATATGTTAAATGAGTTTTCTATCAACATACTGATTCTCAAGCTAAATTATCAAAAGAAAAATTTTAAAAGAAGGCCAACACACATTTTTGACAAATAATTGATTCAACTATTTTTTCCCTATATATGCACATTAGTTATGGTTTTTTTAGCCTCTTCTAAAACCCCAAGTTGGTTTATGCAATCTAACCAGCTCGGCCATTTAGTTGTGTGATCATTTTTTTTTTTCAGATATGGAGAATGCTATGAGGTTTTAAGGAAACATTGTAAACATAAAAATGTTCTATAGCAAGTGATGAGCAACATGCAATTACTAGTTTTAAAAGATGACAAAAAGTCAATATTGCTCACTTATTATTAAGATTTTTTAGTGATTGCATTCCTTCCTAATGATCCCATAATTATTCTGATTCCTTGTTGTCTTTAACAAAGACATAACTTGGTGTCCATGAAAATTAAAACAAACATTTAGTTAGTTGGATTCCTTAAACATCTAGTTATGGGTTTGATCCCTCAAAGTGTGTATGAAGAGGGTTTTGTGGCTAGTATTGAAGCCTATTTAAGAAGTTTATGGTGCGAGAGGATTAGTCATTGCTACAGGCAATAGATACCCTGAGGTTAAGATGTAAATTTAACAATAATATTTTGTGAAAGGTGTACCTGACACAATTAAATTTTATTTAAGAGCAGAATTACCAACAAACATTTTAAAGTGGGTCAAAAATAATAAAACTATTACGTTTAAAAAAAAAGTCTACTACTTTATTATTTATAGGCCCACAAAATCAGTCAAATGTTCTCTCCCTTATACACATAAGCTCTCTCACTCTCACCCCCACTCTTCCTCCCACTCTCTTTCTTTCACTTTCTTCTCCCCACTCAGACCTAATTGCCAGCCACTCACAAAGAAAGAGGGGGAAGGAAGGGTGGCAACGAGAGTAAGAGAGCTTCAATTTGGCTTCTCTTTTTTTCTCCCCTTATCCCTTCCCCTCTTTAGTCCTCATTGGCCTTTGAATCAAATATCTAATGGTCCAGATTTATAAAACATAAATCTAAACTTGATATAATGACCAAAGAGAGGCAAGGAGATCCAAGGACAAGGAGAGAAGCCAAAGACAATAACGCTTATGTGTATATAAGAGATAGATAACATTTGACTGACTCTGTGGGCCCTCAAATAATAAAGTAACAAATGTTTCCTTTAACTTAATAGTTTTATTATTTTTGCCCTATTTTAAAATGTTTATTGCCAATTTTACACTTAACAAAACTTGATTGTGACAAGTGCACCTTTTGCAAAATATTATTGTTAAATCTTTACCTTAACTTTACTTTTTTTAAAAAAAAGGCTCAATTAAATGACTGCTTATTGCTTAATAAGACCTAATTTGGGCTTGCTAGACACGATGCAAATTGCAAGCAGAAATAAAGCATAATGCAAGGTTCGTCAATAGAGATTGAGTCTAGTGAAAAGAGCTAGTCATTTATAATGTGATAAACTAAAATTTAAATTTCTGCTATGAAAAGTGACCACATTCAATATCTCATAGTTTTTTTTTAAAAAAAAACTTCAATTAAAAGGTTACATGTGTCTAGTTTTTTTTCCTTTTTCCCTTTTTAAAGGAGGAAACAAGGCTCCAAAAAGTTTATTTTTGAAAATGTGAAACTGTCCAGAAACCATGGATTATAAATTCGTTAATTGTGAATACTCAATTCTTCTTTCTCATTATACTATATTAATTTAACGTACTTCAAATTCTAAATACAAGATACAATTGACTTTTTGGGAAAGACTAAGGAAGTTAATTAAATTACTTTAGCGTATTATATTTATTATTTTTTCTCTAAACTAATAAGCCTTACTTATATACTAACATATAATTTAATCAAACACAACATAAGTAAATTATTTAGCTTCCTTAGCCTCTATAAAAAAGTAACTTAGTCTTATATGTAGTATTTAGTTGACTAGTTACAAATCATAGAAGTTGGAAAAACATGTATACAAGTTGGAACTTTAGAAGCTTGGTTAAAACTATTTTTAATTATGTAACTAAACTTAGAATCTTTGGAGTGTATAAAAAAGACTTGCTATATTCTATGTTAAATTTAAAATAGAGAATACAGTGGCATGTATTTGATTTCAAATTGCCCCCTTCCTTTTAAGCTTATGGATCTATCATGCCTTGTATTCTTTTAAAATACATGAAATAATCCATGTGGCATCCATTTATAAAGCAAAAAATTCTGGTTTTGAATTCTCAACCTCAACCTCTGAACCCAAAAAAAAAAAAAAAGAATTCTCATCCTCACGTCATGCCTTTTTTTTTTTTAACCCTCCACAGCCTATGTGGCATTTATATAGTTTCTATACTAGCCATTTTTATTTGCTTCTTGTTTGTTTGTTTGTTTGTTTGTTTGTTTGTTTTTGGGTTAGATCTCTCGGTTCTGGATCTTCCTTTTAATTGTGTTTTCAATATCTTCTGAAATGTATGAGCCCTTTACGGTAATGGCTCATCTGAGTGGTCTGTTACATAATCTCTATAATGCAAATATAGCTTTTCACCCTTTACCTTGTTCTTGGCAATGAATTTTATATGTGCAATGTCTAAAATGTGGTGGTAAACTAGCTTATGGGTTTAACCTTATCTTCGTTCAATTGTGAATTGAGCCTGGTCGTGATGTTAATTTTATGTTTTGAAATATATATATATATATATATATATGAGCTTAAATTAATAAATAATGAGTACCATTTTACCATATGTTAATAAGTTCTCTTCCAACAAAAATGAAAGAGAATAGCTGTAGGCATCGATTGCTAGATTTTCAACTAGGGATTCACCAAGATAACGGACATAACTACAGGGGTTGTTTCATATATTTTTAAACTGTAGGGATCTGTTTGGAAAAAAGATATAAATTACGGGCCAAAGAGAGTAATTCTAAATTATATTTGAAATAGGACCCGACGGAATACGCTACTAGGAAATCCAAATCCAAAGCCAAGCCAACCTCCGACCGCTCCGCCCTATCGACGCTACGCGTAATTGTCGTCTTGCGCCTCCTAGTGCTCTATAAAGATCACCCACGTTCAAGTGACATTTCTCTACTTCTTTCCCTCCACTCGATTGCTCACCACTGTGATTCAGTTTACTTCCCTTCTCTCGCTCTCACATTTTCTGTTTAGGTTTCTCGTCCGTGTTCACTCTCGTTCCTTCCTTTCACAATGACGACTTTTGGAGCTGCAAACACTAATCCGAACAAATCTTTCGAGGTACGTTGGCCAAACCTCCTGAACTTACGGAGTCCATTTCTCGTGTATCTGAGATGCTATGGAGTGTATTCAAATTTCAAAGTTCTGCTAGTCTGCTTCTTCGGTTGTTATTTTGTAAACGAAACTTGGATGTATTTAATCGCTACTCGTATTGGTCGAGATTTTTTAAGAAGGAACTGCTGCCCGGATTACTGGATTGTTGGTAGCTATACATTTGTAGGGTCTAGGCTTACCCTGCATGAGGAGAGGCATTCTTTGATTTTCTTACCGTTATTTTTTTTTTGTAATTTATTAACTATTTATTATTCTACAAGAATGATGATTTATGTGAAAAATGCGATTTTCAGGTGACTCAACCACCTGGTGATTCTATTTCAAGTCTTGCTTTCAGTCCCAAGGCCAATTTCCTTGTGTCTACATCATGGGATAACCAGGTTTGCAATGTCTGACTTTGTTGCTGTGATTTGAATATTATTCATGAATTGGTTGGAAGTGTCAAGCAAAGATGAATGATAATATAAGATAGGAGCTCCTGCCTTTCTCCTAGAATATGTTCTGTTTCATCATAGTTTACTCCTTTTGTGACTGCTTGATTTACAGCCTATCCTGCATGAACAATCTTGTAGGTACGATGTTGGGAGGTAGTAAGAAATGGAGCTGGAGTAAGCAGTACACCCAAGACGTCAATAGCTCATGATCAACCAGTAATCTACCTGAATGCAAATTTAAAATTGTTCTTTGAGCCTGAACTCGCACTGGTCAGACTTTTTGACATAATACTTGTTTCCCATTGAAGGTTTTATGCTGCACATGGAAGGACGATGGAACAACTGTTTTTTCTGGAGGATGCGACAAGCAGGGCAAAATGTGGCCTCTTTTGTCTGGTGGGCAGGCAGTGACTGTTGCCATGCATGATGGTCCTATTAAAGAGATCGCATGGATACCTGAGATGAATCTTTTAGCCACAGGAAGCTGGGACAAGACCTTGAAGTCTGTAATTTATTTTTTCCCTCTCTATTTACATGATTAAAAAGTTTACTTTTTATGTTTGTCATTATTACTGATAGTTAGTCAAAATACTGATTATGAATTGATATGTTTAATATTTGTGAATTTTCAAATGTATATGATTTTAGACCAATGCATCTTCGGATTATTTTATAAAGCTGATCAAATAGTGTAACAAGAAAAACATAACACATTGCATTCTCATGGCCGTGTTAGTGATGTAGAAACTAAATCTGCTTGGGCCACTCATTTCCATTTACTTTTGGATATAAAGTCTTTTGTAGATAGCACGTTCTCAATTCTGATATAAGTAGTTGTATTTATATATAGTAATTAATAGACAGCATAAATACATGAATCTTTATTGGCATTGTGTTCTCTGCAAATAGTATTCTATATATATTTTTTTTTGCCATGGCTCTGCAAATATTATTCTGCTTCCGCTTTATTAGTGGTTTCATACTTTCATTTGAAATTAGTGAGAGGCAGCTCTCAAAGTTGGGCCTTTTCCTTTCATTTTTCTCATTAAGGATTTCATGCAAGCCTGATCATGAACTTTCATGCTACTTTGCAATAGTATTTATGACTTGTGTTGTCTCTGTGAAGTGACAGCTCTCGGAAACTTTTAGGATTTTTGTTTAGAAAAAATGCATGGTCTATGCTGTTAACTGTTCCATACACTTCTAGCTGTCTAAATAACTTTTATGCTTTCCTTGCCTTCTATTAGGTATTGGGATACTAGGCAGTCAAATCCTGTGCATACTCAACAACTTCCTGATCGCTGCTATGCAATGAATGTGATATATCCTCTGATGGTTGTGGGAACTGCAGATAGGAATCTTCTGGTATTCAATTTGCAGAATCCTCAGGTATTATTTTATGCTTTCCATGATAGTATTTTGTGGCATTTTTGTTGGTTTTAAGTGACAGGTTGTGATGTTGTCTTGCAGTGTAAAATAAGATGCTTATATTTAGGAGCTGAAACTTTGAACTAAGATTTTGGTTGAGTATCCAATCAATATCAATGCATGTAATCTATAGGAAGCCACCATATTTTAGGTCAAGAGCAATGTGTGCAATGCATGGGACCTGCACCTAGTTTGAGTAATTTGAGTGGTATTTACCATTGCATAATTTTCATAGTTACGATAAATGTGCGTTAAATGATGTTATATTCTTTTGTCAATAACTGAAGATGGTCCCCCTAAACTGTCAATGTGTCTAAACTCTAAACTGATCAGGGTCCTCATTTACTGTAGTTATCATTGTTTTTATAAAGGTTGTTAACTTGTTATGGTTGTTTAGAACCTCCGATGTTTTTTTGTAACTTTAGTTAAATCATAAATGTGGTTCCTTTTTTTTTTTTGGTTTTTGATAATAATATAAAATATAATCTAGCTGTATTTTACTTTTTCTATTGATTCTGGATTTGCGTAGTTTGTACAAGCAGTAATTAAAGATCAGTGATTCTTATTATCTGAACAGCAAATTACTTGATAAATATCAATGTAATGTTTGTTTTCAAATCAATGTTCAAAATTCAACAGAAGGAGTTCAAAAGAATCCAATCACCCTTGAAGTATCAGACAAGATGTGTTGCTGCTTTTCCGGATCAGCAAGGTTTCTTGGTATGTATTGACTTGTGATTTACATTTGCATAGAGCAAGATGTGCCGTAGAATTTCAATTTTGGTTTCTACTTGGCGTTTAGACATCTGGATAATAACGACAATATCTTCCCTGAGGATTTTGAATTGATGTGTCTGATGAAGGTGTAAAGGTCTGATCAACTGAGATGATGAGATTTAATTCAATTTATGGAGAGTTTGGATTGAATTTTATTCCCAATCCTTTCTTTGTTGAATCTAATTTGTATTTAACATTAAACATTACAAATCCTAACTCGCCCTTCAATTTCAACATTATCCTTTTTCGCATTGTAATTATATCCTCTTTGTTGTTTTCCTGGTCTTAATGTTGCTACTGGTTAAATCTCCATTTGCTGAAAACATTGCTCTGGTTATTCCAAGATTTTATGTTAGCGTGAATGTGTATTGATCTCTTTCTCTGTAGGTTGGTTCAATAGAGGGAAGGGTTGGAGTACATCACCTGGATGATGCGCAGCAAAACAAGAACTTTACTTTCAAATGCCACAGAGAGAATAATGAGATATACTCAGTCAACTCTTTGAATTTCCATCCTGTAATACTATGATAAATTTCACCATTAATGATGTTAATTTATGATTGATAGCTTATATCTTATTTAATATCTTTATGCAGGTACATCACACTTTTGCAACTTCTGGATCTGATGGAGCTTTTAATTTTTGGGATAAAGACAGTAAACAGAGACTCAAGGTTTCTCCTTAAGTCTAAAGTCCTCCTTCTTACCCCTCCTTTTAGCTTTTTCTTGCAGACATTGATCTCTGTAAACTTCCAAATGATGCATTAGTTATCTCCATATGATTTTTTATCTGATTGTTAGAGGACAAGATTTTGCAGATGCTTTTAATAGTCAGCTTCGTTCTGTTTGTGTGTCCCAACCCTAGACAATGATGTGCAGCCACTTTTATGATAATATTGTGGTTATTTTCCTTTCGTTGCTAACATATGGTGCAGCTAAGCTTAGAATTCGACCCTTACAGGATGCAGTTGAAGATTGAATCATTTTATAATTAGTTTTATATGTTTTTTTTCCTTTGGGGTTCATACTTCTTGAATGTTAATGAAAAGTCTTCTATCAATCCATCTAGTTATATTATTGGAGTATTTGTTATGTTTTGACTATTGTTATTTTGCTTGTAATATGTTACCCGTATTTGCAGGCCATGCAAAGGTGTAGTCTTCCCATACCGTGCAGTACATTTAATAATGATGGGTCCATATTTGCTTATGCGGTATGTCCTATTTCAATCTTCTCACAAATTGTATTTTTTTTTTTTTGCATTCTATGCAGCTTGTGTCTTTAAACAATGAGACACCTATGTTTACTGTTGTATAGATCTGTTAAATATTTGTAATTTTAGTTCTTTTGAAGTGTCCCCATTCTTGTGCGTGCACATCAAGAAATGCATGTATAGAGAGCCTATCAAGTGTCTAAGTGTCTAATCTGCTGTCATTTATTTATTGCATGTGATGTTAAATGTTACTGGGTGAAAATTTATTCATTTTGGGTTTAATTTTCTAGATATATTTAAGAATTATAATTTATGGGCGTTTCAAGTTATTGTGCAAACTTTTGTGGTCCTATTTTCTGAATGCACAATGGTTATCATGTTATATAGCCATGCGTTTCTCTCATAATACTTGGAGGAGACAAGGTAAGAGTAAGATAATACTCCCTTCGGTCTTAATTATAAGACCCAATTGACTTTTTTAAAAAAATCTTAGGAAAGTTAATTACATTACTTAATCAGATCATATGTTGTTGTTTTTCATATTATATATTAGTTCATAAGTCAAATAACATAATTTGAAGAAAAATGATAAATTTTAATATCTTAAAGTAATATAATTAACTTTTTTAGATTCTTTAAAAATAGTCAACTGGAAAACTGGAGAGAGTACGTTGTTTCCTGGTTGATGTACATACATATTTAATTACTTTGAATATATTTGAATTTGTAAATTGATTGTTTCTTGTATACAAATTATATACATACCATGTGTGTGTGTGTGTTCCCCCCAATAGATTATTCATTCCGTTGAGAGTAATGATGTTTGTAGAACAATAAGTGACAAAAATTGAAAATTGAAAATTCAGGATTGATAAATTTAAGTATTCGAAGATTTTGTTGATAGTTATTATTTCTTATTAATTAAAATACCACCCTAATGTAGGAGAAAACAAAGATATAATTCGAGCTGCTTAGATCTCGTCCTGTTACTTAGGTTTAGATGTTTGGGTTAGCCTATCATGCATATGCAATGAGGATTGCAATTTGTTCTGAATCCAGAAATGCAAAATAATTGCAGCTTTTGTTCTCCCATGAGCTTTCTACTCAGCTTGTTTTTTTACTGTATTTTGTCCCTTCCATTCTGTTCCTGATTACTTTTGAATTCTTGTGTTTTGCTGTAGGTTTGTTATGATTGGAGCAAGGGTGCAGAAAATCACAATCCAGCAGCAGCGAATAACTATATTTACTTACACTTACCACAGGTACACTTGTGCACAGAGTCACCTATGAAAATTAATATCTTAGCTTTATACTCTGGAACCTGGATCAAAACCACAAGAAGATAAAAAGATTAAATATTAAATATTATTAAAGAATGAAATATAACATAAAGGACTATGCTGGTTATTTTTTGTTCTTTGTCATTTATTTTTCGGAAAATAAAAAGGATTGACCACCTAATTTTTCATCCAATTTCTTAAAATTATTCGATTTTTGTGTTTGTTGAACTGAACGTATTTCTTCTTACCTCATTTTATCATAATACTTAAAAACATGAGATTGATTAGCAGCTTCCTGTATTGATATTTTCTGTGTTTAATTTACTCAAATAATTCAAGCAATCTGAACTGCTTTTGAAATATTGTGAACAGGATGCTGATGTTAAAGCTAAGCCCCGAACTGGAAGTGCCGGTAGGAAATGAAGGTTCATATTAGTTCTGGCTTTGAAAGTGGAATCAACTTTTGGATGATTTGTTTTGCAGCAAATGCGAGATTTCCCTTCCTCTAATCCTTTACTTTGTGTTCGGTCATTGAAAGAAGGTAAAAAAAAGAACCAATGTTAACTCACACTTTAGGCCCCAGTTTTAAAATTTCTTAGGTTTGCCCAGTTTAGCTATATGATGATTCATTCGTGGATATATTATGATTTGAGGGTCATGTATAGAATGATGCCTATTTTGTTGGCAATTTTTGTGAATGGATTGATGAATTTTTGGTTTATATAAGTAGACGACATATTGAAAGTTCCTTCAATTTTAGTTTTAGGTTTTTTAATATAACTATTTGATTGTGCCAGATTTGACTATTGTCGGGCATATCAGACTTTAGACCTTGTGTTCAAGTGACTAGATTTGCAGTTTGGTTTTATTAATGGAAAATTTTAGAAAAAGGCATTCGAAATAAGGAAAAAGACAAATCAGAATAACAAAATTAAAAATTCTAAATCAGTCCATTTATATTTTTTTTTTGTAATTACGAAAGTGCTATTGGATTTTTAACAATATGAGTATTTTAATTCACAATAAGAGTATTTCAATTAACAATATCAAAAACAAAGCATTTGTTATTATGTATTTTTGTTGTGAATTGTTTGTGCTGGTGTTGTTAATTGATATACGCTTATTGTGAATTAAGATACCCGTGTTGTTAAAAATTCAGTGGTATTTTCGTAATTATAGAAAAAAAATACAAATAGACTGATTTGAGATTTTCAATGTCATTGTTCTAATTTATATTTTTCCTATTTCGAATGTCTTTTTCTAAAATTTTCCCTTTTATTCAATATATTTCAGCTATAATGTTATTTATATACTTTTTTTTTCCAATACAAATTAATCAGATCGAATTAATAGTTTGGCTCTCCATTGCGTACACATTTCTCTCTTCTCATTAAAATATGTCTCTGCTCTTATATTGTTTCACATTTGGACCATCTTTTTATTGGATAGAGGACAAATATCTGGAACCCCATGTGACTCAAACAAATTCACACACGAAGTCTGATTGATAAAAGACACAAATAATGGGAAGTGAGACACGTAAGCTTTCAAAATTGGGTTTCAAATTTCCACCAAAAATATGATCCACATGATTATCAGTTTGTAGACTTGATTGAGTTCAGTGATGCTAGTTACACAATTACTGCTGCCTCAGTTCATATGCTTAGCCGTATTCCTTCCTCTTCTAAATATAAAAGCTGAATATGATATTTGTTTCCGTTCTAATTTCTAAATATACTTCTATCATTTTTCCCCCCTATTAATCGCATACATTAAGGTACTTCCATCCCTGGGGCAATTCCAATGCAAGAGGGCATGTTAAGAAAACCAACACGCTTTAATATTGACAAATTAATTATCTAATTTTTGTACTTCATCCGATGGAGCGCTTCTAAAAAAAAAGTTTGATCCAAAAATATAAATCACCTGTAAGATAAAAATTAATATCAATTTTTTGATTTTATCTCTATAATTAATACTTATTTACAACTTTGCCCATTCATTAAATTTTCAACCACATAACCCAATAAGGGTAAAACTGATTTCCCCCCACCCTCAATTTAGAACATATTTAATGAGTCAAATGTCACTTTTTATTTCCCATGACTTAGGTAAAGTGTCTTATATTATGTAAGGTATGAAGTATCAATAACAAGAGGGAATAGGTGGTAGGATGAGATCTTGAGGGCTATATAGTCTGAGAAAAACAAGGAAGAGAATGGGATATATGTGTGTGTGTAAAACACATGGTGTGTTATTGGGACTGCCTTGCAAAATAAAAATATCTCATTACTGTACCTATATGGTTTCTTCTCCTTAGTCTCATTCATTGTTCCAAAGTTTCTTAAGATTTGAGTAATTGTTCTGACCCCACAAGAAGATTATAGCCCATAGTCATATATAGATGGCCTACCATCCATCACATGATTGTTTATTAGGACTTTCTTTTGTGAAAATGATAGTTGACTTTGAGTACTACTGAAGTAAGGAACATACTATGCCATGAAAATTACTCTCACTCATTTATCCTATTCATAGGAGCGAATTATACGATTTATAAAATTGGCTAAAATTAGTTAAAATTAATAAATGTGTATGAAATAAACCTTTTTTTTTTTTAAGTATGCCTTTATTTATGATGGGGCAAGTAAGGGAGAGGAATAGAGTAAATATATGTATTATCACCAACCTTTTAAATTTAAATTAATGCAATACATATAATCAAAATATACCACTTTTGCCGTATTATAAGTCTAATTGTATTAGAATTTTTTTCTTCTAAATATAATTTACTTGGAGATTATTGATGATTGTTTTTTTAATTTTGTTCTTATTTAATCTAATTGGAAAGATAAAAAGATGTAAAAATGATCTGTAGATGTAAATAGCGAAAACTTTAATAAAAAAAGGTAGACTTGTAAAATTTTATCAATTTTTGACATATTTAATGATTTAAGTCATTTAATTATTGTTCTTTTATAAGTGAGAATTAGCTAAAAATGACTTATAGTGAGAACCAAAATAATATACATTTTAAAATCAAATTCCTTGATATTCAAAATTTACATCGGAGTCAGACTAATCCTTAAAGGGAAACTTAATAGCTTGTTTGGAATAACTTATTTTGATAAAATAAGATCTTATGCATAAAGTACGAGAAAGACTTTTCTCACATACTTAATTCGTACTCCACAAATAAGTATTTGACATAATTGCATGCATGCATGCATACATACATACATACACACACACATATATATATATAGTAATAGTACATAAACCTAGTAGTACGTGATAGCTAGTTGAGGAAAATTTTCAGCTCATGAAAATGATTGATACTCTAAGTTTATTTATTTATTTATTTTTTACGGACAAAGATAATATATTAGATAAACAGTCACCATTACAACAAAGGTTATATAATCAAAATACACCATTAACCTGGATCTACAACAATTTCTACTAAGTCTTCATGGATTAACTTCATCAATTGCATCGGGAGTCTAGAGGTCCAATAAGATGGACATGACCCACACTGCGAGGCTCTGGCAACCCAGTTTGCTACCCTTTTTGCCTCTCTCGAAAGCCATACAAAAGACAAGTTCCTTCATGAATTCCTTAAGCTAAGGATATTTTCCAGCATGACCTCACATCTCCAGTCAGAGCAATTACCACCTGCATTTAAACATGAGATTAAACCTTGATTGTCAAATTCAAAAATAACATCCTCCAACTGATTCGCATGTGCATAAGCCACAATTTCAAATAGAGTGATGCATTCGCCCATATAGGTTGATTCTACTTCCACCATTTGGACACCGCCGTCAAGCACCCAACCATTCTCATCTTGAACCACAAAGGATACCGAAGCTTTACCTTCTTCCTGTTGGTAGGCACAGTCAATATTTATCTTAATCTCATTTCCCTTTGGTTTTTTCCATTTCAGCTGGTCCTTTTGTTTCTCCCTGATTGATGATTTCTTTGTAACACTAGCCATTGTCCATCCTCTTACCTCCCAAAATTCCTGTAGCAGAGTACATGCCTGGGCAAAAGAAAACATATGATTCACATTCAGATTTTCATAGATAAACTGGTTCCTTCCCTTCCAAATTTGCCAAAGAATCATAGCCATGAGAGCTTTCTGCCACTTAGTGAGATTAAATTAGTCAGGCAGCAACCTAACCATCTATTAAAGTCAAAATTATGCTCATTCTCAAATTTGAATGATAAGTTGCTTCAAAACCAAGTATATTGAGCCCACAGATAGAAACAAAATAGATGTTTTAGATTTTTAGTTTTAGCTTTATAAATTAAACACACATCGGCTGCACAAACATTCCTTTTCGCTAGATTATCAAAAGTTGGGAGAGCCTTTGTTAGAGTCCTCTAGATGAACATTCTAACCTTATGAGGAGTTTTTAACTTTCAAACTTCCTTCTACACTTTGTCAAGTTGATTTGAAGAAGAGCTAGCTTGAATACCTTGGTTTTGCTTAAGAATGACTTGGGCAATATTATACCCTTCTTTAACAGAAAACCTTCCCTTTTTGCCACCAGTTCAGATCCACTTATCCTTCCTATTAGAAATTGCTACCCTAGTATTGAAGATAGCCCTTTTTTTCCCATTCAGATATCCAGCCCTCTATACTTGTTAAATTTAAGATATTTCCTTGTCTGAGGTCAGCTACTTTTAATTGCTCAAATAGAGCATGAGGACAAGGAGAAAAGAGTTTATTACTTGGCAAGTCCGTTAGCCAAGGACTATTCCATACCCTTGTAGCTCTTCCATTTCTAATGCTTGCTGCTATGTTTCCTTCTAGCACTCTTTGTCCCTCCAAAATACTAGACCATATCCATGATGCTCGCCTCCCTTTTTTTTGCCTCCAAAAAACCAGTCTTTGGGAAATAGTTAGCTTTCAAGATTCTTACCCATAGCTGATTTGGATCCTGCAAAATACACCAACCATGTTTTGCAAGCATAGCTAAATTAAAGGCCTCAAAATCTTTGAAACCTAGACCTCCTTCCATTTTATGCAGTTTAAGCCTCTTTTTTGACACCCAATGAATTTTCCTCTTTTCATTTGAGCTTTTCCACAAAAAACCAGAAATTAATTGTTTAATGTGTTCTAAAGCATTTTTTGGAAACATAAAACATGACATAGGGTAGACTGGGATCAAGTTTGCAACTGACTTAACAAGTACCTCTCGTCCTCCTTCTGATAGAAAGTTCTTCTGCCATCCCTGAACTCGTTTTTTTAATTTATCTATAACAAAATTCAGAACTTGTGCCTTTGATCTCCCCCAAGTTATAGGAAGGCCGAGATAGTTCCTGGCATATCCATTGTATGTACCTAAAACACATGCCCAATCTCCTTTTTTGTGAGTTCAGCTGCATTCTTTAAAAAATATAGACAAGATTTATTGACATTAATCATCTGCCTTGAGGCTTCGCAATAAGCATCCAGAATAACTTTCAAATTCCTGCACATATCAACATTAGCTTGCAAGAAAAAAATTGAATCATCTGCAAAAAAACTAAGTCACCATTAGCCCTTTTCTGGCTAGACAAATGCCTTTTATAAAGTTTAGCTTCTCTGCCTTCTCAATTAATCTTGATAGCACATTACTTACAATTATAAATAAGTAAGGAGATAGCGGGTCTCCTTGATGAAGACCCCTCTTAGGGGAAATCTCAGACACTTGTTTCCCTGACAACATCACTGAGAAGGTAACAGAATTCAGGCACCAAAACACTCTATTAACCCATTCCTGGCTAAACCCCAACTTATGCATAACATCACACAGAAAATCCCACTCCACCCGGTCGTATGCCTTGTTCATGTCTAATTTTAAAGCAAGCTCGCAAAGACCCGATCTCTTAGCTTTCAAGTGATGGAATACCTCATGCACAATAATAATGTTGTCCTGAATCACTCGACCTGGGACAAAAGCACTTTGGCTTTCAGCAATAATTTTATTTAGCATAGGTTTAAGCCCATTTGACATGAATTTAGAGAAAATTTTATGAGAAGTTGCACAAGCTGATCAGCCTATAATCACTTACTGTCACTGGATTCTCAACTTTGGGTATTAGAACTAAATCAGTATTATTGACTACATCAAGGGGGAAACCATTTTTAAAAAAAGAGCAAATGAGATCACATACCTGTAGCCCCACTATCTCCCAAGCCTTCTGGTAGAAGCTACCTGTGAGTCCATCCGGCCTCGGGGATTTGGATCCTTCCAGCTCAAACACAGCCGCCTTAACTTTTGTATCCAGAATTTCTGCCTTCAAAAAGTCATTATCATCCTAATTTACTACTTTGTCAATACATGCCAATATATCTTCAAATTCCCTCTCAGTGTTGCTGTCAAACAACTTCGAATAAAAAGTAGAAAAACAATTCTCTATTTGCTCATCTTGTTCCATCCATTCATTCTACTCATTTTTTAATCTAATAACTTTATTCCTAGCCCATCGTCTGATGGTAGTCATATGGAAAAAGCGAGAGTTCTGATCTCCACACTTCAGCCATTGCACTCGAGACTTTTGAGCCTAAAAAACTTCTTCTTGTTCCCATAGTTCATTGATTTTCTTTTTTAATTCTGCAATCTCTTGTGACACTTCAGCATTCCACTCTCTACTCAAGCACTGATTCACTAATTCAATTAAATCTGGATGGGACAGCCACCTTAGGTCAAACCTGAACATCTTCGGTGTATAACTTTCCTTATGCATAAATTCCAACCACAAAGGGCAATGGTTTGAACCTATAGCATCAAGTACTTGGCATTGTACTTTAGGGAATTCTTCACGCCATTTGCAATTTGTTACAACCCGGTCTAGCTTTACTCTTATATAATCATCACCGATTCTATTATTGCTCCATGTGAATTTGTTTCCTTTGGTTTCTAGCTCCATCATATTACAATTAATCATAAAGTTTTGAAACCTTTGTAAATCACGTTGGGTCCTTTCATTTCCTCCCTCCTTATCTGACACATACAAAATGTCATTGAAATCTCCAATCACAGCCCATGGAATGGTTTTTGTTGGACACAAGTTTGCTATATTTCCCCACCATCTTAATTTCTTATTATATTCTTAAGGCCCATATACAAAAGTCATCATCCCAAAATTCACCCCATCAATACAAATTTCATCAACATGAATTAAAAATTTACTCAGCACCCCTATCTGCATCTCCACCATAGACATAATCCACCTGACCTACCAATAGGTTCAAAATAGACTCCATACTCAAACTTCAGTTTCTTTCTAATTTTCTCACTTTTTTCCTTCATCAAAGTTTCAGATAGAAAAACTAAATTTGATTTTAGTTTTATGCATTGGAACCTTAAATTTTTAATTGAGGCTATACAACTCATGGCTCTTGGGTGGCTGTAGATGGCCAGCCACCTTGCCATTCAAATATAGTACTAGAATTTTCCCCTTTAAATAGAGCCCTTTTAGTTTTATTTCTCCTGACTTTAAGAGTACATACCTGTTCTGTATTTCGTCCATCCACAATTGTGAATTTCTCTTCCATATCAATCTGCACCTCATCAGTCATATCCATTTCCACACTTCGCTTGGTCTGTAATTCTGAGTCCTTCCCCAAATTGCCTCCTCTTGTTCCATGATCTTTGCCAACTCATCCTCAGCATCCTGCCGAACTCTAGTAAAACCCAGAGAGTCCCACTTGTGCGCCTTTCTTCTTTTCAGAGGAGGAGAGATCCATTCATCGTTAGCCACTCTCTTTAGATTAACCCTTTCGACTTGACCCACCAGAATATTTATCTCTTCTTCATTTGCATGACCCTCGATATCCTGGTCTCCATGATTAGCCACCTTGTCCTCTGGTTCCACTATTTCATGTCTATGTATATTTCCATTTTTCCAAGCCCAGACCCACTCTCTTTCCCGAGCTACAACAGGTTAGTACTTTGGGCTTTGGCTTTTGGCCCATCAGAACATTGAATTAAAGCCTTGTATTTTTCCATTTTCCATTCTCCCGCCCTTCTTTCCTTTGTCACCATATCCTGTGATAGAAAGCATGTGGGGCCCTCACTGTCATAATCCCCTTTATCTCTACCCCTTCTTTAATTGCTTCCTAGTCAATGCAACCTCCAATAGCCTCCATCTCACCAACTCCCTTTGAAGAGGACCCTTGAATCCCATGCTTCTCTGACTACCCTATATCCCCATACGAACTAGCACCCTGTTTACTCTCCCCATTGCCACCTCGCTGGTTTTGGGTTCTATTGGAGTTTCTTTTCACCGGTGATGACTAGGATGGCCTTATTGGTTGAGCACACATGTTAGCATCAAAAACCCGCCGAGCCTCATTAATCGGATCATCTTCTTCATCAGTCCCACAAGTTCTGTCATCATGCCCCAGTTTTTAGCATATAAAACAAAATTTTACTAACTTTTCATACTTCACCCTCACTTTTGCATCTGGCAACCCATTCGATCTAGGGACATTAAACATTGCAACCAAATGTTTGTCAATATCTATCTTCACTCTTGCTCTAAAAAACTTCTTCCTCTTAACCGTTCTCCCTCTAGATTTTCTATCTCAATGATTTTTCTGAGGCACCTTGCCATAGCCTGAATGTTTACAGTCAATTTGCCCTTTAGAGTTATATCATGAAACTGGACCCAGAACCTGCATTTGTCAATCTGTACCTTACTATCGCATAAAAAATGGCCTTCTTCTTTTAAGACACAATATGTTGCCTCACTACCCACGGGCTCTCTTCTCATGCTCTTCTTGCATCGTCCTCATCCTCGAAAGAGAATGAAAATAGGTTAAATCCCAGCACATTCACTTCCATCCTACCCTTCGATCTCCATGCTGCCCCTACTTGCTCCATGATTACACCCAAACTAACTTTCACATGTGAAATTACTCTTCCTACTAAAAGCCTAGGATCTTCTTGACTCTCCATTCCCCCTTTCTATTGCATATGGAGTCTTCAACCTTTTGAGGCCATTCCAACAAAAACGGTGTTGATCACCTACACTATGTATTTAGTTTTAACTACCACAGTACCCTGACTAAAATACCCAAGACAGATGAGAGACTAAGCTCATAACTAGGAGAACCCGTGAGAGACTCTCAAGACAAGAGAAAGATATCTTTTTTTCTTTACGTTTATTTATTTATTTTAAACCATAATGGCCAATCAGAATTGTAAAATCATCTTCAACATTTGTCTTATCTTAGTGTCTGAATGCTTTTTGTTTTTCTTATAGTAGTAAGCTATACCACTTAAATACTAACGATCTAAGTCAACATTATGAGAGAGATGATCACCATCCCTCTCTAATATATGAATGATATTCTCTGAAGGTGTCATCAATATATGCAGATCCATCAGCATATCCCATGCTTCTATGGCTAAGGCGTCAACAACCATATTGGCTTCTCTCCTACAATGCATTAATTCCACTTGCTAGTCATTTTCCAGCATAGATGTAATATGAGATAAGATAGTAAACTTTAGGTGTTCAATAGGTATTGGCGACTGGATAGCTTGAATCACATTAGCATAGTCACTCTCTATAATAAACTTCTTGAGACCACAATCAGTTGCAAGTTTCAGTCTCCAGAGGATTCCCCAAGCTTCCGCTAACATTATCGACCTTGGTCCCACTCTAAACATAAAACTATACATGAATGTATCGTAATGGTCATGAAGAACCCCATAACAAATACAACAATTAATATTGCTTCACCATGAACCATCCATATTTATCTTTATTATACCAACAGGAGGTGGCTCCCAGAAGAAACGTGGGACATCATTCTTTAAAATGCTCGATAAAATTTTGATTTTCCCTATGATAGCACAGCATTAGTTCGAGCTACTATCTCACCTTTGCACCATATCTGTTGATTGAAAACATGGTCATTTCTAGCTAACCATATATGCCGACAAGCCACCGCTAGCCATCTTCAAAATTCATACCCTACTACCTTGAACCGTTGTTGCAAACACCACCTCAACTATACATGACTATCTCTCTCCTTAAGAAACTTTTCTTGCCATTGCACTGGGATATACTCATTCCAAAATTCGTGAGAATAAGTACAATCCCTAAGAACATGAAGAATGGATTCAGAATCGAGGTAGCACCTCTCACAAATTCCTGAAGTATGCATTCCCCGTAATGCTGTATTTAAATTCGTGAGAAGTTTTCCATGTGCACAAATTCACATAAATAACCGATATCATTGTGGAACTTGAAGCTTCCAGCCAATGTTCCATGTTGAACTCGATCCTGACTGAATTGAGGCCATGATAATTTTGCAAGAGGATCTTATCATGAACCTTCTATCATTTGACCATCTCCAAACTAGAAAGTTATCACTTTCTCCTGTTCGAAAATGGTTCTTATTAATCCCATATTATACCATATCTGGGAGGAGGTGTTGGAATTTTCCCCAATCCCACTGTTTCGACGATGTTAGACAATCACATATCTTCTATTAAGATATATCATCTGAAAGAGGTTGTACTACATGATTCTCTAACATATCAAAGTTAATAACCCAATGATCCTGCTAAAATAATGTCGAATTACCATTAACAATTCTCCATGAGATACCATCCTGCACTTTTCCCCAATTATTGTGAATACCCTTCCAAGTAGATGACTTCATACATCTCTTCTCAATGTTAGGAATTATATCACTCCCTATTTTGTATTTCTCCTGCAGGAATCTTACCCATAAATCATCCCTTTTATTAATAAGGGACCAACCAAGTTTTGTCATAAAAGCTTGGTTTTGATATCTTGCCTTTTTCAATCTCAAATCTCCATTCTCCTTCATAGAACACACTTTATCCCAAGCCACCAAGTGCATTTTTTACTGATAGGACTACTTCCCCAGAGAAAATTCTTGAATCTTTTATCAATTTCATCACAGATTCTAATAGGTAAAGGCATTGTCTGCATAGCATATGATGGCATAGAAGACATCACACTAGAAACAAGAGTATGTCTAACTGCCATTGATAACATATTGGTTTTCCAACTTGCCAAACGAGCATCCATTTTATTTAAGATAAAATTATAAGTCGAAGTAGATGCTCGCTCGTGAAGAATTGGTATACCTAAATACTTACCCAAATTTGACGTGGGCACACAATTCAGAAATTCACTTATCTACCTTCTCCTAGTATGTTTCACATTTTTAGAGAAAAAATGTGAGATTTAGCTGCATTTATTCTTTGACCCAAGATATCACAAAAGTCATCAAGAACTACCTTTATAACTGCTGCTTAGTCCAAATCAGCTTTAGCGAATAAAATAAGATCATCCTCAAAAAATACATGAGAGATAGGAGTACCTCATCTCTATAGTTGAAAAGGACACCAATATCCATCCGTAACAGCACCTTGGATTAAATGACCAAGTCTCTCCATCATAATCACAAAGAGATACAAAGATAATGGATCCCCTTGTCTAACACCACGAGAAGGAGTAAAGGCTTCTGTAGCTTTCCTATTCCATAACAATTGCATTTTTGGAGAAGAAAATAGCACTAATAACATTCATCAAATAATTCGGTATACCTAGAGCTTGTAAACAATCAAATAGAAAATTCCATCGGACTCAATCATAAGCCTTCTCTAAGTCAATTTTTATAGCCATAAACTCATGCTTGCTTTTCAAATGTTCCATAGAATGAACCACTTCCTGGACTAGAATAATATTATCAGAATTCTGACTCCCCTTCACAAAACTACATTGATTTAGAGCCACTACCATGGGCATAATTGGCTTCAATCTATTAGATATAACTTTAGTTATAATCTTATAGATTACATTACATAGATTGATAGGGTGAAAATCACGTATTGTCTCTGGAAAATCAACTTTAGGAATCAAAACAATCTGAATGCCATTAACTTGTTGAATCCATTGGGGATCCCTGAAGGCTTGTTGTACTACATCTACCACTGAGGTCCCTAATGTATCCCATTGGCTTTGATAAAATAGTGGGATGAAACTATTAGGTCCTAGTG
>JBAGKO010000012.1:13235171-13249175 GCA_037177275.1 Acacia concinna
TACTTCTTGGAAATTAAATTATGGGAGACAGACTTTATTTTGGAAGGATTGCTAGATCCCTCATGTTAATAGTTTGGAGGAATTAGCAATACAACCTTTGAATGATGATATGATTGAATGGAAAGTGGTCGAGTGCTTAACACCTTCAGGTTAATGGGATTGGAAAAATTTTAATTGTTTCCTTCCAAGTTATGTTCTTAGTGCTATACGATATATTCAAATACCTATGGTTGATGATGTAGACATGCCTATCTGGAGATGGACTGGTGATGGTTGTTTTATCTTAAAATCTACTTACAATTTTATAGTTCATGGTTCATGTTCAACTATGAGATCTACATGGAGAGCTCTTTGAAAGTTGCGAATCCCTCAAAAGTATAGACTGTTCATGTGGTTATGTATGAAAGGCCATCTTTTTACTAATTCAGCTCAATTGCACCTTGGGCTTCATTCAACTGGTACTTGTGAGGTATGTTTATTTTCACAAGAATCTATCCTTTATGTGCTTCAAGATTATTCTGTTACTCTTGAGTTATGGAAAGAGTATATTCTAAAGAAGTGGCATCAAAGTTTCTTCTTTTTTTTTAAATTTGATCATGTAATTTGGTGGAAATAGTGTATGAACCAAAAGTTTAAGGTAGCTGGATATGATTTTAGAGAATGGTTTGCTGTGGTATGTAGGCATATAGGTTAGCTAGAAACAACCATATTTTTAATAATGTCACATGGAGTAAGAGAGAGATAGTAGGATGATCTGAAGCTTGCCTTTCCTGGGGATGTATAAAGGCTTTAAACTAGCAATATAAAAATTCATATATTGAAAGATGGAATCCTCCTCCGCAGGGCATTGTGAAGATCAATGTAGATGGGTCTCGTAATACTCAATCTAGATTATGTACTTGTGGTGGTTTAATAAGAGATGTTGATTGTAATTTTATTCTGGAATTCATGCTTAAAGTTGGTTTGGGTTTAGTTCTTTCTGTGGAAGCTGTTGGTTGCATGTGTGGTCTTAAATTGGCCTTTGAAAATGGGTTCAAAAAAATTATTCTGAAAAGTGATTGTAGTGATCTAAATCAGTCTATACAACAACCAGTTCCAGTTGATCATCCTGACCATGATATTTCATGTGAAACTCAAGCAATGAAGGAAAGATGCTAGGATGTTGATATTGTTCTATGTTGCAGAGATACTAACTGTTGAGGCAAGCTTTACACTAAGAGGGGGTTGAATGCGGTGTTACACAAATTTTTATAAAAACTCAGACTCAAAATGTATACTGGTTTGGTCAAAACTCACGATCTACGTCCAGTTCTCAATATCCACTGAGTTCCACTATTCTCTAAGATTTCAAAGGGCTCTTGAACCCACAGTACATACTAGATTGACACTTAAGATATCACTCCCCCATACAGTGTGTAATCCAAGTCACCACTCAAAGTCTCTCTACTTTGAGTATCTCACGATTGATTTCAGAATACAATAAATACTCTTTCAAATAGTTGAAAGATAAAAACTAAAGAATGATAGTTAGAGAATTTAAGACACTAATAAATGTAACACAATCTCAATAAATTTTTTGCTCAAGTCATTAGTTGTTGCTGTCATAAATGGTCGAGTATTTATAGATTCTGTGAATTCGATGACAGTTGTGTCTTTGTATTTTTTTTTCTATTAGAATATAATCATTTCTATGATTCTTACTTTTGAGAAACAAAATGAACTTCTTCTCTTGGTTAATGAAATAGCTGTTAAAGCAAAGAGAATGTTGGTAGGTGGATGTTTGCCAACTCTAGATATGCATTTAATGCTTCTGACACATTCGTGCTTTTTGAAGATTTATGCTTGTGAATCATTTCATATATTCCCAATTTGTTCTAATACATAAGAGAATTTATTTATGAAGATTAGAAACAAATAGGTATCAATAAAATAGTTAGTAGAATCAATATGAAATTTTATGCTATGATGCTCCATTTTCTGGAAACTAGATTTTTGAAATAACCTTGAGGTTTCATGGTACCCTCGAGGTAACCTTCATAAGTCAGAAGAGATGATCAAAGTCGAGGACTTTGAATCAATAATTATCATAGGATATTTGAAAAGAATATGTCATAGAGGATTTTACAAACTGGAATTATCTTGAGGTTTGGAATTAACCTTGAGCTTTCAGCATATTTAGTTCACATCCTTGAGGTTTGAATCATAACCCAAGGTTTGTGTCTGGGTATTGTAATTCAAATGTATGTTTGAACCTTGAGGTTTGTAACTAAACCTTTAGGTATCAGGATTTTACAATGAGTTGATAAGAGCATATGACAAGGAATTAAGTTTGATGAACTCACCAACCTCGAGGTCAATGACTAACCTCGAAGATTTTTTGATGTTGACATAATAGCGAGGTTTCAAAATACAAGGGAAGGTTTCAGAGAAACCTCATTGAGTTGCTAAGGTTTACTCAAACCTCGAGGGTATGCTCCAATCTCAAGGTTTGTCTTATTTCCTTAAGATAGCAAAGTTTCTCCCAAACCTTACTGTTGTGAATTGAAAGGGCCCAAAACCTCAAGGTTTTCTCAAATCCTCTAGGTTTGAGATCTACCTTGCCAACAACAAGGTTTTGGCCATACCTTGCTCCAACAACAAGGTTTGACACAAACTTCGCTGTTGTAAGGAGAAGCTCAAAACCTCGAGGTTTTCACTCAACCTTGAGATTTAGGTTCCATCCTTGCTAACAGCAAAGTTTTGAGCAAACCTTGCTCCAACTGCAAGGTTTGTTCAAAACCTTGCCGTTGAGAGGCTGAAACCTCGAGGTTTTTGACTAACCTTGAGGTTTGCAGTCTATCCTCACTCATAGTAAGGTTTGGGCAAAACCTTGCCGTTATGGCAAGATTTGCCACAAACCTTGTCGTTGTGGTAGAGGTGTCAAACCTCAAGGTTGCTTTGAAATCTCGAGGTTTGACTACAAAACTTCTGCAATCAAACCAACTTCAAATGTTTCAAAAACTTTTATCATATAAACAAGTTGGATATTACTTAAGATCAATTACTCAAGTAATTTTTCTTTGGTTGGAATTATTTAATCACATTTCCAAATCATTCCAAGTTAAGTTATCATAAAAACATAGGATTTAACACTAACTCTGTTACTGATGCTCTAGCTCGTGAGGCATGGGATATGTTTGTTGATTTTTTGGTGGTGACTACACCGTCAGTCAGTGTTGCTTAGCTACTGCTGGTGGACAGTGAGAGGGCCATTGCAGAAGTAGCCTCAGGTTCTTAATATCTGAGGAGGTTTTTCCCATTTTCTATAAAAAAAAAAACACTGTTTTGATCTCCAACTTGTTCTACCATTGGCAAGGACAAATTGTTAATCAGACCAAACTTTAAAGACTAAATCAATTGAGTTAAATTTGAGGGACTAAATATTAAAAATTGAAGGATGAAATAGCTAATTTTTCATTTAAAAAACATGAAAAGAAAATTTATGAAAGTTTGCCTGGGTCAATATAAACAACACAGATACTCCAACCCCTTAGTTTTAACCTCACCATTAATTCTCTCTAAATAAACTGCAAGCTTAATGAAAAAGACAAGTGAATGGGAGGACGGGAGAAAGATAAAATCAACCAAAAAAAGAAAAAGAATTTAAGCAAATTAATGTTTTTTTTATTATAAGAGGCCGGGATCAAATCAAGATCGGGTGCCACATAGGGCACTAACCATACCACACGGCCTAGAGGTTGTTGGTTGCAAATTAATGTTTTTCGGGGAAGATGTTTGCAACCTCATTAAACTCCACTATCTGCACACCATGCAAAAAAATAAAAATAAATAAATAGCTGCACACATGCATTTTATAATAATAATAAGAGTAAAATACATTGACACCGTACCCCTATATTTTATTTAATTTATATAAATCTTCCTTTTATTTTAAATATATATATAGACCTACATTCAAAGTACAATGCATGTTACAGAAAACTCCTATACGTATTTAGGATTTAATTTCCGTTCACCTAACCGTTTGTTGATCGTTAATGTTGATTATTAAATATTTATTCTGAACAAAATACCCTTCTTTCAACAAATGAAACGTTTTTATTTTGCCTAAAAATAGTTTTTTATTCAAACAAAAAATGATTTTAGTACATATATGTTCATAATTTCCTATATATTATAAAAGTTTATATTTATATTTTTTTTTATCATATGTATTAAAGCTTATTTATTTAGTATTCTTTTAAATAACTAAAAATATTTTTTTCCCATGGCATTATGGTGACAACATATTTGAAAGGCATGTTTTTATTCCCTATATGTTATTAATAATGTAAATTTGAGATATTACTTGTATTAATTTTTAAATACATTTTTTTCACGAACATATATAAACACATTTATTTAAATATGCATCTATTTATAGAATTGAGCATATTTTTAATTAAGCTTTCTACGTCTACATTAATTAAATAAATAATTGTCCGTTTGGTTCATATAATCAAAGGTAATGTAATTGAATATAATATAATGTAATGTAATGTAATATAATGATGATTCCAGGTATTTGTTTGGTTCGTCGTTAAAGAAAGATCAAGCATATGCATAAAAACGTTTAGTTGAGGAAGTCGTCTTGGCTGGGTGGTCAAGTAAGTAGGTAGCAAGGCACTCCCACGCCATCTCGGTCTCGGGTTCGACCCTCACCAAAGTCCCTCTACTTAGAGGGCACTCCGAATTAGTCAGTTGCCAAAGGCGCCGGACACCAGAGGGATTTATAAAAAAAAACGTTTGGTTAGATTACATCTCATATGAGAATATATGAAAAATAATATAGTCATAAATAAAATTACCCCTATCTACACATATATGTATAGTGTACACCTTAGTTTTATGATAACTTTTTCAATTCGTATAGTGTACACGTTGAGTTTATAATAATTTTTTATATTTTAATAGTGGAAATATTATGCCGGATACAAGTTAGGTTTATAGTATTTTTTTTAATATTTAATGGTGAAAATATTATTTAATGGGATATTTTAATATTTTTAATGGTGAAATATATTTTTTGTAAATTTTTTTATTGGGGAAATATTTTTTAAAAATATTATATGATTACTTAATATTTTTAATATTTAATGGTAGTAATTATTTAATATTTAAAAACATTTATGTATGGGCACTTTGTTCAAATTAAAAAGGGTTAAAGTGCAATTTACACCTAATGTTTTTAGGGATGAGCAATTTTAATCCTAATTTTTTTTTGGCTTAATTTCAGTCCCAACATTATTTATTTGGAACAATTCATACACTCACAAACATATCGGTTCAATTTAACTGTAAACTGGGGTGTGTTGAGAAATGATAATGCCATATAACTAATAATGTGAATTAAATAATACATTGTAACCAAATTAAGTCACCTATTTTCAACAATCAACAAACTGGGTTTCTTTTTTCTTTTTAAATATAATTTAATTTTAGTCAAATGACATACCATATCATATTATTTAATTCACCTCATCAGTTATATGGCTTTATCATTGGTCAACACATCTCAGTTAACCGTTAAATTGAACAGATATGTTAATGAAGGTATGAATTGCTCCACATAAATAACGTTGAACTAAAATTGCTCATCCCTGAAAACATTTGGGGTAAATTGAGACAAAAAAAATAGTTGGGATTAAAATTGATCCTCCCTAAAAAATATTGGGGGGTAAATTGCTCTTTAACCCTTAAAAAAATTATAATGGCAATAGAGTCTTTTTCACTTAATTATTGGATGTCTGCATCCCTATTAATCACTCCTAACAATGTAATCTTTATTACACCAAATGATATAATCAGGATTATATTTTGTAATATGGTTTACATTACTTAAGTCCAATCAAACACTGCCATTGACATATTACATTTAGATTATATGTAATAATCTCCTATATAATTGAACCAAACGGGCTATAAGTGTTATGTCAATATGAAAAAAAAATAGATAACTATTTGAGAAAGTACAAAATAAATTAAGAAAAAGAAAAAAATTAAACTACTTATATTATTTTAGCCCAAATTAGGGAATTAGTAATGATGACGGGTAAATTAGTAAATAAAATTTATTTTAATATAAACTATAATTAAAACATAGAAATGCTTAACGGAGTTATTAATGGTTTGGCATTATGTGTATATAGAGGAAATATAATGTTCATATAATGAAAGTAAAACATAAGGGAGGTCAATGTATTTTATTCTAATAATAATACTTTACACATAGCTAATTGGGGGAATTAAACTTGGTTCTATAGGTAAGACTTATGGTTATTTCTCATTATTTTTAATTTTTTCCCTAATTTATCCCTATTAATTCTCCTTTAACAATAATTAAGTGGTAAGGAGGGAATTAAAGAAGATGATTATAATGTTTTATATATCGTATTTACTAATTTTTTTAATCTAATAATCAAATTAGGTAAATAGGTCATACATTAAGGACTAGAAGGAATATCATCTTATCCAATAATGCCCCCAAAATATGCGTAATAATACTGATTTAAATTTGAATGAATGAAATATATCAGAATATTGTTAAAGAAAAAAGGATATCAGAATAAAGTAACGTAATCTTTATTTTTCCCGCCATGCGAGTAATGGGATATAAATATATCCATACAAATTTTTAAATATGAAACGATTTTATAGCTAGCACATATAAATTAATATATATCAAATGTTAATTATATGAGGAAAATGAATTCCCAAAAAGAACCTCAAATTTGTTCATATTAAATTACGCTTTTATAAGTTTGCATAAAATGAGATCATAAGTCATAACAATAATGATATCTAATCCACAATATATAGTTGAAGCGATATCCTAACAGAGTAAAGTGATCTCAAAATATAAACACCTCCGTTTAGATTTTGATAAAAAGTTTTAATATTGAAATATTTAAATTGAATTAATCTCAAATGTTAACTATATCAGATAAATTATTTAATATTGAATGTGACACAAATAAATTCCTTAAAAGAAGTGTCAAACAAAGCATTAATATTCTTAAAACAAAAATTAAGCACTTAAATTTAAATATAAATAAAACGGAAGCATAGAAGAATAATGAGATAAAACTACTTACATGGGATATATGGAAGTTAATGGTACAACATGAACATTTCTTAGTGAGAGTAAAATTAGGGCTAACGTGGATCGCTGTTTATTTTTTGATGCCTACTTTCAGCCCTATTATTAAGAAGATAATGGAAATAATCTAATATTTTGCATATTGCTTCTTTTTCTTTAAAGCATTATATTAAAGCGAATTACATTCATCGCAATGATTTTAACTCACTACAATCATATCTTGTTATGATTATAGAATCATGATGTATAATCTTTTGATTTAATGGATTTGACCATTTTCCAAAAATAAAAAATCACATCTTAACTAACGCACTGAATTTTAGTTAAATCACGGAAAATGTATATTTATATTTTACGAGTTAGTATCAATTGTTTTTATTTTTTATGCCCTTTCAGATTTTATAATTTCCAAAATATTTAAAACAGGTTGATAAAAGAAAACATATTCTTGAAACCAAAAGGAACCGCTTTATCAAAAGCATAGAATGCCTTGATTAATTAAAAATAAAAAATTATGAAAACTAACCTCCTTATAGTTTACAATTATTAAAAAGAGAAAGAAAGAGGTTTGACCGGAAGACGGGATCAAAACAGATAATCGCAAGTAAGCTTCTTGGCAAATAAAAAAGGAAATAAATATTCGAAATTCCCATGTTAGGAAATAAATAGAAAACTGACTTCTAAATTATGGAAAGGCACAAAAATGAGAATATAGTGAACAAGAACGAGAGGGAATGAGCGATTTTCCCACACACACAAGCACACATCATAATCATAATAATGATAATGATAATAATCATGATCGTCGTCGTCATAATAATAATAATAATAATAATAATAATAATAATAATAATAATAAAAATCTGAGCTTCGCAACAGAAAAGGAAGAAACATATCACGCTAATCACTCATTAGTGCTAATAATCCTCCAGTGTTCGTTAAACATACGGGTCTATATATACGTATACACACATACCTACGAAAGGACAGAAACTCCGTAACATATCTGATAATGGCGGGAGACAGACTCAACGAGATCAAGAAGGAGAATGTCGACCTCGTATGTTCCTTCTCTCCGTTCTTCTTCTTCGTCCTCCTTTTCCAGCCCTCTAGAACTATCTGTTTCGTGCTATATATATATATAGTGTATGCAGGATGAACAAGAAGAACGTGAGATTATTTATTTTGTCTTTGATATTCCTTTGTTTCTTGGATTAACAGGAGAGACTACCAATAGGGCAAGTGTTTGAAGAATTGAGGTGTTCAAGAGAGGGTTTGACCGACGATGAAGGGGAAGGAAGACTCAAAGTTTTTGGGCCTAACAAGCTTGAAGAGAAGAAGGCAATATATCATTCATTATTTCTTCTTCGTCTTTTTCCCCCCAAAAGATATCTTTCTTAAACAAGAACAAGCCTAGCTAACACACTTGTTCAAATCAAACTCAACAGGAAAACAAGATTCTGAAATTCTTGGGCTTTATGTGGAATCCCCTATCTTGGGTCATGGAATTAGCTGCTATCATGGCCATCGCTTTGGCCAATGGAGGGGTAATAACAACTCTTAATACACACACGTGTGTGTGGACATTCTGAATAATTTATGGTTTTTGAAACATGCAGGGCCGACCACCAGATTGGCAAGATTTTGTGGGAATTGTGGCATTGCTCTTCATCAACTCAACTATTAGTTTCGTTGAAGAAAACAATGCAGGGAATGCTGCAGCAGCACTTATGGCAAGCCTTGCTTTGAAAACTAAGGTATTGTTACTATTGTCCCAGTAAAAAAAAAAAAAACAACTCTTACCTTGTATACATCAGACACGTTTCTGAATCTCTGCTGGAAAATGATGGGGGCAGGTTTTGAGGGATGGGAAGTGGACTGAGCGGGATGCATCTGTGTTGGTACCTGGAGACATAATCAGCATCAAATTAGGAGATATTATCCCTGCAGATGCTCGTCTCTTGGAAGGAGACCCTTTAAAGATTGATCAGTCTGCACTTACTGGTGAGTCTTTGCCGGTTACAAAGAACCCATCTGATGAAGTCTTCTCGGGTTCGACTGTGAAGCAAGGAGAGATCGAGGCTGTTGTGATTGCCACTGGGGTACACACCTTCTTTGGTAAAGCTGCTCACTTGGTTGATAATACTAACCAAGTAGGACACTTTCAAAAGGTATTGGTTTGTCTTTCTTTATTGTCCTTGAGCTCTCTCCATAACATTGACATTGCCCTTTGCAGATTTTGTTGATAAATTGGGATTGTTTGAAACTTTCTCTTTTTTTTGGTGTGGTTAGGTGTTGACGGCCATTGGTAACTTCTGCATTTGTACAATAGCAATAGGGATGCTTGTAGAGATAATTGTGATGTACCCGATTCAACATCGCACATATAGGAGTGGAATTGACAACCTCTTGGTGCTCCTCATCGGAGGGATTCCGATTGCCATGCCTACAGTCTTATCAGTAACAATGGCTATTGGATCTCATAGACTGTCAGAGCAAGGTGCTATCACTAAGAGGATGACAGCCATTGAGGAGCTTGCCGGGATGGATGTTCTATGCAGTGACAAGACTGGCACCTTAACTCTCAACAAGCTCACAGTCGACAAAACCTTGATAGAGGTAATCAACCGAGCATTGAGCCTATGTAACAAATAAAGAAAACTACGTTTTGATTTTTTGTTTATAAATGTTTGGCCAATGTGAAGGTCTTTGTAAGAGATATTGACAAGGACACTGTCATATTGCTTGGAGCTAGAGCCTCAAGGGTGGAGAATCAAGATGCTATTGATGCTTGTATTGTTGGAATGTTGAGTGACCCAAAGGAGGTATGCTGCAACCAAAGAATGCTATTTAGAGAATCAAAGACACTTATGATTGCAATAATTACAAACCCCCTCTTACTTTGTGCAGGCCAGAGATGGCATCACAGAGGTGCATTTCCTTCCCTTCAATCCAGTGGATAAGCGTACGGCTATAACCTACATTGACTCTGCAGGCAATTGGCATAGAGCAAGCAAAGGAGCACCAGAACAGGTAAACAGACACACATCTTTTTGTGTTTAAAGTTGGTGATATTGTCACTTGCTTCATTACATAACCTTCATTACAGATTGTAGAACTCTGTAATCTCAAACAAGATGTAAGGAAAAGAGTTCATTCCATTATTGATAAGTTTGCGGACCGTGGTCTGCGTTCTCTCGCTGTTGCAAGACAAGTAAGTGATGGTTATTCTGTGTTATTTAATTGAAGCTATGATTCATTTATTTAATGAAGTTTTTATCCATCAACCTATATTAGGAAGTGCCAGAAAAGACCAAAGAGAGTCCAGGAGCACCATGGCAGTTTGTGGGTCTCTTACCACTTTTCGATCCTCCAAGGCATGATAGTGCAGAGACTATCACCCGAGCCCTCCATCTCGGAGTGAATGTGAAGATGATTACTGGTGATCAACTAGCCATTGGGAAGGAGACTGGCCGTAGGCTAGGCATGGGAAGCAACATGTATCCTTCTTCCTCTCTTCTTGGTGAAAACAGGGATGAGTCTATTGCTGCACTTCCAATTGATGAACTTATTGAGAAGGCTGATGGCTTTGCTGGCGTCTTTCCTGGTAAATATACATTATGATTCATAAAATTTATGTGACAAGTTTGGCTATCTTAGTAAGATCAACCTCTACTTTTTAATGTGAACAAGTTTTTGTCCATTACTAACTAACGTCAAATGCAGAGCACAAGTATGAGATCGTGAAGCGACTGCAAGATAGGAAACACATTTGTGGAATGACTGGGGATGGTGTGAATGATGCTCCAGCATTGAAAAAGGCAGATATTGGGATTGCAGTGGCTGATGCAACCGATGCGGCTCGAAATGCATCTGACATAGTTTTGACAGAACCTGGTTTAAGTGTGATTATCAGTGCGGTGTTGACAAGCAGAGCCATTTTCCAAAGAATGAAGAACTACACCATCTATGCAGTTTCCATAACAATTCGAATTGTGTTGGGCTTTCTCTTGCTTGCTCTTATCTGGAAATTTGATTTCGCACCTTTTATGGTTCTGATCATTGCCATACTAAACGATGGGACTATCATGACCATTTCTAAGGATAGAGTCAAGCCATCACCTTCTCCAGATTCATGGAAACTCAATGAGATTTTCGCCACTGGAATAGTACTAGGATCATACCTGGCTGTCATGACTGTTCTCTTCTTCTGGGCTGCTCATGATACAGATTTCTTCACAGTAAGTACAAATAACAACAAATAAAAATCCAACACCAACATGTGTTAGAGATGCCATGCAACAAAATGTCTTGGCCCTTCCTGATTACTTTTTTCACACATGAGCATTAACCATACAACACCCAAAACTTTTGCAGGATAGATTCCACGTTGAATCAATTAGAGAAAATCCCAGAGCACTAACATCAGCTGTTTATCTTCAAGTGAGTATTGTGAGTCAGGCTCTCATCTTCGTTACTCGGTCAAGAAGCTGGTCCTGTATTGAACGCCCTGGTTTGTTGTTGATGGTAGCCTTCCTCATAGCACAATTGGTAAGTGTGTACAAAAATTAACAATCTTTCCTTTGTCTTAAAACATTAAATTCGCTGATCCTACCTTGTTTGACAGTTAACAAACTAATCGCTAATACTTTCTTGATGAATTGATAGGTTGCCACTCTTATAGCGGTGTACGCAAACTGGGCATTTGCAGGCATACAAGGAATCGGATGGGGCTGGGCAGGAGTAATATGGCTTTACAGCATTATATTCTACATTCCTTTGGATTTCCTAAAATTCATAATCCGATATGCATTGAGTGGGAAAGCATGGAATACTATTATAGAGACCAGGGTGAGTACTACTTACCAAACACAAAATCGAACAAAACTGATAAACCCTAGATTCTTCATCTTGATCCTTTTTTCTTTTTGCTGGTTGATGATCTATGATTGTTGTAGATTGCTTTCACATCGAAGAGGGATTATGGGAGAGGAGAACGAGAAGCTCAATGGGCTGCATCTCAACGTACCCTCCATGGGCTCAATCCACCTCAAATTGAGCAAATCCTCAATGAAAAGAAATTCAGCACCTATGGCGAATTGACCGAACTCGCAGAAGCAGCTAGGAATCGAGCTGAAGTTGCAAGGTAAATGAATGATCTTTTTTCTACCTTGAAACACTTTAAATAATCAAAGTTCACTGAGAAATCTAACCCTATTGTATGATTGGATTTATAGGATTAGGGAGTTGAACACGTTGAAGGGTCATGTGGAATCGGTGGCGAAACTGAAGGGGATTGACATTGATACAATTCGGCAAAACTACACGGTTTGAAAATACTAGTAGTGGATCTTAGAGAAGATTAGGAGATTATTGGCATGATTAATGTCTCATTGAAGTAAAGATTGTCCCTTTTCTGTTCTTTTGAATTGGCCTTTTTATATATAGGCCTTGTTGGTCTCCATTTAAAAACGTTTGAGATTGTGCAGATAGTAATCCGAGGTTTTAGTCTTGCCCATGTAGTTAGCAGTTCCCTTTGTTCTTTAATTAGAAACCGTTCAGTACGTTAATTTATCATTCAAATGCTTTTGTTTGATTTCCTTCTTACCAATGGTTCGAGTCTAGCGAAAGAGGCTAATCCTTAGGATTACCTCCATTAAGAAATTTTAAAAAAAAAGTGGTAACCAAGAACTTATGTGTATCTTTTCTTTATTTGTTGCACATGAGGTTCTGTGTATGGATTTCTTCATTTTGATCCGTTGTTTCTTCATGTTCGTCCTTTCAACTTTTTTTTTCTTTTAAAAACTTCTGGATTGATGTTATACACTTCCTGCTGCGCATCACAAGGACCGATCCTGGAGAGTTTTCTTACTAGACCGAATAATAACAATTAATCATTTCAGGTTTTGTCATATTTACTTCATAACCTTTACGGAAATTAATCAATAAATTGATGGATACTATAGTTGCCCAATTTTTTTTTTTTTAAAAAAAGTGAATACTACATAGTCTGCGGCCCTTAGGCAAAAAAGTATAACTTGCTTTCCATAACTGCAAATAAACAAGTATTAAAATTACGTGATTCAAAATATTAATTAAAAAACAACACATGTATAAGATTTGCGCTATTCTTTTTAATTATATCTTATTTATGAAGAGAGTACATGAGAGATAATGGGCGGAAATTTATTACCTTAAGTAATGAGTTGCATATACTCCATCCGGTTCATAATATATAAGGTAATTTAACTATATATATATGGCAAATAGTTTTCATTTGAGGGTGACAAATTCCAATTTTATTATATATTTTTTTATTTTATTTGAAGATTTTTTCAAAATTATTAAGCTTAAAATGCTATTATCATGATTAATTTAAATTAAAAGTAAATCCGTTAAATTACAATTAAAAATGGCAAAATTGTCATACAAATGGTAATTACTCTTAATCAATGATTTTTGAGAAGATTTGATATTGGTGTAATTATTTTAATTTTAGGTGTTTGAGAAATTGGATCAAAATTAGAAAATGATAGTTTGGGGCTCGAATTTTGGAAATGACAGTTTAGTCCACGAATTTGAGAAATGTCAGAATGGTCCACCAGCTAAACACACCGTTTTTGTACAGTAACGTAATTGTTCAGCTGTGTCTTCGGGAGATGAAAAAAAGGAACCAGCAGCCGCATACAGAGGGGGAGACAGAGCCGAGAAGAGAGGAGTATCGTGAGAGAGTTGCCGCGGAAACCATCCACCATTCACCACCCCTTCCTTCCACTTCCACCTTCGCCTCCCTCTTCTCCATCACCACCACCATTCCACCTCCATTAGTGCCGGTGGAGCTTCTGAACACAGCAGAGGCAGAGTGG
>JBAGKO010000012.1:13249275-13259761 GCA_037177275.1 Acacia concinna
ATATGTCCACTTCTAGCCCCACTTCCATTTCTTTCTTCTTCTCCATTTCATCTGGTTAGCACTCCTTTGGTCCCCACTTCCACTTCCTTTGGTTTCATTTCCTCTGCTCATCACCATCTTAAAGTTCTCATAAATACACTATTTTTTCCTTTTTTTTAAATTTGAAAGTTATATGTAACCTTGTCTTTTTATTTTTCCTCTATTAACCTTTTTTGCACTTGAAATTTCAGCTCACTCTGGTTAAACTTCCTATATACACTATAAGTTTTATAATTTTTAAGCTTATAAATATAATTTTATTTGTAGTTAATAATTTAGTTTTGCTCTTGAAAAAATAGTTTAAGTTGCTCAATGTATTTTATATTTAATTTATTATGAAATCTGGAAATTATTCTCATTTTTATATGTTGAAAAATAATTGACATGAATTTAAATGTTATCACATATAGGTTGTATGTGAAAATATGTAGTGGTTATAATTTTTTGCTCATGTAGTAATTGTTATTAAGTTGCATAAGTAAAAAAAATTATTTATTTCAACAATTGTATTTTATCTATTGGCTTATAATGTTTGTATTTTATATTATTTATTTTATTGTATATCTTACTATAAAAATTTATGTTTAAAGTGTTTTGGGCAAAAATTATATAACGTTTTAAAGGAAAAATATAAAAGAAACCTAAAATCTTTTTCTGAAAACAAAAAAAAAAAAGAACACCACAGAAATCCAATTTCACAGAAGTGAACGCTGGATAATATAGATATATAGGTATATATGAGGCGAAATACCAAGATGTGGAGTGTGTAGAGAGAGAGGGGCGGTGGGAAATAATTAAAACAAGAAGAAGAAAGAAGGCGTGGCTCATGTGACTTATGGCTCGTGTGACTTATGGCTCGTGAGGGAGGGTAGAGGACAAGAATCCGACATTAATATATATTGATTGAAAGGAGACAAACGTTCTGGTAAAATTAAAAACCAAAGGAGAACGTGGCTTATAGATAAAATTTATTAATTTCTTCCAATTATAGTATATTACTTTGTCTGTTTATCAACCTCTAAATAATAATAATATATATTCACACACACACACACAAACAGTTATTTTAGGACGGTAACTAATTTTCGTTGTTTTTAATATTTATAAAGAAAGTTTCATCTGACTAGGCTGTGGGGTTTGATATTTTAAATCAGGTGAATCACATCTAAAATATTTCATCTAAAGAGGGTAAAAGGGAACTTGTGACAAAAATTAAATGTAATGTCTCTTAATTAGGGGAATATTCAATCTCTATTTATCTTATAAATGGAAGTATATAAAAATAAAAATAAAAACTAAAATGGATGAAGTTAGACTTAATATGTAAATCTATTACTTCCTCCAGCGCCAACTAATTTATATAACTTCTTTAATTTCATTATTAAAGTGAAATGAATTTTATATTTAGGATCAAATATAGTATTATGGTCATAATTACTTAAAGTATGGCCCACCATACTCCTCTCCCCACTTTGTCAATCCTAATTTCCTTTCTGTTTCATTTCATGCGGACAGCAGTGAGAAATCCCTAATCCTTTCCTTCATAGCTAAGTCTCCATAAAGGCTTCATGTTCAGACACTGCAAATGGAACTCACGAGCTACCCTCTCTCATCGCAATCGCCGCGCTCGACCTTAAGCTTAGCCTTGCAGGACAGCCAGACCTTCAAATGTAACGAATCCAGTGGCTGGATAATCCATCCTCTCTAATCTCTCATCCTAGCTCCTCCATACTCAGAAGCTTTGGGCTATAAAGAGACGCCAGAAGAAGAAGATCAGAAGGGATCGATCTCCAACAGAACGTATAAGCAGGTAATATCTTCCCACTGGCTTGGTTCGATCTAATCTTTATGAATGCAAGATTTGTGATGAAGAAATGTGTTTGTGGATGTTAGATCTTGGTTAATTTCTTTTTCTTTATACAATGGTTTGCGTATATGGTGGGACTGTTCTTGATCTCAGTTCATGTTAATTATTTGGCATTATATAGTGTTATATTCTGACAACTCTCTACTTTGTGCTCACTAAATGATCGACACTATTCCTGTGAACTGGGTTTTCTTTTGTTTACAATTTGAAGTTTGCATTCCTTAATCTAATTTGATTAAATTAAGAAAGTTAGTTAAGTACTGGTAACTCAACAAGTAGACATATGTTTTTTAAAATATCGTAATCTTCTTTCTTAATTCTCTCAATCTCTCTCTTACTTGACAAATTAAGAAAAGATTGATAAATATGAAAATAAATTTTATATTAAGGGCCAATATCAACTCCCCAATTAAGTTATACATTAAAGATCGTAGGAGTATCAACTCCCCAATTAGGTTATACATTAAAGATCGTAGGAGTATCAATTTATGGTTGATGGTCAAACTTAAGCTTGATAAGGAGTTCAAGTTTCTGGGCTTTGGTGATTTAGTTTACAAAAAGTGCGATGGTTATTTGGTTAAGGGTTTTCTCTAACATGCTTGACACCTGCATTTGATTCAAATCTTTGGATTGAATCTTCTTATAAAAGCATTTATAGAGAACCTTTATCTTCTTGTACTATTTTTCTTTTTGATCGAGTCATATAAAAACAACTCCCACCACGAATCGCCTAAGAAACACACATTTCCATTATATTGCTTCATGCCTTCGTTACAAAATAGCCAATTGTGTACATGAGTTTGGACAGTCTTGTGTAATTTGACATGTTCATGTCGTTCTAGGACTTAAAAAATACAAAATAAACATGTTTATTAATTGTATATTAGGGAACACGTATATAATTACAACTTATGACCATAAATAATGACCATAGAATGAGCAAATGTTACAAGCATAAAACAGTAAGTATATGTTTGGATATGATTTCAAATTAAAAGCCGGTTTTGCAACTTCTAAAAGTTATTTTCACATTGCTGTACCAAAAACTGCACTCTAATTAACCCAAAAAAGGAGAAATAGATACAACAACCTTTAAAATAAGGAAATCCCAAAATATCCATTGAAATGTCTTAATTCCTATAAAGTTCCTATAATAGTGGAATTAATTTTTGTGAGATGACTTAATTACCTTCACGTAAAAAAAAAAAAAAAAACTCCCACATACCCTAGCACCAAGAGAATTTTTTCAAAGTTAGTAGGATTTGATCCCACCACATTTTGATTCCAAAAAAGATATATAAATATTTGGCCACTAAAACTTCTTAATAATATTATGTATATAATATATTATTAATATTATCTCTGGTCCTCAATATAAGACCCACTTTAATAAAAAAAAATTGAACTACAAAATAAGTTTTATATTAATGACAAAATGGAGTATATAAAATAACTAACAAGCTTTAAGATATGTAAATAAGTAGAACATCAAGAAAAATAAAAACTATCGCATAATAAATGACAAAAACAACTTAGCTGGTAACAAGTTATAACTATTTGTATGTGTTGTTCGCTTAACAAATCATAAGAATAGCTTAGATGTGTTGTTCAACAAAATATTAAGTTGCTATTATGCTACAATAAGTGACGGCATGCACAATTAATTTCTTAAAAAGTTATTTCAAAGCATTATATTTGCAAAAGTTATATGACCATAATATACGTGTGTGCTGGTTCCCTCTTGCTTATAAATAAATAAATAAATAAATTGTTTTGTTTTGTTTTTATTGTTTCTTCTATCTTGATTTTTTTTCCTTGTGTGATGGGTAAGAGTAATTAAATAAGGCCATGTTAGTTTGATTGTTCCTTTAGCCTATGGTCTCATGATCCATGTCCCATATACTTTCATATTTATAATATCTTATAGAAATCTAATGTTGGTGTTTTGATTTTACTTTTAGGATATGGATCATAAGAACGATTTTTTCGATGAACTCAGTCTCAATGATTCAACTTTTGAGGAAGACGACCTCCTTAGGGAGTTCCTTTACGACCCTACTTTCTCTTCCATCGGTGACATTATGAACACCATCACCACCGCAGATGCTGGTGATGCCGCCATAACAACCACTATTAGTAGCTTATCCTTTGATGATTCCGGTGCTAGCCAATCCAAGCATGACAGCCCCAGTTCGGGACCTGCTAGTTTTTGCGAAAAATCAGCAACCTCATCTTCTCAGTCATCTTATATTCTATCTTTTGATAACTCAACTATACTACCAGCAACAATCGATGACCCTGGAGGTTATGATAAAGATAAACCTAAAAGCACATGTGCTTCGCTAAAACGGACTCCAGAAAACAATCACAGTGAGTCAAAGGCCAATCAAAAGACAAGGAAGAGTAGAAGCTCAGCTGAGTCATTGGATCACATACTGTCTGAAAGAAAAAGGAGACAAGAACTCGCTGAGAAGTTTATTGCACTCGCAGCTACAATTCCTGGTTTGAAGAAGGTCAGATAATTCACTCACTTTTGAATATGCCCCTTACTTTAATATCTCTCTGTCCCCCCTACCCCCATCCCATATATATATAGATATATTATTCATTAGTTTTATTGAGCTCAGTATTCTGTAACACTGAGGGGTAGTTATTATTGTTTAAGGTTTAATACTAAGTTTGGATGGAGGGAGAAGTAAGAAAGGAGATAAATAGTGAATAAAGAATGAGGGGACTGTTGGGATATATATATATATATATATATATAGTAAGCGAAAATTGGAGCTTTAATGCCTTCAACTTTGAACCATGTAAATATAACTTCCCCAACATTTAAGACTTCACAATATAATGAGTCCCCTAAACTTACATTTTCATATGATTAATTTTGGACATTACTTGTCTACACACTGTTTAAAGTTTATACTTTAGAAGTTATTGTACACTTCAGTTAAAGTTTGAAGCGTTTATATGTATATAAATGGTATATAGTTGCTTGCCACGATCATTGCACATTATAGAGATATTTATTATTAAATTTTAATAGTTCAAGAGAGTTATTTGCATGTGATATAAAGTTCATGAGAGTTTTGTTTAACATGGAAAACTTATGTCTATTTTCTTATATTCATTAATTATTAGGTTCAATTCTCCAATCAAATATTGTCATATATCATTTTATTATTAACAATTCTTAAAAAGAATTTGAAACTTTATAAATGTGAATTTTTATTATTGAGAAAAATCAAGGGACGAGATTTGATTGAAAAATTGTGCTTAATGAGTATATTTAATTAGGTCAAAATTAAATAAGAAGGGAAGATAATATGAAAACGCTAGGAAAAGTAAAAGAGGCATGGAAACTACTCCTTTTTTGAGAGAGAACATTCTTTTAAAATTACCTCAAGAAAAGTAAAAGAGGCATGGAAACTACTCCTCATATCTTTAATGTAGGGATTAATTAACTAATTTAACTATTTCACAATGTTAGTTAATTTAGTTATGGTATTTTTCTAAAACACCTTAATCATTTTAATTATCTTACTTCCTCTCCTACTTAGTTATTGTTGAAGGAATATCAATAAGTTAACACACACACATATATATATTATTCATCATCTTTATTGAGCTCAGCATCTTGTAACACCTAGGTGGTAAATATCACTACTGTTTAAGGACACCTAACGTGTTTGGATTAGGCAAAAGTATTAAAAGAGAAAACTAGTAAAAAAAACAGGAGGGCTTGTTTGGATAGAAAGAAAAAATCAGAGGTTAAATTATACACGATTCCCTCAAAATTGAGCCATGTAAAGATAACTTCCATAACATTTTGAAACGTCATAATAAGCCTATAAATCTTACATATATACAAATAACTCTTATATGATTAATCTTGGACATCAGTCATCTACACAAAACTCAAAGTTTAGAGATTATCTACAAAAAATTAGAGTTTAAAGCAATTATATGCACAAAAAGGATATATAATTGATAGCTAAGGTCATTCTTTTTTTTTTTTATCATAAAAGGGCAAGCTAAAGCTTGAAAGTAACATACATAGCTGACTAGACACTATAGTTAAGGTCATTCGCACATACGATCAAAGAGAGTTTATTATTAATTTTAACAGTCAAGAGAGTTATTTGTCTATGGTCAAAAGTTAAGGGAGTTTTTTTTAATAGACAAAACTTACATCTATTTTGTAATATTTATTAGGTATATTTTTCTAATCAAATATTGACATGTGTAATTTTTATCATTAATAATGGTCCAATAGAAATTTTGAAATCTTATTAAAGTGAATTTGTATTACCAAAAAGAAAGTCACGTAACAAGATTTGATTGAAACCTTGGGATGTATAAGCAAGTGGATAACTTTGTATGGTGTGGTTTAAGTTAGTCAAAGTTAGATAAGAAGGAAAGAGGGAGTAGGGAACAAATAGGATGTAGTGGACGTTTTCTCTCCAAATATTTCAGAGAGAAAACTTGATTTTAAAATAACCTCAAGAAAAGATAATGAGGCATGGAAGCTATATATTTTTTTATAAAAGTATTATTATCATTATAAAATTGGTAATTTTTCTAATTTCTATGAGTTCACATTTTTTTGGGCATGCATGCTTAACAGGTTGACAAGTCGACTATACTAAGCGAATCTATCAATTATATAAAGAAACTTAATGAACGAGTGAGAGAGTTAGAAGAACAGAACAAGAAAATAAGTGATGATAGCGAGTCATTGTTATTAATATCAAGCATAAAGAAGAAACCCTCATTCCTCCTCCTCAACGCTGACGAAGATGATGATCAACATCAAGACATCATATCTTCTTATGAAACAATGAGGAGCTCTGATGATAATTACTTCAGACTAATCAACGGAGCATTGCCTGAGGTTGAAGCAAGAATTTTACACAACCAAGTTCTCATCAGAGTGCACTGTGAGAAGCATGAAAGTGTGATGCTTACTATATTCGCCCAACTCCAAAGCCTCCATTTCTCCGTCATCAACTTAAGCGTCTTAAACTTAGCCAATTCCACTCTTGATATCACCATTATAACTGAGGTACGTAAACATTCATCTATTCACACTATACTTATCTATGTGTGTGTATATATGGGGAAATTTCAGGGGATGTCAATGAGATGAAAACTTATGAGAAGATTAATGAATAAATCCCCGTATTAAAATTTTTTAGCTAAAACCCAGTTTCTTAAATGGGTGCACAACTCTTCTTCAACTGCATATAACATGTCTTTAGCTATGTGTATTTTGCATATTTTTTAAAGTGTGGTTTATTATACCCTTGCTGGTCTTTCATGCATCAATAAAAAAATTAGTTAAAATTTGATATGCAAAGGACCAAGAGGCAGTCTAAAGACGTGCTATATTTAATATTCATAATTTTATAGAATGAAATTGTAGTTCCCTATATAGTCTAGGGGCCAAAAAATTTACAAGTATATGGGTGATCACATGTTCAATCCCACTTATAATAACCTCATGTAATTAGTGACTCCACTTCTAATTAAAAAGTAGAATAAATTCTTACTTTTATATATTGATCACTTTACATAAAAATGGAGCATTGATTAATTTTTTTTTTTTAAAAATATCTTTTAGATCATTTAGTAATTTAGAAAAGTTGAAGCACTTTCTTTTTCGTGACATGAAGCACTTGTGGTATTTACAACAACAGTTTGATGTGGATTTGTTTTTTTTTTTCTTTTGGTTGTGCGTGAAGGTTGAGGAACACAAAATAGCAATGAAGGAGGTTGTGAAAAAGCTTCGATTGGCCCTGTTGGAGACCTCTCATAACCAGAAAAAGTGATCCCAGTTTCACCATAATATTTTAAAGTGGTAGAGAAATTTTGAATCAGAAATTGGAAGGTGATATTATTATGCTTATTATTTCACTTCTGATGACTGTTTTTAAAGGGAAAAGGCGTAGTTTTTTTTTTTAATGGGATGATTACAATGAATATGCTTTAGCAAGATATAGTTTGTGAGTAGATCTTGGTATGAAGCGTGAGATCACTTTTTGTTTTATCTCTCATATTTATTCTTTTTTAATTTAATTTATCTAACTTATAAACTTATCTATAATCTAATATTACATATAAGTATTTTAGGGAGATTATGTCACATATTATGTTGTAATTAAGTAATTCACATTGCTTCTTTAATCTACTCAAATTAGATAGAATGGTCTTACATTGAGGAGAATAAAAGTATTACTTATGCAGTGAAGATCACACTACTATAGAATCATACACACACACGTGTGTGTGTGACGCTTGATAAATAATAATTACAACAAATAAATGTCATATATGTCAGGGCCAATGTCGTGCATTAAAAAAAATATATAATTAGAGACGTAGCTGAACAAAATATGCATTTATGTAATGGGACTATGATGGTAATATAAATACTTCCTTAGGCTTTCAATGTAGATTTTAATTGGAGAGTTAATCTTAATCTTAAATGTAAAACTTATTTTCTACATTTGTTAATATTTTTTTAATTTACTTTTAGTAATACTCCAACAATAATCAAGTAATATAAGGATGTGGAGACTTAAAGAAGATGGTTAAGGGTTTTTTGCATAAAAAAATGTCATACTAATTTATTCAAACTACGTCCTTAACTTAATCAAGTTTAATGAATAGATCTTATGTTAAAGAGTCTAATCTGAATGACTGTGGAGTGGGGTAGATAAAAAGAAGAAAAAAGGTGACTCGTGTGACTCATGACCCATGAGGGAGAGTATGAGGACAAGAATCACACAAAACTACTACCATTATATAGATTGGAAAGAGAAAAACGTGGCTGTCACGTCATAGTCACTTGAGAAATGAGAAGCAAGGACGTGGCTTATAGATAAATTTTATTATTTACTTCCAATAATATTGTTTTAACAACTTCTAAATAATAATAAAATATTAATATACACACTCAAATATACATAGGTACAAGTACACACTTATTTTATAATGTCTTTTTATTTTATATTCTTTCTTATATTTGAAATTTTATATTTTAAGTCAGAACAGACTCTCTAAATTCTTAAAATAGAATTCTACATTGGGAAAAATGCAAAAAAAATCATTTTAATTTTAAAACCCTAAATTATTGATTTTCTATAAAAATGAGTTTCAGATTATATGTATAATTTTAGTTAATTCCTATATTCCTGTAGACAACAAAACTTGTTTGAAATTTTAAAGTTCAATTTATATTTATCTGTCTTTTTCCCTTTTATATTACTCATGACCTCTCACCTATAAATGAGGTTTGATGTTAGAAGGCTACATGTCAATGGCAAAACCCCTTATATTTTGGATAAGACGAGGTTATATATACATATATATTTTTATTGTCTAATTTGTTTATAAGATAAGTCACTTCTAACATGTCTTAGAAACTCATAAGTTTCTTTTTACCAAAAAAACTTTAAAACTTATTCACTCTTGTATAAGATTTCAATAAATTTTCAACTTATGTCTTAATTAAATACACATGCCTAATGAGAGGGTAAAACGGTAACTAGCGATGAAAAAAATTAATGATATTGCTTATAATTAGGAAAAAAAAGTATTTATTTTCTGTTTATATCCCAGAATAAATGGGATCATAGCGATAAAGAGAGAGAGGGCCCCGGGGGGGTTGAACGTACGTATGTAATTGTATCTACTCTATAGTATGACCTTATGGTGGATTCTTAAAGTAAGGCCCACCATACTCCTCCTTCCTCTTTGTTTTTAGCTTCCTAATTCCTTCCTGTTTCATTTCATGTGGACGTAAAAGAGTCATAATTATTACTGTCAAGCATAAACAAATCATTATGCCACCATGTCATAGCTGAAACAATGAGGAGCTCTGAATATCAATACTTTAAAATAATCAACCAAAGATTGCCTGAGATTGAAGTAAGTGTGTTACACAACTAAGTTGTCATTACAATACTTTGTGAGAAGCACTAAAAATGTCATGCTTGCTGTTTGCACCGCAAGTGCACAGGTCGCGTCAAATAATAAAATAGTTAGTAGAGTATCGTTCCTACGAAGATTTTGTAAAACAAGCGATCAAACAAAATGATAGTGTATTTAATTAAGTTAAGCTAAATAAGTTTTGATGTGGAAAGAGAATTTTGAAACTAATGTTAAAACTAGAAATTGATAAAGGTAATAAATTGTAAATGAGTTTCTAACTTCAAAGTATATAGACTCTAGGATCACTTCTCCTCTCTATATTTCATAAAACCAATTAATTCATTCTTAACTAGCTTTAATCAAATATCATGTGTTTGCCTAAGATTCACAAATATTGAAAAAGCTCTCTTAAGTCAAAACCAACATCTATTTTCAAATAACTCATTCAATCTCTTGTAAGAAGCTAGAGAAAATAGTCATTAAGCTCCAATGTTATAATAACAATACTAGGTTAATAGGTAAATCTCTTTCCTACCAACAAACTATCCATTCAAAACATGAATTTCATGACTAGCATGATTTCACCATAGTTCTTAAAGCAAGACAATCTCTCTCAAGCATCATCTCACTCAACAAAACATCCAA
>JBAGKO010000012.1:13259861-13278595 GCA_037177275.1 Acacia concinna
TTGTATTGAACTCAAAGAACTTTACAAAGGAAGAATACAAGAGAGCTTACAAGAGAGAACTCAACTCTTGGATGCTTAAATGAGCAAATGGCACCACCTATTTATACTACTCAGCCCTCCCCTTGAGGTTGTAGGATTGCGACACGTGTCCTTCAATGGACGGTTGAGATAGATGCTCTAGAGAGTTCCACACATTTCTATACTTTTCCATACTATACTAGTCTCTTCTAGAATTCTCTACACAATTCTACTTACATCAAGAAAATTCAAGAATGTGTAAGAATATACAAGAAATCTCTAGAAAATTCTAGAGCGTGACAGTGCGCCCAACACTATTTAGATGTGATTTTAACTCAATTTGAAATGAATCCCATGACTTTACAAGTTACAATCCATCATATTGACGTACTACACACAATTTGGTGTTTACAGCCCATTTTTGTAAGATATAAAGGTGAGTAAGAGTGAAGAGACCAACTTATTTTTGTTAGGAAAAAAAGGGAGAATTTCAATTGAGAACTAAAAAATAAATTAATTTCAATCCAACCTCAAAACATTATGAAATTTCAGTCAAAGCCCAAAAATTAAAATGAAAATAAGTTCTTCAAGTAAAAAGACAATAATATCCTTTATCTCATAGTAAGTGAAACCATTATATGAACAAGTATGTCACTCTTCGTGAACAAATCTAATCCTCCTATGAACAATATATTAATTTATTTTCAAGTGTCAAAACTGCACATTTATCCATAAAAGGATTTTACTTATTCATACAAAATTGAACATTTGTTTATAGGAGGATTTCACTTATTCATGAGATAAAAAAAATTAATTTACTTATTTAGCCCTCAATTTCAGAAAGCTAGGATCAAGTTGGGGAGGGAATGAAGACAAAGGATATAAAGCAGTGATGGAGAGGACAAAAGGAAGATGGTCCCATAGATAAGAGCACATGTCCAATTGCATTTAGTAACTGATGAAGAAATCAGAGATGGCACGCGAGCCATAAGCACAATAATGGAGTTCTTTTGGGGGTGGGACTCATGTGACTATTGGATGAAGGCAGAATTTTAGTTAGTAATTAGATAATGATCTCCTTAATTTATTTATACTGTAGATTATCTTATTTGTCGTATCAATGCTTAAAATATTTTTACTTCTTTATGTTCATTTGAATCCATTTATACTGTTTTTTTTAATTAAATGTCTTTCTTTAGTTTATAAATATCTTTATTTGTCTTATAAATGTTTAAAATATTCTTGTTAACTCCCTGATTTCTTTTAAATTCATTTATTTATCTTATAAATACTCTTCTGAAATAAAGAAGAAGATAGGAATAATTGTTTTTTCATTTACAAAATTTAATTTAATTTAAATCTAATGGGGTACAGTGAAATGTACAGTAAAGTTTCAGAATCCTCTAAGAGTTTATTGAAATTAAATTACATTCTTGAGTGCTAAATGAAATTTTATTCATGTAGCGGAATGAGGTTGTTCCTCACAGGCTTATCTTAAGTATTTGTAAAAAACTAAAACAAATAATCACGATATTTTTTTGTTTGATTCGCCACGTGATCCGCTTGTTATAGTCAGCACTCAGCAATAGGGATGAGGAAAGATTGGCGCCAAACTTTAGCCCCCAAAAATAAAATAAAATAAAACTCATACTAAAATAACAAAATAGAAAATCCTCACACAAAATTATTGTAAAGATTCTAAACTTAGTATATGTTTTGATTATCTTTTAAGAATAAATTTTACGAATTCTGAAATAAGTATGTGAGGGGAGTTTTATCTTAATATGTATAAACCTAAGTTTAAGGGTTTCTCAAACCTAAGGTTAAAAAGAATGTGCAGTTTCAGATAAGGAAGAGTGTTGCGTGATAGGTGTAATGTTTTAGGGTTGTTCAAACCCGAGACTGAGATTGAGAAATGAATCCCGGTCTTGAGTTTTTTCTATGTTTTTTAAAATTTTTTAAACAATTTTTATCATATTTTATTATTAAAAATAATCATTTAACAACTAATAAGACCATAATAATTATATAAATTGATCTAGAGTTTAGTATCGCAATATATGAGGTTTAATTCTAACTAAAGATGTTATACACATATTTTGAAAAGATAACTTAATTAAAATGAGTAAGAATACACAAATAAAAGAATAATTTTAATTTATAAGATAAAAATTTTAAAAAAAAATAAAAATATATATAACACGGGAGTGGGATCATCCTGAGATCCCCAAGGGTGATCCCAATCCCGGTCCCAACCGGATCAACAAAAGTGATCCCGGTCCTGGTCCTGGTCCTAGTCCCGGTCCCAGCTGGGACTAGAAAATTTCTGAGATTAAAATCCCAAGACCGGGCTGAGAGTACTGGGACCAGGATTTTGTAAACACCCCTAATGCCATTGGCTATTTTTTACAACAAAACCATGTTTTTCAAAAGCCAATTTTTTTCCTTGCTCAAAAAAGTCAATTTTGTCCACTCTTTTACAAGCTATTCTCCAAAATCTACAATTTATTTTTAAAAAAAACAAAAACTTCTTTCGAAATCATGTTCGTTTTCAATTATTTAGGATTTGTTTAGTGAATTATATGAAAGGCCAAAGGTAGTAATTCGGAGAAGGCGGAACACTTTCTTTTTCGTGACAAGCACTTGTGGTATTTTATAAAGGAGAATTTCATTAAAATACCTTCTGAAATTTAAAATCTCAAATCAGTCTTGTTACCCACAAGAGTAATGGATTTACCTATAAGTTTATGGAAAATCAATGATTTGGGATTTTAAATTTTAAAAGGTATTTTAATGGAGTTCTCCCAATTTACAATGGCAATCTGTTGTTGGTTATGTATGAATCACAAATTAGCAGTGAAGGAAGTTGGGAAGAAGTTTTTGACTGGCTCTGTTGGAGACCTCTCACAACCACTAAAAGTGATCTCAGTTCAAGCATATACACAATTATAATGGTTTCCACGCATAATAATATATATACTACCTCTAGTCTTAAATATAAGACTTAGTTGACTTTTTTAGATAATTCTACTAAAACTAATCACATTACTTTCAATTATTTAAATTTGTCTTTTTCCTTTATAGTATTTTATTTAAACTTATAAACTAATATATAATATAGTGATACACTACATATGATATGATTAAATAATTTATTTACTTTATTTAATCTCTCAAAAAAAATTCTCCTTATTTATACTTCCAATATTATCAATTTATCAACCTCTAAATAATAATATATACTCACACAAATATTATACACACACAATTACTTTAGGGAGGTAACTATATTTCATATTTTTTACAACTTATAAATAAACTTTCATGTGACTAGATTGCAAGCTTACATATTTTGAATTAGATGAAGTTATAAATGCATGACAAATGTTTCTTTCATTTTTGTAACCCAGGACTTGAACCTAATCGTTTGTCTAGGAGTATAAAGGATAGAGCCCTCCCAATAAGTACACTTTTCGAAACTCAAACTTGTGTTATTCTATTAATAGGGGTCAGACTGCTTATAATTATTTCTATTATGAGTTACTTCTAATATTTTTTGTAAAACTACAAAAAAAAAAACTTTAAAACTCATTAATTTTATCCAAAATTTTAACAAGTTGCCAACTTTTGCCCTGCTTTAAAATTTAAATAACATAAACCAACATCTAATGAGCGGTGAAAAGGAACTAGTGACAAATATATATATACAAAGGCCCGTTGACTTTTTTAGAAAATTCTAGAAAAATCTTAAAAAGGGTAATTATATTACTTAATCATATCACATATTGTATTATATTATATTATATATTAGTTGATAAGTCAAAAACAAAATTTGAAGAAAAACAACAAATTTTAATGTTATAAAATAATGTAATTAGCTTTTTTAGGATTCTCTTAAGATTCTTTAAAAGGGTCAATGGGCCCTTATAAATAGGACGGGAGGGAGTATTAAATTATGTGCCTTATAATTAGGGGGAATATTCATTCTCTGATCGTGATTAGCTATAAAAAATAATAAATAAGCTATAAAAAAAATTTTAAAAAGAAATAAATAGAATGGACGGAGTTGGACTTAATTAACTAAATCCGTTATAATGGTAATGATTATCTAAGGTATGGCCCACCATACTCCTCCTCCTCCCTCATTGTCAATCCTACGTTCATTTATGTGGACAGCGGAGATAAATCCCTAATAACCCTTTCCTTAATTGCTAAGTCTTAGATCGGCAGAGCCAAATTTAAAAGGCTTCATCATCATGGGACACTGCAAATGGAACTCACTGCAAACGGATATATCGCCGCACGTTCAACTACAATAGATCGAATGGGTGGACCATCCTTATCCTCTCTAATCTCTCATCCCAGCTAGCTCCTCCATACTCAAAAGCTTAGGGCTACAAATATAAGCCAGCAGAAGAATATCGGGAGGGATCGAGAAACGCAAGGAGCTGTTAAATTAAAGAACTTGTTGATTTTGCGGATCTCCAACTGTACGTAGCAGGTAATTTCTTCTTACTACTAGCTTGGTTCGATTTAATCTTTGTGGATGAAAGAATATGTTTATAGATATTAGATCTTGGTTAATTTCTCTTTCTTTCTTTCCTTTTTTTTTTCAATACAATGATTTGCGTATGCTGGGACTGTTACTGTTCTTGATCTCAGTTCATGTTAATTATTGGCTTTTTAGTGTTATATTATAACTACTCTTTACTTTGCGCTCTCGCTAAGTGTTCAACATTATTTCTGTGAGCTGGGTTTTCTTCTTTTAACGATTTGAAGTTTGTACTCATTAATCTAATTTCTGTTAGATTAAGAAAGTAAGTTAATATCACTCTTTTTTTCTAAAACACTATAATATTCTTCCTTAATTCTCTCAATCTATCTTTTATTTTATTATTGTTTAGGATATAGATCACCTTCTTCCCCAGTTAGATACTATATATAAGAAGCACCGGAAGAGTATCAATTTAGGGTTGATAGACAAACTTAAGCTTCATAAGGAGTTCAAGTTTTTGTGCCTGAGTGATTAATTAACTTAGTTAAAAGATGTTTATTAGTTTGATGGCTTTCTCTAACATATTTGACACCTGCTTTTGATTCAAATCTTTGGATTGAATCTTTTTTAAAGCATTTGCAGACAGTCTTTGACTTCTTGGCCTAGCTAGTGTTCTTTTTCGTAACTATGGATGATTAAATTAATGTTAGGATTTCTTGCATTGATTTGGTTTATTCTTTGTACCTACTTGCACATTTGGGGGATTGTGTTGCTTGATTGTCCAATTAAGTAGCTTTGCCTTAAATTTCAGAATTTATTTTGAAATTTATTGTAGTTAATAAAATTCCAAAACTGAAGAAGATTGAGAAAGTGCGTTAAGAAAATTCAAAAAGACTCCACATGAAGATATTCAGGAAGTGTTTGTGCAAAATATTGAGAAACTCTGATTTTGAAAAGGATTCTTTCTGATACTCCTGTGTGATGTGGCATGTTCGTTTCGTTTCGGGACTCCAAAAAAAAAATACAAATATACATGTTTATTCTATATTATTATTTTTTGGTGATATGCTTATTGTACATTAGGGCACCCGTAATCCCAACTTATGACCATAAATATTGACCTAGTTTGTTGAGCTTAATATTGAAACACGCATCATTATGAGATCTTTTCGAATTAGTTCTGCGACCTGAATCTTTGGTTTAAGCTCTTGTATTGTAGTAGCTAGTTTGATTGTTCCTTTTAGCATTTTAGGGTTTCGAGATCTACATCCCATATACTTCCATATTTATATTATCTTATAGAAATCTAATTTTGTTGTTTTGACTTTCCTTTTAGGATATGGATCAAGACAACGAGTATTTTTTCGATGAACTCAGCCTCAATGACTCAACTTATGAAGAGGACGACCTCCTTAGGGAGATCCTTCACCAACCTACTTTCCCTTCCATGAGTGAGATTATGAACACCACCACAGAAGATGCTGATGGTGCCGCCGTAACAACCACCGCTGTCAGTGGCTTATCATTCGATGACTCCGGCGGCGGCCAATGCAAGAATGACAGCCCCAGTTCGGGACTTGATAGTTTATGCAACAAACCGGCAATCTCATCTTCACAGTCAAGTTATATTCTATCTTTTGATAACTCAGCTATAATACCGGCAACCACCAATGATAACGCTGGTAATGAGAAACAAGAACCTGCAAACACGCGCGCTTCTTCACTAAAACGGACTCCAGAAAACAGTCACAGTGAGTCAAAGGCACATCAAAAGACAAGGAAGAGTAGAAGTGAAGCTGAGTCATTGGATCATATAATGTCTGAGAGAAAAAGGAGACAGGAACTCTCTGAGAAGTTTATTGCACTCTCAGCTATGATTCCTGGTTTGAAGAAGGTCAGATATTTCACTCACTTTTCGATATGCCCCTCATTAATATATATCTCTCTCCCTCCGTGTGTGTGTGTGTGTGTGTGTGTGTGTGTATTATTCATCAAATTTATTGATCTCAGTACCCTATATTTAACACTGAGGGGTAGATATCATTGTTTAAGGATTAATACTACATTACTGCGTTTGGATGGAGGAATCGACAAGTAAGAAAGAGAGAAAACTAGTAAAGAAAGCCTCAGGGGACCTTTGGTGTGTGTATATGTATATATATAGGGTAACCAAAAATTAGGGGTTAACTTATACATAATCCCTTGAACTTTTAACCATGTACATATAACTTGCATAACATTTAAAACTTTACAATGAAGTCCCTAAATTCGCATGATTAATTTTGCACATTACATGTATACACAAAATTTATAGTTTAGCGGTTATTTACACTTCAATTAAAGTTTGAAATGTTTATATGCACATAAAAGCTATGCAGTTTATAGCTACAGTTATTCGAACATGCTAGAGAGATTAATTATTAAACTTTCAAAGTTAGAGAGAGATATTTGCATGTGGTATAAAGATCATGAGTGTTTTGTTCAATAGACAAAAATTATGTCAATTTGCTTATATTCATTAATTAGGTCCCATTTACAAATCAAATATTGGCATATATAATTTTTATTATTAATGATAGTCCATTCGATTTTTGAAATTTTACTGATATGAATTCTATTATTAAGAAAAATCACATGACAAGATTTGATTTGAAAATTTGATCTAATGGGTATATTTAATTAAGTCAAAATTAAACATAAGAGGAGAATAGTAATAAAAAAAAGGGAAGCATCCACGTGGCCTACATTTTTATTCTTTTAAAATTACCTCAAGAAAACAAAAGGAGGCATGGAAATTACTCCTCTTATTCTTAATGTAAATCTCAGTTTAAGTATATTAACGATGTTAATTAAGTTTGTTAATGTGATATATTTTTTAAAATACCTTAATTATCTTCTTTAATTATATCCCTCCCTCTCATACTTAATTGGTTATTGTTGAGGGACCATCGATGAAGTTAATTTAGGAAAAATTAATAAACATATAAAATAGGTCATACATTTAGAACTAACGCCAACTTCCCAATAGGTCCTACATAAGAATCAGAGGAGTATATATTCTTAACAATATCAATATTGCCATTATAAAATTAGCCATGTTTCTAATTTCTGTGCTTGCCTTCTTTTTATTCTTTTTCTTTTTTTGGTATACATGCATAACAGATTGACAAGTCATCTGTACTAAGCGAAGCTATCAATCACATGAAGGAACTTAAGGAACGAGTGAAAGAGTTAGAGGAACAGAACAAGAAGATAACTGATGATAGCGAGTCATTATTAATGTCAAGCATAAAAAGCCCATCATGCCACCACCTCAATGCTGAAGATGATCATCAACATCATCAAGACACAATATCTTCTTCTGAAACAATGAGTTCTAACGATAAATGCTTTAGACTAATCAATGAAGGATTGCCTGAGGTTGAATCGAGAGTGTTACACAACCAAGTTCTCATCAGAATTCTGTGTGAGAAGCATAAGAGTGTGATGTTTACTATATTGACCCAACTCAAAAGCCTCCATTTCTCCATTGTCAACTCTAGTGTCCTGAACTTTGCCAATTCGACTCTTGACATCACCATTATAGCTGAGGTACGTACACATTCATATGCACTATCTGTTACATATATTATATAGGATTAAGGTGCATTTTTGTCTCAGAAATAACCACTGAAGAATACTGGGTATCTAGAAGTTTTTTAAAGATAAGTAATGTCTCCCCAAAAGTAAACAAAACATAACAATTTGGCCCTTACCATTATTCAATATGTTAACTTTGACCATTAATTGAGATGTGGCCACTCCATATGGCAACTAATATGCCACCCCATCCCCATATGCTGCTTTGTCCTCATATTAAGTGCCATATGGAGTGCCACATGTCAGTCAAAGTTAACAATTTATAACAGCCAAATAGAAGTTTCTACGTTTTGTTTACTTTTTTGGAAAAAATACTCTTAAAAAAACTTCCAGATACCCAACAGTACTTAATGATAACTTCCAAGGTAAAATGCACCTTAACCCTATATATATATATATATATATGGAGAAAAATTGATAAGGGATATCTATAAGTTAAAAACTTATGAAAAAATTACTAAAAAATCCTCATTGCAAAATTTATTGCCTACAACTTAGCTGTCTTTAAGTGTGTGTGCAACTCTTATTTAGCTTTTTTATTTTTATTTTTTGGTGATAAACTCTTATTTAGCTTTGCATACCATATCTTTAGCTGTGTGCAAATGTCTTTCATTTTATACATAACTAAAGATTTGACATGCACATTATGGTCCTTCATGTATGATACATGAAGGAGCAAAAGGTAGTCCAAAGACGTTCTGTGCTCCCTCTAATTCTATATCTTTAATATTCATTATCTTTTAGACTTAATCCATCGTTCCCACTTCCCAATGAAGCTATTAGTCTTGTGCCATACAAATGCCCCCACTTCCCTCTAATTCTATATCTTTAATATTCATTATCTTTTAGACTGAATCCATAGAATTAATGCAAACTTTTATATATTGATCACTTCACATAAAAATGGAGCATCGATTCTAAAAATAATTATCCTTTAAATCATTAAATGTGATATCAACTCTTGAAAGATAATGTGCAAGTGTTGACCCACCACGTAGTCCTCTAATTTTTCTCTTTGTGCATTTTATATTTGAGTCCTTGATCATAACCTATTTGTTTTTTAAAAAAAACTGTTTTTTTCCAAAATTATGTTTGTTTTCAGCTTTTTAGGATTTGTTTAGTGAATTATATTAATGCGAAAAATAGTAATTCAGAAAAGGTATAGCACCTTCTTTGTCGTGACCTGAAGCATTTGTGGGATTTACAACAGCAATTTTATGTGGGATTTTTATTTTTATTTTTTTGGTTATGTGTGAAGGTTGTGGAACACAAAATAACAGCGAAGGAAGTTGTGAAGAAGCTTCGATTGGCTCTGTCGGAAACATCTCTCAACGAAGAAAAGTGATTCCAGTACAAGCATATATAATTATTGTTGTTTCACTCTATATTGTTATATATGAATGTGCCTGTGTTATCGCCTTATCGGGGTTAATTAATTAATAACAATGTGTATATTATCTTGGTATCTCATCAATCATAACATATCCATTATAAATTTGTATTGTTTCAGTTTAATTATTGTATTATGATATTAATGAAAGCAGTTAATGTTTCTTTTTAGGTGAAGAAAATGCAACGACATGAATTTTTTCTAGAGAAAATCTCAATTCAATATAGTTCAAATGTCAAAATTTAAATGAAGAACTATAGTTTTAACAAATTCTTAATCAGGCCAAGAGACCCAATTAAAAATTTTTAAATATTGTGAAAAGACTAGAATGCCCTCTTGACATAATTAGTAATTAGTGAATAGTTTGTCCACAAAACATCTGATGTTTTCGAATTATCCTTATTTTCTGGTTCACCTTCACCATCTCTAATGGCCGAAGCTTCGGCCAAACATGTTTTCCTTTTTAAAAATGAGCTTGATATCGTGATCACTGATCCTTATGATCCGGAAACCTCGATTTCTCAGAGATGTGGTGTCCATTTTTCGAGCATTACCACTTGATCATAGTCCAAGACGGTGACCCCTCTAAGACCATTTATGTTCCTGAAGGTTTCCATTATGAGCTTTTCAATCGGAATGATATAAACTTGATGTGGGGTGATCTTCAGTCATAAGACCATTAATGTCCCCAAAGGTTTCGACTTCAAGGACACTGCATGTCGCTGCTTTGTAATTTCTTGTTCCTTCCTTTGCTTGTTTCCCCTTTTACTGTCTCTTAGTTGGTGGCTGTGGAAATGGTTGAGATTTACTGTTGAATTATGGCGGATTGTTAGCAATAATCTGGGTTTTGATCTTCATTAGCACCAATGTGAAGAAAATAATATGATCGATTGTTTAGGGGTGTGAGTTCAAATTGTGAGTTGACTGGTACAGAATATGAACTTGGTTTATATCCCGCAAAGATATCAATTGACTTGAAAAACACATCAAGGTGAATTATTCCTTTCAACTTTGAAAGGGGTATTTTTAATATTTTAACAACATTCAAAAATCCCTAATTAGACCTATTAGCCTTAGTAAAGATTTCTTAAAAATGTAGTCCTGAATTTAGATTTTGATATTTCAATTGGATGTAATTGGAATTTTCCCTTTTTTCTTTGCTTTTAGAACCAATGACAAGCTGGGATAAACTGCGTGTAATCTATGTCTATGTTCTAATAATTTAGGGCAAAAAAGCAACTGAACATCATTACCAACCTTTAGTTTAATTTTAAAAATAATAAAATTATATACATCCCTCTCAAACTTGGGACATATCATTAAGACATTAACAGTACACAAACCAACGTAATAATGCTTGTCACTTATAATGTGGCCCTGACACATTATTACGTGTAGAATATTGCTGCCTCCTATAATCCCTTCTGTTTATTCATTTGTTTCTAGTAATATGACTGGCCATTGGTTTTTAAGAGAGGTTTTTTAAGTTGTTAGATCATTAGTTTCTTGGAATTGAAAGACAACCAAATGTCAAATAGGAAAAAAAAAACCTTGGTAAAAAATCTATGAAGTATGATTCAAACTTTGAATAAGACAAAACAACATCCATTTAAGGTAAAGAAAGCAAAAGAAATACCAAGATTAATTCGAAATATTATTAAAGGTGCCTCCAACACTTTTTGAACCAATCTTATACTCTATATATATATATATATATATATCCCTTCCCCAACAATTATCCAAATCACGTAATAAGAAATGTCAGTTAAAATTAGTTAAAAGTTTTAAATATGTATAAGATACTATGGTTTTCAAGTATACATTTATTTATGAAGATGATCAATGTATGAGAGGGAATCATTTTACATGTTTACGAGATCTGAATTATCTAGATTTAAATTTTTTAACCAACGATTTTCAATTTTTTAAAAAAGTCATTTTTTAGATATTATCTTTATCTTATTTTTTATCCATTAAAATAATTTTAAAATAAATAAATAAATATGGATCATCAAAATTTAGTGAGTTTGGGCACTCATTATTATTTATGAACACCAAAGAGGTTCTAAGAGAGAATGAGTGAGAAAAAGAGATGATGGCTGATATATAATTATTTGGATGAAAAAATTATAAATAAAAATAGCTGAAAATGGCGCTCTGAGTTGGTCTTAATCCAATGGACCTGTGCGGTAACTTATACACCATTTCGTATATCTGTTGTAAGGCTAAGGATATTGTACGACGTATGCTGTTTACACACGCACACTGACCGTTGGTTGGTGTTAACCTCACAAAATTCATGTCAACTCAATACATTTATCTCTAATTTCTTATATTTTTTGGTGATTTATACATATTTGATATCACATGTAGAAGAAAAATGTGTCCAGCTGATAATTAGGACAAATGATTAAAATTGTTGTTATTTTGGCCATATCTAAACCTTTTGCGATGATAAATTTTCTTGTGTGATAGGATCAATTTTTAAAGACATATGTGAAGCCTTTCTAAAGCATAAACTCAAGTCTAAGGAGTAAAAAAGTAAAGAAAGATGAAAAGAGAATAATAGCAAAGCATATATGGAATGTCAAGACAAAAGTATTTTGGCCAAAGCCTGGCCGCAGCCAAAAATCACATAGAAAGCAACCAAAAACTCTTGGCCGCAACCAAAACTATATTAAATGAAGCTATGCTTTTTGCCTATAGAACATAACAAAGAGTTACAAATACGTCCTTGCTCGACCAAAACAGGGGCATTCAACTTTTAGGGTTATTTGAAGCAAGTTGGAGCTTCTCTAAGCTAGGGTTTGATGATTTTGAAGAAGAATCAAGTGAAAATTGAATATTTGAAGAGATTCAAGCTCATTTCTCTTGGTTTTTCTGATTCTTTTCCCTCTTTTCTTCATTTTGCTAAGATGACTGCATTATTTGACAGATCTTGTGGCTATTCTCTAAATATAAGTAGCTAAGTAGTCATTCTCAGATTATTTTGACCCTTTGTACGGATTAATTCTTGAAACTCCTCTCTTTTAGAAATTAATGACATGAATGTATTGATTTTATCCTTCTCTTAAAGCTTCTAAGTGCTTAGCCTCCATTTAAAGTGATTTATTCACTTGAGTTTGACTTCAGAAAGATGACCTAAGTATAGAACTTGGTTGAAATCATGTTTGATTTAAAATTTACTTGATAAATGAATAGTTTGTTGGTAAAATAGAGATATATTTACTAACTTTACATTGTCACGTTAGGGTTATTGCTTAATGTTAATCTTTATTAATTATATCAAGAGATTATGCATTTTAATGAAGATAAAAACTTGATTTTGACTTGAGAGAGCTTAGTCAAGTATTTTTAAGCCCTAAACTAACACATTTGTCAATTGTATTACCAAGAGAGAGGAAGTTAACCAAATTTTATGAAGTGCAAAAGGGGAAAAATAATCTTAAGACCCATTTAGTCTTAGAAGTTAAAGAATCAGTTGCTTTTACGATTTTTTTAGCTTTAGAATTAGTTTTCAAAAGATTCTCATATCACACCAACTCTTTGTTTTAATTCAACTTAGTTGAATTCATTAGCCTTTTGTTTGACCACTTTGTTATCAAATCTGTGGTAACGATCTCTACTTCTCACTTTATTACTTAGCGCAACCCGTATACTTGTGGTGCGAAAAGTTGGCCAATGCATCATATCATTGGAATTGTTGATAGATGGTCTTGTAGCATAAGCAACTATATAAAACATTTAGATATTTAAGGAAACAATATAATTAGTGTGAAAAGTAGATGAGGCTAGTTATTACTCGTATTTCCTTTATTGTTGCCCAAGAGCCAGGAGGGTAGTAGTGTCACGTCCAACTTTATTTTTTTGATAGAAAAAAACGAAACCATGACAAACTAGATCGAGTAGTACTCCGTTTCTTAATATGTTATACATCTATTTAATTTGATTATATTAAAGAAGTTAGTTATAAATTAATGAATATGTCATGTGTTTTCTAAAATACTCTAGTTATCTTTTTTAATTTTTTTGTTCCCCCTCCTCTTTAATTATTGTTAAAGAAATATTAATCAAGGTAAATTAAGAGTAAAACCAACTCTTTAAATATGTTTATATTAAGGATTGGAGAGAGTATGTCTTAGAAACAATAAAAACCTAGGAACTATAAAATTATTAGCTATTTGAACCTTTACAAACTAGAAAGATTGCAAGAGATAATTGTTGATGTTTTCGTTCAGCAAACTATGCTCCCAAAAGTTTATGTTTTCAATTTTGGTTCTGTTTTATTTTGCCATGCTCTTATGGTTTTTCTGCATCGCCGACTTCATTGCTGTCAAGATATATTGTGTGATTTTGTTTCGATTCCGTATGATTTTGCTTCTATTGTGAGGATTTGCTTTCATTTATCTATCGTTGCCAGAACTAAGAAGCGAATCACCTTTTTCTTTCCATTTGGTTCTGTTCTATTATTGTTTTTTGAATTTGAGATTTCGTTTTGAGTTGCGTGAATCAATCTGACAGGGCGTTGGGCCTAATATGGGGGTCTGATTTTATTTTTTGGGGCTTTTTTAGACTGATTTTTAAACTGTGACGGTATTAATAAGGCTTCTGGTCAAATCTAATTTTATTCCAGAAATTGATTTTGGGTCCAAATCAAATGATTTCTTCACTATTTTTCAAAATTAAAATATGTTTTATGTATCTTTACAAGGGAATTGTTTAAATTAATGGAAAAGGTTAATATTGGAAATTTTCATAAAGAGAAAAATATTTCCATAATGTATTTTATGAGGTATCTAATTGCCTAAACTTTGGAAAAATAATTTAGACAATTATTTAACCATTCAAGCTTACAAAATTTATTTTTTTATTGATAGATTCCATTATTAATTTTTAAACAATTATTTTGGAGACATAAAACAGTGGGAGAGCTTTATTTAATTATTTTCACACCTTGTTGTTTAAATTTAATAAGTAATCTCTCCATTAAGACGTTCATATTTGGTTTTAATGCACTTAAATATATATTTTGTTATTAGCATACCCTCTGTTATCAAGGAATAGCCACAACAACCTTTTGTTTTTGCATGCGACGTTATTACATTATGGAGCTTCAAAAATATCAATTATAATTAAATATAGAATTATAATTGATCTTTACCCAAGACAATTATAGTTAAATATGTAATTAGGGTTGGATAGAGTGGTATTATATTTTCTTTTTCGTTTGTTTTTTTTTTTTTTGCTTTCGCAAGGTATTCTCCAGCCCGGTAGGCCAATGACTAATCTTCCGCTCATTGTGGGTTCCTCTATGGGAATGATAGCTGGCCAGGAAATTTAACGCTACTCCATACTTAAGGCCAGAGATCGAACCCTTGACCAAGGTGAAGGGTGAAAGAGCCTCTACCGCGCTACCACACACCCCTAGTTGTGATATTATATTTTCTAAGTTGCCCACAAGTATTAGAAAATATAAATTGTATTTTAGGCTCACCAATTCAAGGTAGATGCAAGTTATGCCAGGTTCATTACCCACAGGTTAAAATTTAGTGATGCATATTTATATATTTATCTCATGTTTACATTTATGCATAACATGTATTTAAGGCACATATTTATTTTTTGAATGTCTCTTTAGTTATCTTACGAGCTAACATGACTCTCAACTTGCAGCAACTACTTTCTCTAACATTGTCACTAACTCCAATTCTAAGATTATACTGGATGGTAACTGGATGGTACCAACTACCCTGATTTGAGAGAAGACATTTCTTTTCAAATTGACTTAATGCACATGCATTTTATTTTGGTGAAACCTAGACCTCCCAAGCCTACTAATAAGTCAACTGTTGAAGAGATCAACCAGCAGGTGTATTGGGAGAAACACAATCATATGTGCATGTCCTACATCAAAACCATGATCCACAAAAGCATTAGAGAAGGAATTCCCAAATGTGAAACTGCTAAGGGAAACCTAGAAGCCATTAACAAGCAATTCAAACCAACTGACAAATAGATGGGTGGTTCCATCATGTCAAAGCTATGTGCAATTAAGCTGACAAGCACATGAGGAATCAAGCAACACATCATGAAGATGAGAGATCTCTCCTCCCAACTCAAAGCCTATGACATGGAACCAAGTGAATAGTTCCTTGTGCATATGGTCCTGAACTCCTTTCTTCATTATTTTATGCCTTTAAAGTCTCCTACAACATACATAAGGAGAAATGGACAATTGATGAGCTGATGTCCATCCGTGTGCAGAAGGAAATAAGGCTGCAAATGAGTAAAAGGGAAGCACTAAGGGCAGCTCATTTAGATGAGAGTTCCAACAAAAATAATGCTAATGACAATAAGGAAAAGAAGAGGAGGAGGAGGAGAAAGATCACTGTTGTGCCATCTATCAAGAAAACTGAAGCCGTCTACTTTTTCTATAAGAAGAAAGGGCACATAAACAATGAGTGCCACAAGAGAAAGGTACGTATACTTTAAGTTTAGCTTTAGAAGCTCATCATATTAGTATTAGTAATGATACTTGGTGGATTAATACTTGCATGTACACTACTACGAAAAAAGGTAAAAGTGGAGCACATATAATGGCATCTTTTAAAAAAACGCCACACTTTAACATAATTTTTTTTTTAACACAGCAATACAAAAAAAAACACATATTATATCGCTTCTTTTAAAAAAATACCACAGGAAATTAATATATACATATTATATAATTTTTTTAAAAAAAACCTATTATAGCGCTTTTTCTAAGAAGCACCCCCAATAGCACCCCCCCTCTTTAGGGGCGCTTGCTCACTAAAGGGAGTCTTTTAGAAGAAGCGTCACTAAAAATAAAATTTTAATTTCCCTCCCATAATATTATTCTCTTGCTTGTTTTTTTAATTTCTCATTTTAACTTTATCTCTTTTTTCTTCTTACTTTCTTCTTTGTTTCTCTTCCTTCTTTCTTTATTTCTCTCAGTTTCACGGTTTGTCTCTTTTTTTTCTTTGTTTCTCTTCCCTCTTTCTTTATTTCTCAGTTTCACAATTACACCTCCATTAAAGTTTAAGAATTATTATTGTTTGTTCTCCATATTGATCTCCACTAAAAAAGTATGTCGAACAATTCCGACTTTGTTTTATTTTTTTGGGTTATTTTTTTTGTTTTGTTTCTACCTATTCTCTTATATGATATGTTCTCTTGCAAAATTTGTTCTCATGTTTTTCTTCTTGTTACTTATTGATTTGTTCTCTTGCACGATTTTTAATATATATTTTTTTTTCATGTTTTATTGTTAAATTGGAATCAACTCTCTACTTCAATTCCAATAATCAGTAAGTATCCTTATTAACTACTTGTTTGTATCATATTTAATATTAGAGTTACATTTCATTAAGATTTTAATTTGTTTGCATATAGATTCTAAAGGAAAAATTAAAAAATAAAATAAAATTGACTAAGGAAGTGGCACCTAAAGTGTATCCCACTTCTTGTGGAACTTCCTGAAAAAGCACCACCTAAAGTCTTTTTTTTAAAAAAATTATAACTCCTGTGGCACTTAACCTATTGTGGTTCTAAGATCTGTGGTGCTTTTTAAGCACCACATATTAATTAAAAAGAGCGCCACATGAGCTATTTTTTGTAGTAGTAGTAATATATGGAAGGAAATAGTCGATTTAAGAGAATTTACCATCATGATTCTTACAATATGTCCTTAGTTGATCTTGACAGGGAAACTTACATATAGCTATAGGTCAAGTGGGAGAATGTTAGATATTTTAATTATTATTATTATTATTATTATTATTATATAGTTATTAATTAGGTTAATTAAAATATTCAGAGTGGGGCCCATTAGTCAGTTAAAAAGGCCTAGTCATAATTACGGATAACTTTTTGGCCATATAAGTCATATCAGGAGTTCGATGACTGGCCTTGGGTATAGAGCAGCGTTAAATCTCCTGGCCAGCTGTCCTTTCCATAGAGGAATCCACAATGAGCGTAGGATTAGTCATTAGCCTAACAGGCTGAGGAATACCTTGCGAAAGAAAAAAGCTTACAGCCAAAATACAGAGCGTTAGAGAATGAAACCCTAACCGTCTCTTGTGGTTCACTGACTGAACACAGATGTTTAACAATCCTCATCATTATGTCTTACAGTCAGTCAGAAGAGTCCTATCATCTTATTCTTCTAACCCATGTTTGTTTTGTAGTGTTCCTTCGTACGATCTTCTGGATTCCTGGTCAACAATTAGCAATGTCTAGAAGTATTCAAGTCTTCCACTATTTCTTATTGGATAGATTATATGATATATGTTTTATGTATAATCTTATTCCTGCACTCGGGGCTTGCCTCTCTACACTAGCTATTGGGCTAATCAAGAATAACATTGTCCAGGATCATGCATGTGGACTGCAGAATTGCTAGAGAAATTCATACTCTTTTAGTACTGGGATGTTCGAATTGTATATGTTGACAGTGGAAACAATAAAGACGCTGATTGATTACCTTGCAACATAAAATTGGGTATTTGGGTATTAGAGCTTTAGCGTGGATTTCCCCTTGGACTAGTGAAATTTTTCAGAAAGGATTGTATGTGTTCCTTTTTTATTTTGGAATTTTCTATAAAGAAAAAGGATTTGATCTGGTAAATTAGAGACATGAAGCTCCCAGCCATTCTACCTTTCAATTTCCATTTCCATTTCCATTTGTTCCCTTTAATTTTCAGCGCCGACTAACCATTGAGTCTTGGGTCGATCCGATAAAAGTTTATTAGATAAAAGTTAACTAGATAAAAGTTAGCTATTTTACCAAACTGCGTTAATTGGAGTTAAGTGATGGTATGTCCCATTAAAACACATGATAAAAGTTAATCGGATAAACCAAAGTTTGGTACTTTTTTTAAATACTACCCCCAGTAGAAGATTTAGTTGAGTTGCTGAGAAAGATTAAAGAAACTAATTAAAATATTTTAAAATATTTTTTTATTTTTTTATATTAATTTGTTTGACTTATAAATTAACATATAATATTTAATATAACACAACCTATGATATCAAGTCACTTATTTTAACTTCCTTAGTATATCAAAAAAAAATTAAATGGATCTCATAATTAAAACCAAATGCAATATCGTTTTATAGGCAGCACCCCTGCCTCCACCCCACCCTCCCTCCCTTGTTCTATATTCAGTCCTC
>JBAGKO010000012.1:13291615-13304880 GCA_037177275.1 Acacia concinna
TTAGCTTAACTTAGTTGAATGAAATAGCTAGCATTTTGTTTGATCACTTGTTTGCAAAATCCTCATGAGAATGATACTCTATTCACTACTTTATTACTTGATGCAACCTTTACACTTGTGGTGCAAACACAAGGCTATCCGAATGAAGAAGCTACATGGGTTTCCTTGTTCAACTTGAAGAAGCAATTTACTGAATTTCAAGTCACAAACCCTTGAGGACAAGGGTTATTTAGGGGGTCAATGTTATGGAATATTATTATTTGTATAATTAGGGATTTAGGAAATTGGGAATTAAATAATTAGTTAGAGTAGTCGAGTGGTACTAGCCTATAGTTTTTGTCATAAGGTCTGTGGATATCTATAAATAAGACCAGACCTCTCCTAATGTATAGATTTTGTCATACCATTATGTTTTGCAATACAAGTGCATCTAAAGGGATTGTTCATAATCCTATTCTTCTTCTTGTTTCCCTCTATCTCATTGTTCTTCTCTTCTCCTACTTTCTTTCTTAATTTCTAGAAAATACCACAACATTGATAGACAACCAAAGATAGGGGAAGGAGGAGTATGATGATTTTAGCAACAATGGAGAGGGAAATAACGGTGGAAATGCCGAGAAAGAGTTGTTGGAGAAATTCCACAAGCACGTGGAGTCATGGTGAAAAGTTTGAAATCGTAAAAATATGGTTCACAAATATATTTTAAAGACAAATTTGACGGTATATTATGAAATAAGATATATATATATATAGATATAAGTTTCACTGTATTTTGATAAACAACCGTTATATATTAATAGAATATATATATATACTCCCTCTGTTCCTAAATATAAGACCTACTTCTGTGTCTAAATGGAGTCTTATATTTAAAAACGGAAGGAGTATATACATAATGGTGGTTTAAATACAACCGTCAAGTCAAAGATCTTTTTTGAGAAGAAAAACATGTATATATCATAGTGATTCAATAAAACCGTCAAATATTTGTCACATATATTTAATGGTAGTTTTAAGAAACCGTTATATTTTTCTTTGTTATAATTCTGCCTATTTATATTTTACGATTTCATGAAAATCGTCAAGTATTGAGCGTAAAAAATACGTGATTTTATCGTAGCAAATTAAAGCCCACTAACTGTTAGTATATTACATTTAACTCAATTGGTTTAATGATCAGTGTGCTTTTCATTCCCTCGAACTGAAGTCTTGGACATATGCCTATTATTTGGGTTGTAATGTATTAAATAGAATAATGTTGGAAAGCTATTACTTTTTTTTATTCTATTTAAATTTATAAACCAGAAAAAAAAAATCTATTTATAAGTTATATCCTAAAATATTTCATATAAATCTATAATTATATAGGCTTTATTCTATTAAAGCATATATAATGTGTAACTTGTTAAATGGGAAGGAAGAATTCCATTTAAATACTTTTTCAATTTTAAAATCCTAAATCAATCATTTTCCATAATATTGAATAGTTAATTGCATTACGAGTTTGAGCAATCTCATTACTCTTATGGGTAACAGGACTGATTTACTATTTTGAAATTCAAATGGTATTTAAATTGAATTATCCCTACTGTTAACAAGTTATTGAATTTTTAAAATAGACAAAATAAGGTTTAATATATTTTTATTTGTGTTTTGTTAAAAGCAAGTTAAATGTAATTTATAAAAAAGATAATCAGTCCATGCAAAATGACTCTTGACTATATAGTATAGACAATGAAGAAAGAGTTGGGGGAATTACTGAAATTTACATTTAATTCCCTAACCAAAAGAAACTTATCAAATTGAAACCGAAGAAAGGAAAAAACTTGATTGAGGGAGGAATGATCTCCTCAGGCACAAAACCCGCATTTATTGCTTGAGGCATTCCATAAAGAACGGTGAATGAATAGTCCATGATGAAGTTCTCTGAAAACAAAGACGAGCAAATCAAGTTGCCAGTGAGGATTTTCTCTAGAGACCATAGACGATTGACCTTAAAATCCTATCCAAACTTTATTAAATTTGAATATCTGTGATTGATACTTCTTCAAAAGAATAATCCAACCTAGCTTCTGTTGTGATAACACTTCCCTAATAAATAGAACCAACTTTCCATGTAGGTAAGGGTGCTTAATTCATTTGAATCGTTTAAATGAGATTTGGATGATTTAGATTTTAAAAAAAAAAAATTTATTTTAATGGGTGTGGAATTTATAATTTTTATTTAAAAATCACCACTTAAAAAAAAGAATTACTTCTAGATTATTCATGTCACATGTAGACGGTTAAAATGAAAGGAGCTCTCACTTCCAACAAGAAAATTGGTTCCCTTGATAAAGTGCAACACCTGATGAGCCACCGAGGCTTATCTAAAATATTAGTGACTAATTCCCTTCATATTTGGGTTAGATATATTAGAAGTGACTCGTAAATCATTACAAAAAAAAAAAAACATGAGCAAATTTTTTTAGGGTCTGTTTGGCAGGAAAGAAATGAAGGGGAAATGAAAATTTTTAAAGTTTGATTTAAAAAAATTGGAAAAGAATAAAATATATTAATTAAAACTTTCGAACTTCACTTCTTTAACTTTTTTTTTTTTAATTTAAGTTATAAACATTTTTCCTTCCCATCCCTTCAAATACTTCCGTACCGAACAGACGCTGGTAGCCGCCAAACTTGTGAAAAAAACCTTATAAATAACGAATTATTACAGTTCAACCAACTAAACTGCCATATCCACCCAGGTTATCTTCCAGTGAATTCGTTCAATTCCCCTCTCAAGCTTTGTTCATTGAGCATTCGAGAGAGAAGCAGCTCTGTTTTTCTAGATCTGAAAGGGGCGGAGAAAGCGACGAAGAATCGAAGATGGAGAACAATTACTCGCACTCGGAAAATTCTGTAATTAATCTCAGAGAGCTTCCCCCTATAGATCCATCCAGAATTGTTAACTCCCCCTTCAACGTAATCCTCTGGTTCTCTCAATGTTTTAATTTTCGTTTCCTGAATGTTATTTTATTTTATTTCTTTCTTCTTCTTTTTTTTTTGGAAAAATTTCCATTCTTTTGTATGTTCAAAGTTATTTTGTCGTTTTCCAGCGTAGGTGGAGGAAACCTAAAATGGGGAAACCAAACTTTAATCGGGGACTGAAATCGTTTAAATCTGACGAAGCACCCAGAAAATCAAATTCTGGCCCTAGTCCATCTGGCAAAACAAGTGAGAACCATGGGAAAACCACCTCTGATTCGGAATCTGCAGAAAATGGTATAGAATTGGCTATCGATGGTATCATTTTATTTGAGTCATTATTTTCTATTTGTTATGGTTCTTTGTGTATACACCTATAGTCCTTTACAATGATGGTTTTTGTTCTCCCCACATCCTACACAATGGTCCCTACACTAATAGTCATTTTCTCTGTTTTCTTTTGATTCTGGCTTTTCTGTGGTGGGGAAGAGGAGATTAGTTCTTTTGACTTGTGCTTTTTCCTTTTTCAGAAAAAAATCATTCCTCCGGGTAGTAATCTGTTCACATATAATAAAAATTTGCATGTTGAGCATAATAAAACACTCCTTCTCTGGATTTAGGTATGAAGCAAGGATCTGCAAGGTCAAATCTGTATGAGATCTGTGCTGCGAACCATTGGAAGCCACCTGTATTTGAATGCTGCAAAGAGGAAGGTCCTAGTCATCGAAGAAAGTATGTCCAACTTCTTCTGCTTGGTATTTTATAGTGTACCTGAACTAATTGTAAATAATCTACAGCGCAGTTGTTTTATATTCAATCATAAATAACTGATTTTTTGTACGCTTCCAATAACAAATACCGGGAGTCAACACAGGCCACATTTTGTGTGCGCTCCTGAATGTCAGATGTCAATGAAATAAACAGACTAATGTCAAGAAATTAACATTGTGTAGAATACCATCCTTTGTAATGAGCAAGTTGGGTGTATTGTTGAAGAAGAGAGCTTTTTAAAAAGCAAATATAATCCATGTTTATATTTTTTTTTGGTAGTTGGTATACACAAAGAATTGCGTAACCTTATACAATTTGGAGTTTTTATTTGCTTGTTACCCTTGATACTTTCTACGATAGAGATGAGTGATAAGCCATGACATGAAATGGAATGATGTATGATTTTTTATAGAACAAAAATCTTTACTATCCTTGTTTTCTAATATATTTTCATGCCACCATAATTAACTTCACCATCACAACCCCCACTTTTACTGCCACTGTCCTAAATCAGCAACTCTACCTATATGTTCCTATCGCCACTATAGTATTGCCACCATGATTATCATTATTGCCATGTTATGACAAGAGTGTAGTATTATTTATATCTATATATTATGTTCATCCTATGGTCAAAGACATGCCCAAATATTACAGATTGATGCATTTAAATTATGATAGTATAAAATGTTTATTTGATGAATAACTTGTACAATACTATAACGTGCTACTTATGCTATCTAACACAGCCAAAATGTAAACAAGTAAGCATTAGGTGTAGAAATTCATGTGATTTGTAGGACCATGCAGATAAAAGGTATGACAGATACTCCTACCTGAATCCTATGCTGTTTTAAATTTGTTGTGTAATAGTTAAGTCAGAAGAAGGGTTTCATATTTAAGAAAACACAGAAGTAATCTCTATGATATTGGATGATTGGGTACTCATGATTCAATTTGCTGCCCCTCTCATTCTCTCTCAATTGAATTAGGAGATGTGCAGTAATTTTTTTTTCTTTTTTGGCTATTTTTGGAGACTAATTGATGATTTGCGCAGATTCACATTCAAGGTTGTTTTTGAGATGGAAGCGGGACTGAAAACCACTGTAGAGTGCTTTAGTTCCCCTCATCCAAAGAAGAAAGCAGCAGCAGACCATGCGGCTGAAGGAGCATTGTGGTTCTTAAAGCTTGAAGGTCATGTTAGGAAAAACAACTAGAGGGGATAATAGTCATTGAATATCATCATGATCCCAAACTTCCACAGCCACCAAATTTATTTTATTCTTCAGTGATGCTTTCTAGCCTTGGTTGCCAAAGTGAAGAAGATGATAATCGCCTAGGAGAGCCTCCTGTGCTATTTCCTGTGAAATCTTGTGTCCTCTTCTGGATTTGTGTATGGTTGTCACAAAACCCTGTTTCTTTCAGCAAACTATCAGGTTTTCCTTTAATTGTGACTCTAGTGAACAAGCATGGAAAGCAGTTATGAAGATAAAGACAATTACTCTTTCTGATTTGTGATCTCTCTCCTTCATTTCTTGCATGTTTGTTGCTGTCATGTGCTTGCTTGGGGATTTTATTCCTGAAGATGCAACAAGTAGAGATCATACCATCATCATCGCCGTCATCCTCCTCGTTGCTGAACTGGACACTCCTATTTTCATGAAATGGAGAAGGATACTGCTTTGGAGAAAGCCTTTGAAGCTTTCTAATGGTGCTTAATGGCACTACATAGAACTTCTGTCCAGGCATGAGCATGGTGTCTGGTGCAACAACTGCCCATGGCTGTTGAAACACGTGCGGATATGCAACGCAGCATCTTGGATTACGAAAGATAATCTCAGCAGCAAGCACAGGCCTATCATGGAGCTCAGTATGACCACCAGGATGAACAATCCGAAGGAACAGGGTTTTTGAACTATTGGTACATAGCCAGCTAGAAATTGACATGGTTTTTCTGTACTTAAGGCAACGGAAGGGAAAAGGGAACGAGTGTGTGCAACCAACTCAACCCAATGAAGGGGGGATAATTGGATCATCCCATCATGGCAAGAAAAGACCTGAGCAGGATTTCAAGTGTAAATAATTCAATATGCCCTTGCTTGTTTCATTCAGTGATAACATCAATGTATAAAATCTTTTTATAGTGAGGCTTATAAAATTGTATTATTATGCAGATGTCTCTTGTCTAGGGGATGCTCCAAAAATTTGTCCTCTGATGCTATATTTATTATAATATAGCATTAGAGATCCGGGGAGAGGGTCTGACGAGAGGGAGGTGGGGAGGAGAGCCTTTTTTTTTTTTTTTTGAATAATCATTATAAATTAATAATGCAGGTCCCACAAAATGGAAGTTTAATGGAGTTAGCATTTTTGCTCTATTTTAAGAAGTTCATGAGTACTTTTGTACCACAAAAAAGTTTATGGTATCGTGTGTACTTTTTTAAAAAAATAAAATTTATGAGTATTTTTGCATTTTAATCCTTATAAAAATAATATATTTGTTCCTGTTAAAGAAGTTTAAGTAACAACAAGGATAAAAAGAGCGGTCAGATCTATTGTTCATTTGTGTAAATGATACTACTCCCTCTTTCGTATTTATAAGACACTGTTGACTGTTTTGGAGAATCTTAAGAAAATCTTAAAAAAGTTAATTACATTATTTTAAGATGTTAAAGTTTATCGTTTTTCTTTAAATTATGTTATTTAACTTATGAACTACTATATGATATAATAAACTACAACATAATATATTGTTAAGTAATGTAATTAGCTTTTTTAAGGTTTTTTTAAGAATCTTCAAAAAAGTCAATGGACCAATAGGAATGGAGGTAGTAGTATTTAATAACAAGCTACTTAGTGGATAGAGAGCCACTATGTTATTACAAAGAATCGGATATTCTAATGAACAAGTTATGTGTCTTGTGTGTCCTCGACGTGGAAGCCAAATGAAACATTAGAATACGAAAATCTGTGTCTGGAGATCACCATCCATGATAGTGAATCTCAAGGAAATCCATTGATGCTTGAATAAGAAAAATAAATACTCAGGTCATATTTCTAGTATTATAGCACTTTCCTGCTGTTTTCCTTGTGTTTTAGAGACAAAATTCTGGATCAGTCATCAGTTTGGACTTTCAATAATGAAATCACTTCCTGACCAGGACAAAAAATAATATTTTAAAACAAAAAAAAAAAGTAAAATCACCTGTGAAGTTTCTCTTTGCAAGTCCAATAAGACCACTGGATGATGGATCGTTAAGGTTCATGGAAATTTGGCAAGTAGCAGATAACAAAGTTGAATCTGCAGATTGGAAAAATTTATCAAGCTTTATATTGAACCTTCACTAGTAAAGTTTTGTTTTGTTTTGTTTTGTTTGTTTTTGACTAAATATTGACTCATGAATCTAAACAACCAAGGCGGCGGCGGCGGCTGCTATGAAGACAAGCTTTACCCAACTGAGCTTGTGGGGTGAGCTACTGGGATTGTACAACGTTATTGTCCTCTATCAGTAATTAAATTTTTAGATAAACTGTTAATAGGTATTACTCAAAATATCACATATAAAATATATAGACTCTTAACAAACCACACATTTCTTAAGTTTTGAATGATACAACCCAATTCCTCGTACTTCATGCAATACACAAGACCCATGTTTAATTTTAACGAAATGTCAAGTTTCTGGCCTTATTTGAAGTCAAAGTAATTTTTTACCTTTTTAAATGGGCCTATGAAAAGTAGAATTTGTGCTGATAGAAATTATCAAGTAATCCGAAATTAAAAAAAAAAAAAAAAGGAAGACCACAAATTTTGTTTTAATATACACTAACTGTGATTAAACCTTAATTTCACGAGGCAGAATGCATTTATCCCTTGTTCCATAGCACATTTGGTATTTATCCCTAAACTTTAAACTTATAATTTATAAACGTCCGGGAGGGAACAAAACTAAAGGCTGATTATTTCAGCGCAGGAGTCAGAATTGTGATTGCTATGCAACAACAATGGCTAGATAACCACTAACTCATCCGAAAGTGTCCTAAAATGGTATGCAATCTTAAGCTTTACTAGGATTTACAAACTATCATATGCTGTCACCCCAAAAAAAAAAATCATGATAATGAATTATCTCTCTTTGTAAAAGAAAATAAAAACTTCGAAGCAATATCAGAGTTTTGAACATCTTCAAAATCAGTCCAAATTCTCAGAGCAGACTGGTTCTGGAACTCTGAGAGACCCTCCCAACTCCATGGGCACCAAAGGGATGAGAGAGTGCAGGACATCGGTTATCAGCGGACGATAACTCGGTTCTGGTTGCACACAAAGTACAGCCACAGCAGCAACCTGCAGAATGTTTAATACTAGTTACGGAACTCGCGATTATCAGTAATTTTAAGGAAAGCTCATGATTATGGTGCTTCAAATTAATGAACCTGATATAAATGCTTCAAATCCATTGTGTCCCTGATTACAGGATCTATAATACTTGGAAGCTTTGATCTGTCAGTTAACTGGGGCATGGCCTGCATGCAAGTCAAAGGTTTAACTTTTAATAAATCACCAAGCCCTGATGAACTGAAGAATTTGAAGTTAAAGTTGAGTGTGTGTATGTGTGTGTAAATGTATTACACATTTGAAGGTGTGAAATTAACATACCCATGTGACAATGGATTGATATTGATCTGAGGACACCTTGTCCATGGCTTTCCTTCCTGTTAGAAGCTCTAGAAGGACAACCCCAAAAGCATATACATCACTCTTATCGGTTAGCTTACCTGAAAAATATAAGATTGTTATTTTCCACTGAGTCTGACAACAACAAGAATGAACGAAGTTTCTTAGGTTCTCAGAATTGTTAACATAAGCATGATGATGCAGTGAAAATTAGTATAGAATAATGGAAGGCATCCTTTTCTTTCCTCAAGATGAAGATAATTTTCCCACAAGAAAAAGAAAAAGGTGTTCCCTAAATAACTCTCAAGATGACTTTACGCACCAATAGGCATTTAATTAGAATCATCAAGATTGAATCTTTCATGAAAATATTCTGGTAACAGTTAATTTGATAGATATAACACATCACCTAATGACTATGAAATTAGAATACTAAAAATTATAATAAATTCACAATACAAGACACCTTCTCCATCTTTGAAGTAATGCTTAAAGACCTCATATAATGAGCACTTCAAAAATATTTCATTCCTGTAGATACTTGACAAAAAGTATTTCTAAAGGGAAAAATGAAGATATCAAACAGGAGAAGCAGTGAAGCAACTTCAAAGAATTTTAAAAGAGAGAAGAAAGAGTAATACTGCCAAAGAAGGAGAATTGATAAAACTGCTCAATTAAGATAAAAGAAAATATTGTAGGAAATTTATGTGTTTGATGATAACAAATATTTATTATGTACCATGTGATATGTACTCAGGTGCTACATAACCCAAAGTTCCTGACATCTTTATGTTCTTGTCTTGCATTCCAGAACTTACGGCAAGCCCAAAACCTGATAGCTGAATCACCAAAGTTCAGCAAAAGCAAGCATAAGTAAATAGTTAAATTTAAAAAGACATGCAAAAATAATAAATGATTTTGGATCTTGACCTTGGCATTAAAGTGAGAATCCAGAAGAACATTAGAAGATTTTAGGTCTCTATGTACCACAGGAGGATTAGAGTGCTCATGGAGATATTCTAATGCCCTAACAGAAGCATAGATTATTAGATCAGCCTATATAATCAAAACAAAGGATTCAGCACCAGAAACTATTGCAGTACAATTCACAGCCTCACCTGGCAACATCAACGGCGATCTTTAACCGGAGGTCCCAATTCAAAGATGATCCACGGCTAGGCCCTAAAATTGTAAGCACAAATAAGACAAATGATGCTAATTAATGAACCCCATATATAGTATTATACTAATTCCTCTCATTTAACAGATGAAAAATTATACCATGTAATTGAGTTTCCAAAGATCCATTCTCCATCATTTCATATACAAGAAACCTTGATTCGCCATGAATACAATATCCAAGAAGTTTAACGATTTTCTGATGCCGAATCTTGCTTAACCAATTCACTTCATTCTGTAAATTTATCCAATAATTGGAGGCAAACTCGGTAAAGAGCAAAATCATATTATCCAGGAAATCCATATTGTAATATAAATAATAAAAGTACCCTTACCTCAAATTCCCTATCAGCACTGCTATCTGCTTTCTTCACAGATGCCTTGAGATGCTCATCAAAACAAGCTCTGTACAGTAGCCTAGAACCACTCTCAGCCAGAATATTACTTTTGTCAAAGCTGTTTGTTGCAACCTCTAACAACTGAAAGTCAAATATAGCAATTGAACTCTTCTTGTCCACCATTTTTGAGTAATTAAATTTAGCATCAACAGGGCTAAGTGACACCCCTTTTGCAGCTTCTGCAAATTCAATGAACATATAAATGAGGGGTGGAAAAGCAAAATTATCTACGTTCATGATCTACAAATAGAAAGGAAGAGGTTTTCAATGCAATATATATATATATAGTTACCAATGTTCTCGGGGCTTTTAGAACTGGGAACTTTGAAGATTTTGCGTCGATGACACCAGATATATGTTAAAAATAGGAAGATTGAGACAAGAAGAGCAGAACAAACAGCAAGTGCTATTATAATTCTCTTGTTTAAATTCTGGTGGTGCCCTACTCTAGCCTCCGCAACACCTGGTTCAACAAGAGGGATAAAACCACACACACACACACACAGATATATCTTGATCAAGAAGCAGACATAGATTATTAAATAAGGTCAAAAACTTCAATAAAAATGGTAATGGCACAGGAAAATAAGAGATGGGTTTGATTCTGATGAACTATATAATTGAATTGTATCATCAGCAGAACTGCTGAAAATAAGCAGCTTTCAATTGTCTGATTCTAATAATTCAGCAAAAATGAGAAGAAGGAAAAAACTTGTATTATCAGATAATTCAGATCTATGGCTTGAAATGATAGTGCTCAGAACCAAAAACAGAGTTATTTTATTTCCTCATATGGTTGTGGACTCAGAAAAGGGCTAAACTGCTGCCTAACCACTTCCCCTGTTTGTTTACCTGCAAGACTGCTCTTTTTCAGAAACCAAAGAGCAGATATCTTCTATACAGTAAGGTAATAGTGCGTTCCATCGAAATTCCTCCCTGATTTATGGCCCCAAAAAAAAAGTGAAGTCCAAGGATTTTGGTGGGGATTCAAACTTTTGAGCTTTTTAAGTTTCGAACATACGGTAAATTATCAACGCATTATATCAAACATAAAGCCGACAGAAAACTTCAAAGCTCAAAATTATGGAAACAAGCAGATAATGCCTGGAGATATATATATGTATATATATATATATATAATAGTAGTACTACCTGGAGATTCAGCCTCAGCATTTGCGAAAAAATTAGAAACGGAAGGAGAAAAGCTTGAGACCCAAATGAGCAGGAAGATAACAAGAAAATGACTCATGTTGCTCTAAGGAAGAATGACAGAGGAGAGGAGTATAGAGGAATGAGGGAGAGAGCTAAAAGGCTAGAGGTTGAGAAGAGAAAGGAGTATATTTGGGGTTGGGTTTGATTTTGAATCTGAGTTTTTGGCAGCAAATAGCAATATGGTGGGAAGAAGAAATGGACAAAGTATCTTTCAGGGAAACCAAGAAAGCGCTTTTTGCGTCCATCTACCACCAAATTTTGGATGATTGACATGAGTAGGTTTGTTTGTTTATGTGAGAGGGGCAATATGGGAATGAAAGGAAAAAAAGAAATGAAGAAATCATGTGGCGGTTATGTAAAGGTGAGCGTTCAAAAGTTATGGGGACGCAGAAGTCTGTGAGATGAGGGATAGTGGGGGGGAGGGGGAGAGAGAGAGAGTGAGTGTGTGTGTGGGGACCTGCACTGCATGTGGGTCAGGTCATGCATGTTATCACGACACAAGGTTAAAGTTGGAAGCTTCCTCTTTAATTAGGGCCACGAAAGAAGTCTCTAGTGTTAAAAATTTATGAAGTGCCGTCCTAAAGTGTGAGTGGAATAAATGTATGAATGAATTAAAATAAAGAACATAAATAATTTTTATACCATGAATTGGTATTTTATCATACTCCTTTCGGTTTTGATTATAAGCGTTTGTTGACTTTTTTAAAGAATCTTAAAAAAATTTAAAAAAAGTTAATTATATTACTTAATCATATCATATATTATTTTTTATTACATTATATATTAGTTCATAAATCAAACAATATAATTTAAAGAAAAATAATAAATTTTGGTGTTTTAAAAAAATGTAATTAACTTTTTTAGGATTTTCTAATAATTATTCCAACGTACTAAAAGAATTACATTCAAATAACAGACTATTCTAATTTTAGGACGTGTCATTGCCCACTGTTAATATAGGTATCTCATTTGAAACTTGAATTTGAGACTTACAGAAATTTAGCAGTGCCTTGCACAACTAGGCTAACCCTTTCCGGGCTATTTTAGGATTTAATTCAGTTCAAAAATATAATATCGTAATTTTTTTCATTTATTATATCTTTCTCAAATGGACTTAGCTAATTTATAAACCGGTATAATATCTAATGTTATGTAGGGATGTTACTTGAAAAATTAGGTCAGCTTTGTTTAAATTAATCTATTTATCTTATTTTCTTGATTTAGTCATCTTAGCTAAGCCACCCTTAAATTAAGAAGGAAATGGAGTATTTGGGCCCCAAATAAAAAAAGAAAATAAGAAGAAGAAGGAAATGGAGTGTTTTTCTTTTTCTTTTTCTTTTTTTTGATTATATGAGGCCGGATCGAACACAGATTGGGTGTCATATAGGACACTAACCATACCACACGGCCTAAAGACCTTTGGTAAAATGGAGTGTATAATTTTACTGTGCTTATTATTATTATTATTATTATTTTGCCAAAAATTTTACTGTGCTTATTGGTTCATGTCTTTTTATATGAACTATCTAGACACCAAAGATTAGGATTTTTATGTGAACTATGAGTTCCATTATGTTACGATTTATGAGCGTCAATTGCCATAAATTTTATATTTTACATTATATAAAAACATTTGCTTTGCAATGTTTCTAATTTTTTTTTTCTTTTTATCTCCTTACTAGTTACTAATATATAAGTTTTTGGCTAATATAGCTTTTATTACTTACATTTTTGTATTCATGTTTTATTATAGCTAAATTATATTTTTAGTCTTTTAAGTTTAATCGAAGTCCTCTTTTAGTCCCTTAACTTTAAAAAGTGTATTTTTAGTCCTTGCAAGTTAATACCGTCAACTTCACTTACGGAAAATGCTGAGCAAATTTAAAATGATGATATAATTTTATATTTAAATTATGTGCAAATAGAAAAATAATTAAAACCCTAATAAAGTTTTAATTTGTCATAAAAATTAAAGCCTCCATTTAAATTATGTTAACATTTTAACTTTGTTGAATCAGCATTTTTCGTTAGTGAAGTTAACAGTATTAACTTAAAAGGAATAAAAA
>JBAGKO010000012.1:13304980-13315271 GCA_037177275.1 Acacia concinna
CTGAAGGCAGGCGAGAAAAGAGGAGGAATGATATAGATGAGGGATAGACGAGAGCGTGAAGCAAGGAAATACAAGGCATGATATAGCGTATATATAGAAGGGTTGGTGTACTATATAGTCACGGAAAAGCAAAGAAAAGAAAAGACATGGGAGAGCTGATCACGCATGCAAAGAGAGGAGCAAACCGCACATGGGGAACCAACTCTACACCTAGGGGAGGCTCTGCAAACACTGAAACTCTAAATGATGGGCCCTGTACTTTAAACATTGAACTCGCCCACCTTGTGGGCGACTTCAGATCTCGCCCACAATGTGGGCGAGTTCAGTGGGGCCCAGCTGCAACATTGAACTCACCCACGTGATGGGCGAGTTCAGGCTCAGTTCTTCCCCCTCTCTCCACATTTATGAAGAACTTGCACTCCTCAATGTTGATTTTGCAACTCGCACACGTGGACTACAATTTTGATTGTAGTATCCTAATAAATATTTTGGAAACCATAGGATTTCAGTAAATAATTCTACTATTTATATTATATTAATAAAAAAGCCCCCAATGACCAAAATAAAAATAAGTTTTTCTAACTAAAAGGACAATAATATCATGTATCTCATAAACAAGTGAAATTCTTCTATAAACAAGTATGCAACTCTTTATGAACAAGTATAATCTTCCTATGAACAACATATTAATTTCTAATTGTCAAAATTGCACAATTATTCATAAGAGGATTTTATTTGTTTAAAAAGAGTTGCACACTTATTCATAGGAGGATTTCACTTCCTCATAAGATAAGAGGCATTATTGTCTTTTTACATGAAAAATTTATTTTCATTTTGGCTTGATCCTGCAGTGAAATTTTAGAATATTTTGGGCTTTGACTGAAATTAATTTAGGTCCTTATAGTCTTTAATTGAAATTCTCCCTATTCTTTTTTTGAGCTCAAATTTTATATAAACATTTAAAATTTTCCCCATTTTTACATGTTACTTGAAGGAATTTCAAAACTACTCTTTTGCAAGTTTTGGTCTAAAAGGTAAAGACCAAAATTTGTTTCATACGGTAATGATTTATAAATACCTTTATAATGTATTTAATGCCAATTGAAAATTATACATACAATATCATTAAACTTATGATCTCCCACTTAAAGAAAAAATTCCTTAACACTAAAAGGTGTTGTAGCCTAGTGATATGAATACTTCCCCATAAAAGAGAGATTAAGTATTTAATCACTTTTATAACTCAAGCCATTAGTGAGTGCCTTGTAAGTTGTAACTCCCAAAAAATAAAAAAACTTATCACTAACCAACAACATATGAGCATGTGGTAGTTGGTGCTGTAATTTGTGAGATCCCCAATGCAAGGGTGTTTGGGAACATTCAAAAATTACACTTGCCTATATGTGAATCAATTCAATCTATATTCTTAAAATCTTAAGGTCTAAAAAACGCCTTTCTATTTATAAGGATTACAACATAGGATTGAGATTTGAGGGATATTACTTCTTCATGCCACTGTTTAGCACAAACCCCCTATCTTATTTTATGCTAAAAGTAAAGCAGAAGAATATACAATAATCCATTATCCTTCTTTTCTTATAACAGAGTCATTACGTTTGGCTTTTGGAAAGGATTGTAATAGAATAAAATAGACTGAAATGATGATAACCATATATACATCTTTGTGAAAAGGGAGCAATTGAATAAAAGAGAATTGAGAATAAGAACTGGAAAGTATAAGATCGTTGATCTAGATTCCTAATTTGCAAGGGATGATGATTACCATGCATGAAACAAGACCATTTATGTAACAATGGCCAAACAAATATGATTATGTTGAAATAAAATTATTTAAACCATATATATATATATATGCTTATTATTGCGGGAGAGGTTGTTATTAGGAATCTTGAGAAATCGAAACAAACAGGACCTGTATATGTCTGTGTCTCTTGAACCTGCTTAAATTGTGAGAACTTTTTATATTTTAATATTTGACTTTTCTTTATATTTAAATTCTGAAACTAATTTATTTAAATTCTGAAACTAATTTATTAGTATATCATTTAGATAATTTACGCGAAATTGACTTTTTCTGGTATAAAAGTATATCTAGACATAGATCGCATCACACTTACTACGCCAATTTCAATTTACAAAAAAAATTATTTAGAATAAAATATATTTTTCACAACCTTAATATGAACAAGCTCATTATTAGAATATGACATGTCATGACGCTGGGAAAGACATCTTCAAAACTATAGGTTGGAAAACAGACTGTCTTGCAATAGGGTCGGTTCATTTAGCCCAGACTACTAAAAAAGACTCCTATTTTAAAGCCCGGACCATTTACTTGTTGGCACGGGTGGACTTTAAAAAATCATTTTTTAAAAAGAAATTAACTTATAACATTAAATTTTTAATTTCAAGACAAATACTTTTTGAAGTATTAAATGTTTTATAATAGAATAAGTGATCATTTATCCTTTAAGTAAGGTTAAATATCAATATTTTAAAAACAATTTCACTTTAAAATAATCATTAGCACTAAAACAAAACTCAACTTATAGCCATTTAATAAAAAAAATTTAAAAAAAAATCACGGGTTTAAATATGTCAGCCCATTTAAACTTATAGAATTAACATTTTTAAGCTTGATATGCTCAACCTATTTTTCCATCCCTATCCAAATCAAAGCTTGCCACCTTAAATCAGCTGACAAGGAGTGTTACAACCCCTTGTCGTTGGGTCCATGGTCACATGGAACATGGATCATGGGATTGTAGGTAAGCTCAACCACTTCATAAAATTTGTGTCCCCAACACCAAAAAAGGAAAAGAATGACGTAGGCACATGTTTTGACACCCCATAAATGACGCTGTGCCAAAAATAAAAGGCATAAAATAATATAGTCAGTCAACTTGTGTACGTTGGTAGACATGCAAAGACACAAGACCTGAAGAATTGACACGCCACAAGGGTACAATGCAGAGCCTGATGAGGTGTGTGGCTCCAATCTACACTTGCATTAAGTCTCACTCATTCATATTCAAATCTCAAAACACTGAAATTGGCACATACAACTAGGCCTCTTCTTCCACTATAGACTCTGTGTCAATGGTATAGGCTTCTTCCTCCTCCCACCCACCCTCCCTCATGCTTGCCCCCTTCTTTCTCTCTCTTCCTCCTCTTTTCTCTCTCATCGCCATTCAATTCACTCCTCCCCCTCCTCTAAACCTACCCGCCACATTTAATCCCTTTTACACTTATTCGTTCAATAAAACCATTACCATTACCACTATACTCTATGTGTGTGTCTCTATATAAATTTATAATCAATCAAACAGAACCATGAATGAACATGAGGTAGAGAAATGAGGGCAAACAGTAGTGTTGCGCTTGTAACTCTTGTACTGTCACTCCTTTTGATTGATCAGTCTGTGGCAGAAACTGTACTGAGAGGCAAAGAAGATGAAGAATTGAGAGGGCTGGGAAGAAGAATCAAACATGGAAGCAACACGAAAAGAGGAAGCAGAGGAGGTAAAAGAACGAGATCAAACAAGTGTGACCAGTTTTACCTGTTTCTGTTTGATAAATGTGGTCAATGGCCTTTTCCTACGTATCCTTCTGTGGATAATCCCTTTGATCAGATACCAATCTATCATTCGCCTCCATTACGGGCTTCTCCTCCGCCCGTAACGCCTACTTATTCGCCCAGAATCTCTCCTCCTCCGACGCCGGTGATTCAATCTTCTCCACCACTACCAGTCGTCATTCCTCCGCCAGCTTCATTTCCACCACCACCAGCAGTCATTCCTCCGCCAGCTTCATTTCCGCCGCCACCGTGGTGGTTTTCCCCACCGCCATTATGCCCACCCCCACCTCGACCCTGTCCTTCACCCCCACCAACTTGTCCCTGTTCGCCTGCATCACCGCCTCCGCCTCCGCCTTGTCCGTCTCCACGACCACCACCACCTTCATGTTCGCCACCGTGTGTTAGCGCTGCTTCACCCCCTCCGGCGATAACAATACCGCCATTGCTTCCATTACCGCCATTGCTCCCACTTCCGCCGTTGGTTCCATCACCACCGCCACCGTCCACAACGCCACCTCCACCGGTGGTTCTTCCACCGTTGGTAATTCCACCACCGCTTGTTCTTGCTCCTCCGTCGACAGATGTACAACCAGCACCAACATTTCCATGGCTACCACCTCCTGATGTAGTCGTTTTTTCTCCGCCACCTGCATTCACTATTCCCTCAGATGGGTCCTCACCACCACCATTGGTAATTCCTCCACCTATTGTTCCGATGTTCACGACACCGCCAGCAACGCCACAGCTTCCGCAACAACCACCGGAAGGTCCACTCGTACTTCCACCCCCTCTTGTATCGGACCCAACTACGCCGGACACCGGTGCTGTTCCAACGCCTGAGTTTCCTATCCCGGAAACACCGCCGGTTGTTCCTGACGATCCAGATCCTTCCACGCCGCCCGCCTTCCCTTTCCCTCAGACGCCGGACATTTTCCTGCCGCCTCCGTCCAATCCAGAACTCCCAGATAATCCACAGGAACCGCCGTCCTTTACGTTCACTCCGCCAGACTTTCCTATCCCTGAGACGCCAGATATTATCTTGCCACCTCCGATGGTTCCGGATTTAACCACGCCGGATACACCGGATGTTTTCCTTCCGTCACCGGTATACCCTGTTCTGCCCGGAGACCCTCAAGAGCCGTTTCCATTTGCATCCTCTCCACCCTCGCCGGAGATTATCCTTCCAGAACCATCGCAAGAGACACCTTCAACACCACTAGTATTCTCGCCCCCCGCCATCTGATGTTCCTCCTTTCAAAAACTGACTCTCTGTTTCTTTCCATTTTCCTAGTTTTTTTTTTTTAACTTTAGAAGTGTGTATAAGGACTACTCGAATTATGATAATATTGCAAGTTCATTTGTTTGGAATTAAGTTCATTAGTTTTTTTTATATACCAAAAAAAAAGTTCATTAGTTTTTTCTTTACTTTAAGAAATAGGTTAAGGTTCACCTAGTGTCTTGACCTAATTTTTTTAGTGTCTTAAAGTTAGTTGTATAACAAAGTATTTAACATGTTGCAATATAATCAAAAGTTAAAATATCAATTAGTTTGATCGTCCTAAACTCAAATTTGACCAAATAAAGTTGTATTGGCATGCCTTATAGGCAAATCGTGGCATGGAATTGATTGATTTGTTTTTCATTTTGTTAAAAAAAAAATCAGCTTATTATCCGTACAACATTTATCAATGTTTTTTAACGATGAATAGATTAAATCACATCCAAGGAAAGGAAATAAGAAACTTGTATTTAGATCCCAATAAAAATAAATACGATCAAATAATCTTGTGAAATTTCATAATAACACTTATGGACTTGTCAATAGACGTTCAAAAACTTATCAATAAATGTTCATAGCCTTGTCAATGGGATTTCAATACAATTATAAGATTTTATAGAATCATTTTATCTTATATTTTTTAGTTAGGACATAAACACAATTTTTTTTCAAAAGAAATTAGGTTCCGTCCCATTGAAACCAATGAAATTGGCTTGCCTAGGTAAAGTGGAACAATCGTTCTTTCCTAGTTTTGGCATCAAAGTGTTCGGCTTCAATAGAATGAACCCTAATTTCTTTTTCTTCAGATGTGATTTATTCAACGTTAAAAAAAAAAAAACAATGTTAAAGATTTCAAAGATAATAAGTTGATTTTTGTTTAACAAAATGAAAAACACTCCAATCAATTACATCATCCTTCTTTCTTGTTAAATTGGAATTGAGCAAATGACTTAAATGGTCAAAACAACTAATATTTTAACTTTGGACGACCGGATTGCACCATTGTAAATATTTCAAGGGTTATATTGCATCATAAATAACTTTAGAGTACTAGGTGTACTTAAACAAATATGTCAAGCACTAGTCGCACCTTAACCCTTAAGAAATAACACTTTAATTTTATGAAATTATCACTACTATAAAATTGTTTATGTATACATACAGTTGTTTTTGCTAATATATGATGGTTTTCATATATTGTTCCACCATATATAAATATATGGTGGTTAAAAAATTAAACCAGTATATATTGTTCAACATATATAGCAGTTTTACATTAAGAAACGTCATGCATACGTCACATATATATATATATATGACGGTTGTTTACAAACAATTGCGATATATATGTATATATGACATCATCTGTTAGAGTCTCTCTTTGGTGATAATTCATACTCCTCCAGCAAACAACATCATTCATCCACATCCTCTCCTGCAACATTCATAATGGTTTAATTTAATTTCTCTTAAGCATGTAGTAATTCTTCTTCTCACCGTATATGTAAGAAGATGTGTATATATATACACAACTTCTTACATATGATGAAAAGTAGTACTCTGCACTAAAGATTGAGAAAGTAAACCTTGATGGATGGTGCATAAGATGATGTTGATGAATTTTTTGTCCACCAGTAGATTATAAATTATCACTAGAGAGAGACTTTGGCAAATGTTATGCTTGAAACAGACATGCATGCACAATATGATTATATATATATATATATATAACCTAGATCATCATAGCAAGTTAAGCATCAATTATTTAAAGAACAAAGCAACAATGGGAAGAATAATTAAAGTTCTCTACTTTCTCCATTGATCTCACCTACTATCGTTAAGCTATGACATTCAACCAAAATAGGGGACATTATAATTTTGTATGTCAAAAGTTAATGATATATAGTGACAGAGATCCATGGAGAAAGCAGAGAATGACATATTTAATTTAATTAATTTTGGGCAAGCAACAATTTACAGACAACGTGAGAAGCCAAAAGAAATTGAAGAATTTCTTGAAAATCCTACAAGATCCATTCTTTCTTTTTTTCCCCTCTGAAAGATGGTCAAGATCAACAACAAGTGAGCATTTTAAATGGTAAAAAAAATGAGCTAGCTATATACAACAATCTAGTGTCAGAAAAAACAAGCATTGAACGATCAATAATTAATCAAATAAGGACCATAAACCCCATATTAAAACTTGGAGCAACAAGATCAATAATTTAGGTAGATCAGAGAAACAAGATACGTAACATATAGTACAACAAAGAATATAGCAACAATGAGAAGAAAATTCTGACTTTTATGCGACAAAAAAAACACAAAACCCACAATTCATTTAAACATTTCGGCAATAAACCAACAATTTTATATAAGGAACTACACTTATGGGAAAAAAATTCTTACTTTTAATCGATTCACCGCAAATCTTGCAGAGATTCGAAAAACACCAAATGCATAACCCAAAATCATCCATCGACAAACGCGTTTGCAACAGCAGAAGGAGGAGAATAACCATTTCAGCAACAATAGAAAAAAAAAATGAAGGTCGATACCAAAAAACAATGGCAGGAGGATGTTTGATGAGAGTGCAACGAAAAGGTTCCAGATTGAAATCGTGAAACTAGAGTTCATATTTTAGTTTTTAAAAGTATATCTATGAGATTATTTATAAAAAAAAATCGTCACATATAATATGTATAGTAGTTTTCTAACAAAAAACCGTCATATATTTATAGCATATATACAGAGGTTTTTGGAAAACGGTTATATATTTTCTTTCATATATATGGCATTTTCTTTTGTAAAATAGTCATATATATCAAGGTGAAGCGTTATATCAAATTTCACCTCTTTATATATGATATTTATTTGGAAAACCGTCATATATATTAAGAGTAGGATGTTGACTCAAATTATACTTCTCTAAATATGGTAAAGATTCTAATAACCATGATATATAAAGTGTCATATATATACAATTATGTAATAGTGTATAATAAAACCTAATGTAGCTAGTAACACCTTGTATTTTGAGATGTTAAGTTTGGATTCTACATATTAATGTTAAACTTAAAAATAATTGACTACTTCACTTAGGGAAACAACGATTTTAATTATACGAAATAATAATAAAAGCTTTCACCACAAATGGTTGAAGCGTAAACGTAAAACAAGAAAGACAAGAAAATACAAGAACAAAGAAAAGGCTAAAAAAACCAATAAAGGCCAGAAATAATATCAATAATGCTTACGTGGTAGTTCTTTGCAACCTTTGTATTCATATTAGTTGTAACTTTTTTTTCACTAAAAAAATAGTCCAGAAAACATATTGGGCTAAAAAAGAACAACTGGACCGAAGATATCATGTACCCAATAAATACTTGCTAGTGATTTCATGATAATAAAATGGAAAAATTGCGATTAGGACCCAATTGAAAAAAAAACAATCAAACGGTTCTATAAAATCTTATAATTACATTTAAGTCTCAGTTGACAACTCCATAGGTTTCCATTGACAATTTTATGAGCTTCCATTGACAACTTCATTAGATTTAAGTGCAATTACAATATTTCATGGGACTAATTGATCGTATTTTTTTGTTGGAACCTAAATACAATTTTCTGTAGTAAATTTGAGGGTAAAGAAATATTATATAATGAACCCTGTGAAATTTTTTTTCCCCATAACACTTCCTCCGATCTTAATTATAAGCTCTAGTTGATTTTTTTTGAAAATCCTAAAAAAAAAACTAATTACATTACCTTAAAGTTTAAAGCATTAAAATTTATCTTTTTTTTCAAAATTTTTTGACTTATAAACTAATATATAGTATAGAAAAAATTGTGATTATGTCTAAAACAAGAGAAAAAACGATTAAATGGTCTTATGAAATCGCGTAATTGCATTTTAAGTCTTAGTTGACAACTCTATGGGCTGTCATTAACAACTCAATAAGTATCCATTGACAAACTCCATAGGACTTAAATACAATTAGATTTTACAGGACCGTTTGATTGTTTTTTTCTCTTGGTTGGGACCTAATTACAATTTTTCCTATAATATAATAAAACACAACATATGATATAATTAAATAAATTAAATACTTTTTTAACTTCTTCAAAACAAATCAATTAGGTCTTATAATTATAACAAGAGGTATTATCATTTTGACATATTAAAAAAGGAATATATTGAACAAACCAATCTGACGACGACGACGACGACAACAACAAAAAAAAAAACCAAAGAACCAAGAGCAGTAAGCTCATACAACAATTATTCACAATAAACCCTTTTGTGGAGAAATGCGCATTTCTAATAGTGCAATTAGTGGGCATTTCTCTCCATTTAGGAGTGTTTGAATTCAAGGAATAATTGAGCTTTTGATGGAAAAACAACTTTTAAACAAAAACCAAAATTTGTTGCTTTTAAACTCGCAGTGGGGAGAGAAGATATCTATGAGAAGAGTTTAGATGTGGGTCTCACCTTGCCTTTGGAAAAAATAAGATTACTCCAAAAGACCCAATGAATTTATGCTCATACAAAGAAAGGGAAAAAAATTAAATAATACTAAATTGTAGGGAAAAGCTAATGAGAAGAACCTAACATGTTTTTGTATACATAATAGTATCATTACTATACAAATTGTGTACCTAAAGATTATCGATGTTCTACATTTTTTTAAATTTATATACATATAATATAGATATGTACTACTTTTGGTTATTAATATAAGAGATAATTGGTTGATTTGAGCATTTTAAGGAAATTAGTACTGTAAATTAGTTATAACAAATACATGTTGGATTTCCTAAGGTTTTACTTTTCATCTACCCTTGAATAGAACTCCTTAATGTATGCATTTAGTAATGATACTTTGGAAAAAATTATAAATTTGAGAGACAAAGTGAATTGGATCTTATATTTAAGACTAAATCAACTCCTAAGTACTAGCTCTTATACTACTTTCATTCATAATTATAAAATTCAATTGACTTTTTGTAGAGATTAAAGAAGCAAAATATGCTAATTAATCATATTATATATCGTGTTTTATTATATTATATATTATTTTATAAATAAAAAAATAGTTTTAAAAAATAATAAATTTAAATATTTTAAGTAATTTAATTAGCTTCTTTAGGAGTCTTTAAAAAAATCAAATAGATCTTATAATTAAGATAGAAGGTAATATTAAGGAATGAGGTATTATTTAAATTTGCTAATGTCGACTTGAAAAAAGAAAAAGAAAAGAAAGATATACAAAAGCCAGATTCATCAAAAGAAAAACCAATTAGCATGCAAAAAAAAAAGGGGAAATTTACAATGAGGTCCCAAATAAGGGACTTTACGTCAAATAGGTCTCGTGAAATCGCGTATTTATAGTCAGGTCCCAAGGTTGTAAATT
>JBAGKO010000012.1:13315371-13329092 GCA_037177275.1 Acacia concinna
ACATGAACATAATCCCAAATCGTGCTCAACTAGCAACCACTATTAAGCCACATGAATAATTTTCACAAATAATAGTTCGAATAAGATAAAGATGGGATTAGAACTTATCTCATATTCTTTATAATTGACTGAACAAATTCAAAAACACCCATGCTGCGCTCCAAAAATAAGTGAGTACTAGCTCTTAAGATTGTTGGTGGTAGCTTATAAATTATCACGTAACTTAGTAGACCTTCCAGATCTTCCTAGTTATGTGCAAGTCCAATCAATAGTAGCAACACTTGCAAATAAAAATTGATCCGAGTCGTGTCCAAGAACACTGTCCTTAAGAGCTATTCCACAACTACTGGCAAAAGGCACTCCCTAAAATTAAACAAATCATTCCTATAAAAATAGGGCAAACAGAACTGCAAAAAGTAATATAACTCAGTAGGTATATGAATATTCCAGAGGAGGAAGAGAGGGGTTTGAGAATTCAAGAGCCAAAGTTGTATATTTGAACCTCTTGTACAAACCTATATATAGCCACATATAATCTTGAAAATTGGACAAATATTAATGCCATTAAAAACGTGGATTCCCATACTACACTTCAGTTTCATCCGTTTGGAAATAATGTAGGGGGGGTTTTCATTTCAATTAAAAGAGTCTTTTAAAAAGCATTGATACATGAAATCAATGGATGATGTCAAACCGTACACCAACGTCACATTGTTCACAATAAAAATGCCAACGAAAGCTATTAAAATATTTGGATATTTATCTTATGAAATTGAAGATCCAATGTTATTTTTCATAATAAAATCAAGTAATGAAGGCATTAAAATATGTTCATAAAATTAGTTTTACAAGCCCAATAAATCTAAATTTTTTCAGAGGTCTCATAAATATATTAAATCCACTTCTAGCTCGCATATAGGGGAAATTACTGGATTTCCATATGGTTCAATATTGTGTGAGCTCACTCCTCCTCTTAGCTTATTTAATAGTCTAAGATCACTCATTATATGGACTCCCATAATCCCAAACAATATAGAACTTGTTCCTTATGATACACCCACTTATTATTTCTAACAGATACACTTTGATTTAGAGACACGCAGCGAACTGCAATTTCCTTTGGTGCAAAGCTATCAGCTATTGATACCACAACACATCCTGCTACAATAATGGCCAAGTATATTTTAACAGCATTGACTGTCATTTGCATGTCAATTACAATTGCATCACCCTTTGAGAATTTAGCAGCTATCACTTTTGCTACCATCCTGTAAATAATTTTAATGAAAATTGCGCAGAGAGAGAGAGCTCAGAATGAGAAGTAGACAAGATATTATGAATTGAAAGCGGATACAAAAATAAAATCTGAAAAGAGAACAAATAAAATGAATGCCAGGGAAAGATACTGAAAGAAAACAAAAATTGAATGATGCTAGAACATTCTTATTTTAAGTGTGCAGTTTCAACAGATAGTATCACTGAAAATTTCACTTTCAATGATAAAATTTTAATAACTCAGTAGATGTCACTATTTATAGACAGAACTTATATAATACGAGAAGGAAATATACACACAACTAGAGAAAACAGCTTCTACATTCTCAATTAACTTTTATTTTTATCACTACAATGATTATTTGCCCAAAGAATTACAATCAAATAAAAAAGGTTTGCGCCAGATGCTTAAAAATATAAAAAATAAAAAAGGAAAATGAAAGGAAAATCACATAATAGTGGATACACAAATATCAATAAAATAATTTCCAAAAAGAATTTGTAGTTGCTATCTTTTTCATCAAAAGTTCAGGGCTATAACTCACAGGACATGGTGCATACCTTAAAATGCTAGTACTAAAGTATTATAGGGTGTGTTTGAAATAATGGTGGGATAAGTAATTAATTGGGAAATTTGCATTGAGGTCCCAAATAAGGGACTTTACGTCAAATAGGTCCCTTGTAGGAAATTTATTACTGTCAGGTTCCAAAGTTGTTAATAGAGCCCATGGGGTTGTTAATTGGGACTTGACAGTAATAAATTTCTTAACTTGGAACCTGAGAAGAGTATATTTTTTTCATGGGATTTATTTGAAGTATATTTCGTTATTTGGGACTTAAGTGTAATTTTCCCAATTTTCTTTTCAAAAACTTTTAGAATAAAATTATTTAAAACTTTCGACCTAATTTTGCCCCTCGACGCTTTTTTCAAACGTCAGTATCAAATCAAATTTTCGCATCCATTCAAATTTTCCCCCATTTCGTAAAGTAGTGTAGTGTGTGTGGGGGACCTTTTCCCTCCTTTGGTCTTCAATCCTCAGAATTGAACTTCTCTGACATTGATTATCTTCCTTTTCCAAATATGTCATTTGAATGGGCAGATTTACCTCAGGAATGCTGGGAATTGATCCTCCGATCACTTCAGCACCGCCGTGACTACGACTCTGTTTCTTTGGTTTGCAAGGGATTCTACTGTATCACCGGGCGTCTTCACTCCTCTCTCACTGTCTTCGATTCATCAATTCCGTTCCTTCCTCGATTCTTCGTCAGATTTCCCGCTATCAAGTTCATCGATCTCAGTAACGTCACCGGCGATCTCAATTTCGTGCTTTCCCAACTTTCAGAATCTCAATTGGCCCTTGATTCCCTCAATATCTCCAATCGGAAATTCGCTCCCGTCAAGGGACTGCGAAAATTGGGTTCGATGATGAGAAATAATCTGAGGGTTTTGATCTGTTCCGGTATCCGCGATCTTCAGGATAGCGACCTTGTTGTCATAGCTGATTCCTTCCCGCTTCTTGAAGAGCTCGACATTGGCTTCCCGGAATTGGATCCCCGATTTACCGTATCTGATTCTGGGTTCACGGCGTTGACTACGAGGCTGAAGAACCTACGCAGGGTCAGTATTGGCAATTGTTTCATCACGGATGTCTCTCTTAATTCTCTTTTCGCGAACTGTGAGTTTCTGAGAGAAGTCGCACTTGAAGATTGCAGCTTCTTATCTCAAGTGGGCATCGCTTCTGCAATCGTCAAGAGACCTCATCTGAGTTCCATCTCCCTCAGTAATATCAAGGATCTACGCCTACCCATTATTCCAAATTTTATTGATTCACTGAGGATTTTGAAAAGCTTAACCGTTTTTGAATTCTCTCATGTCTCTGTATCGGATGAGTTGCTCTGTTCAATGGCGGATGCTGATCTTCCATTGAGTAAGTTTATCCTCAAGAAATGCTCTGACTATACATATGCTGGAATCTCTTGCTTGTTGACTAAATATCAATCCGTTCAATACTTGGATCTTCAGAATGCTAACCTCACAGATCAAAATATGAAGGAGTTATCTGTGCTTCTTCGTAACGTGACCTTCATAGACCTAAGTTTTTCCCCAAACTTGACCAATTCAACATTTCTAACTCTCACAAGAAAATGTCCTTTGCTTAGTGAGGTCAGAATGGAGAGGACAGCTCTTGGGACAGAAGGCCTAGAAGAGGATTGGTTGAATGATTTTTTTGTCAACTCTCGAGTGAATAAACTCTATTTGGGTAGTAACTTCAACTTGAAGGACGAAGATGTCAAAAGGTTTGTTTCCATGTGTCCCAATTTAGAGCTTCTTGACATAAACGCTTGTTGGAATATCACAAACGGTGTGTTTGAAGCTTTAAGGGACTGCCCTAAGATTACACATCTGAACATAGCTGATTGTGCAGCAGTGACTGGATTTGAGATAGGGTTTGAATTACCCAGACTGGAAGTGATGAGCTTGTCACAATCAAGGATTGGAGATGAAGCGCTTTCAGTAGTTTCAAAGACTTGTTGTGGGCTAACACATTTGGAGTTACAGAATTGCTTCAATGTGACGTCAAATGGAGTAAGGTACGTGGTAGCAAAATGCAGTAGATTGATAGAGATAAATTTGAAGCACTGTAACAAAGTGCGTGCTGATATTATTCCTTGGATGGTATGTTCAAGCTCTTCATTGAGAAAAATAATAGCTCCCCCAAGATTTCGGGCTAGTTTGAGCCAGACAAAACTGTTCTTGCGCCATGGATGCCGTGTTTGTGAGGGCTAAAACTGCTAGTAATTAAGAGACTCTGGAGGTACATGTAAAAGAAGCTTTCTTAATTTACTTATGACACACTGATCAGTAAACAAGTGTTATGTATTTATTATGTTTATGCTTTGTGAAGACCATTTTATATTTTTCAATTGTAACGAAGGTTGTAATAATCAGTGTGAAACTGTGTTTTTCTGTTTCTTGTGTTAATGAAGCTGTAATAATCTTGTTTCTCCTCTGATTTTGACACTTGTTTTTAATTTGATATATTGACATGTTTCACTGGATGTGTTGAGAAATCCTACAAACTACTTTAGTTTGTTACAAGTCCAGTTCATCAAAATATTTGGCTTAAAAGTATGTTTACCTTAACTAACGGCTTTTAGGCCGTGTGGTATGATTAGTATTTTATGTGACATCAAATCTAAATTCAATTCCAATATTATGTAATAACAAAAAATACACACACACACACTTACCTTGAGAGTTATTAATGAATGCTTTCCAATTTTATTACTATTGAAAATGTAGGTGAGAAAAAATTCATAATCTTTTTTCAATATTCATTATTAAATAAGCATAAAATTAAAAAAAACAAAGTTAAGCAGTTTAAGGCATTAAATGCCTTATTTTATACTTCATAGTACTCCATTTGGTCGTCAATATATGAAATTTTAACTAATTCACTATAAATAAGAAATGGTCATTAACTCATTAAATACATCCTTAATTGATTTTTTTTAAACTTTTACTCTTTATTGAAAAATGTGTTTAAAAATTTAATGAGTGGGTAAATTAAAAATGAGCATTAGTATTAATCATCTTATAAATGGCTTATGTTTTGTAATAAGATACTCTTCTAATTCTATATATAGATCACTTCCAATATTTTTCACAAAAACAAAAAAAAAACTTTAAATCTTATTAACTATCATAAAATTCATCAATTTCCCAACTCTAATTCTATTTAATATACATAATACCAAATGAAAATAAAATCAATCAATAATAAATCAAAGGTAAAATTATATACTTACATAAAAACTTTCATGAAGTGCCTTATAAATAAAATAAAAAAAATCCTCTCTTTGTGCCCTATATATAAAACCAAAGGAGTATATTTCTAAAAATGGCTTATATTGTAAACCTAGTGGACTGTGTAAGATGAATCTATAATCAAACACAAATCAACACTAAAAGGATGCGCTTGTTTGTAGTTTCTATACCCAAAGCTTTTCCAAGGGTAACTTGAAAACTCATTTATGATAAAAAAAAATAATTAAAAAACTCTGCAATTGACAATGATATAATCAGATTTTGACAAGTCATCACACAGTTGACATGTTTGTGAGTGCACATGCGTTTAAATCGTTAAAAAATATACCTTTACAAATTAACATGCAACACTTCTCTAATTGACAAGTATGTGTTTGGATTTATACAAGTCAATGTAATCGTCATCAATCACATTTACTACCCACATCAAGAGAATTTGCAACATTTGGCCTCAACATATTTTCACTTCAGTCCACGCAGATGAATTTCAGAATGTTTAGGCTCAAAACTCCTAAATATTAGATAAAGGTGACTTTTTTAGATATATTAAAAAAGCTAAGTATTAAATTACTTTAAAGTATTTATAATTATCATTTTTTCTTTAAATTATTTTTTCGCACTTATTAACTAATATATAATCTGAAGATACGCCACATATAGCATAAGTATCATATTTAACTTCATTAATCGCTCAAAAAAAGTCAACTCTATTATATTTAGCGCGAAAGGGAGTATTAACTTGCATCTGCAGATCTTCAATGACATTCTCTTGTAATATTTTGTGTGCCTCAGGACAAATTTTTCAGTATTTTCACTTCAGTCCAGCCCTGCCATAAGGTGTGCTGGGAAATACTCCACAGGCTTTTTTTTTTTTTGCAGTGTTACCTGTCTGTGTAAGGCTAACTGTTGTGTTTGACTCACCAAATGTGCTTCTAATGGCAGTAACTGTAGAGACTTTTCAGTTCAGATTATGGTAACATGCATTTCCTCCCCAACAACAGCAAATATCTCGTCCACCCTATTGAGACAACGAAGCATTTTGAGTTTAAGTGTACATATATGAACTTATTTATATAGTAAATTCATTCATGCTATGCGTTCATACCTGTTAGTATCTATGTTCAATTCTGCAAGCCATGTCGTTAAATAAACCTGCAAAAACTCATTAATCTCATGACAGAAATAAAGACTACATTAGTTTAAACTTAAATGCAGATGCTTACCACACCTTTCGTTTTTATTATTTTTTCATATCGAACAAGATAATAATGAAGAAAAATAAAATGGCTGTTTTCTATAAAGCACAAAATATGGAACATCTGCTCTCCCACTTCCACATTTTCTTGAGTCAATGTAGCTGGGGAGAAGAGTTCCTTTTTTTTAAGAGTCCTCCCGGGAACAAATCCAACAGTTACATGGTGGGGCTTGAAGCTCAGAGGATTAAAGCATGTGGCTATCAAGCCAGCATCTGAATCCCTAAGCTTGTCTAATTGATTCAACTAGATTCGAGCATGTATATTGCAAGGAGCCCCATAAAGCAGTGCTTATTTGAATTAGTTTATTTTAAGTGATCTTGTGTTGTATGAGGTAAATATGTGAAAGGAATTACTTCTTGTTAAGCACAAAAGTGCTTTTTGGTTGTGATCCCAAACTGGAATCAAATCCTACAAACAATATAGATTTATACACTACATGACTACCTGTAAAACCTCAGATTTGGGTTGGTTGTCAAATTTTAGAGCTTTCATATCATATTTCCCACCCCGCAGTCTTGGAGGGATTGGCCCACAGGTCTCCTCACAGTAGAGATTGCAGTTCTGAAAATGGTTGAATTCACCAGCATAAAGCTCATTTGACCAATTTAGCTGGTTGCCTTGTGAGATGTCATGACCAATGGACAAGAACTCAATAATAAGCAATCGCTGCCCATTTAAAATAAGTTCCATAATAACACCAAAGTAAAGCAGACAATCAGAAATCATGTATGAAATGGAAAAAATCACAGGACAAGTTACAGAGTTCACCTTCAAACACAGCTCCCATCTAAACATTTGAACAAGCTCCTCTGCCAATTTCTCTGAGAAATTTGTAAGGGTCATAACTTTTGTAATTGATAAATTGCAGGAAACAAATGTATTAGATAATATATATTGCCACTACATTTTCCTCCACATCTTTTTGGATGGAAATAAGGACAATGTGATATTGATTTATAAGCCCAACAAACATGTTTTATCAGTTAGACTCTAATTTCTCATATTTAGCCCAACAAACATGTTTTATTAGTTATTTATGAATTCTGTATATTTCCTTCTGTCATTTGGAGGAGTTTCAAGATTCTATATCTCTCAGTCAACCCAAACATGACCCCAGAATTGATAGGCTAACTATGCATAATTGCATAGAACATTAAGAATTGATAACTTGCTTAAACCAAGCATATAACTTGAGAAACACCCCCCCCCCCCAAACAAAAAACAACAAAAAGTGGATCATAAAGACGTACCATGAGAAGCAATTGATAAAAATGAAAATACAGAGATGCCACCACCATCTCCAGAATCACTCTTGTCTTCAGAAAAACTAGAAAACTGTAGTAGTGGACTATTATTTGCTCCTTTAAAGAACCATCTCATTGACCTGGTAGTATTGCTAATGTCATTAACTACGGCCACCTGAAATTAGATGAAGAATAAAACATGCACAATAAATCAATTCAATAACATCTGGCGCATGATTGCTATATCAAACTATCCAGTAACAACACGCACAATAAAATATGTACAATGTTTGTTCATTACATTTCTTTGCAACTTCATAATGCCATCAATTACAAAAGGATGCAAAATGTACCATGTCCAAATACGTAGACAAAAGCTTGCTCCTCAAAAGTTCCTGAAACAGACACAAATAGTGCAGCAGTAAATAATAAAAATATGATAAGCTATAAACTACACAAATCAATAATATAGCAAGCTGGAAGAATTCACCAAAAACAAATAATGATCAATTCTAGTAAGATGCAGACATTAATTCTGACATTATGTTAAAAAACCATATACCAAAATCATAAGATAGTTTTGAATGGTGCAAGTGTCCTAGTTACAACTACCTTCAACATAAATTACTGTCAGGTCAAATTGCCCCAGCAAGATTTAGCAAAGCAATATAAATAAGAACTACCTGCTGCTTTGATAGTTTGAAACAAGCTTTCTTTCTTATACCAGGCATATCGCTCAAAACACCTAAATCCATATTGGGCATGTACCTACATCAATTATGAAACGAGAGCATAACTACAAGCACCTTAGAAGAATTATATATAAAAACAATCAGTGAATTACACACACACACACACACACATTAAAAAACTATGATCAATTCACTCTAACAAGATAAAAACTAGCAGAATCGAGGAATGCGATAAAAAACCCTTCTCCCCCGCCCTTTCAAAAAGGTTTGAGGTGTGAGTCATAGAAGTCACTAACCGAAACAAGCCCTGAATATACATTATACAATAGACAACATTTCATAATTCTCAGCAATAGAGTCTCATTTTTCCTAGCTTCTAATGGCAAAATTGAGTTAGAAAAATAAGAAGAATTGAACTTACTTATAGATTACCTTTGGGAGAGAAGAGAGTTGACAAGAGAAGTTGCGTGAGATCTTCCGGCAGAAGAAAGACAGGACCATTTGTTCCTAAAAGATGATAGTTTGGACCATTGATTCCTGAGATTTCGCTGCGCTGATGGCCTCCATAGTCTGAGCGCTGATGGTGGCAATGGAGATGAAGTCGAGCTCGAGCTATGGGGTTCGGAATAGCTGGTTCGTGAGGAAGAGGATGTTGATGAATAAGAGGTTTCCGTCATTAGGAAATTTCGCAGCTTTGCTCTATAACATTCATAAACGACCCGTCCGGTTGACGGAAACTTCAGCGAGGGAGAGAGAAAAGCAGGGGTTTTCCGGAGGCGGGGCTGCTCGCAATCGGTAGCCAAGGTAGGAACGATTTTATTTAAAAGGGCACTTTTATATAAATATATATATATATATATATATATTTAATTGGAGCAGAACACACTAAAAAAATAATGAAACTAATTCAATTATTTAGCTTATTTATACTTATATTTAGTAGGAGATGAGAATCATGTTATCTCTATTAATTGTTTCATTCACTCTCTTAATTATTGTCAAATGAGTATGGATAGACATAAATTAAAAAAATTGACAAATATAAATAATATATTTTATATTTAAAATTAAAATCAATTTCCTAAATATGTTTTATATTAAGAATGGAGAATAATTTTTTATGGAAATTTTAACTTTTAATTTTATTTCTAACTCACTATATTAAATATTTATCCTTTTAATCATCAATATATATCTAAATACTGTCTGATGGCACCATTTACAAATTTAACTTAACTTTAGTTTCTGACTTAAAATATTATTCATCAAAACCAAAAGTGTGCCTTGGGCTTATGTATAGAGTTGGACTCAACTCCTTCTAGGCTTGTATCATTCAGCTGCGAGAAAACTTTAAAAGTTAACTTTCACTCATATTTCAAAATGTAATTAAAAGTTAACTTTTGACTCATATTTAAAAATTAAAATTTCAAACTCCTCGTATTCTCTAACCATATAATCTCTCAACACTTATCTGGTATGATTCTGGTGGAAAAGCAACAACAAGGTTGATGACAATGGTGGGGAGGCAAAGATGAGGAGGCTATGGTGAAGTGCATATTCTTTCCACTTATGTGTCTAACACAAATTGGGAGAGGAGCTCCTGTAAAGTTCGATTTCGTGCAGTTTTCCATTTCTCTAAGAGTTCAAAGCTTAAACATTGTGTAAAAGCCTTCATTTTTCCTCTTTCAGTTGCAAGTTGCAAACTTTGGACTTTTTCTCTTAATTCTTCTCTATTTATGCCATTTGTGGTTAATCACTTTATTGTTTGTCTCTCAACCCCTTGCCTTTAAATATTGCATTTTGAAGTTCAAAGTGTTATTTGCTCATAGTGTCAATTTTGCCTTTAGAGCTCCACCTTTGACAGCTTGGCCAAAAGAATAGGGGAAAAAGAGTAAAAGAAAGAAGCTTTTGCAGAGATTTGTTTCAGCCTAGGTGCAAACAACCGAAGATTGGTTATTTGAGAGGAGCACAAACATTAAATACTTATTGTATCATTGACTACTGCAATTTTATGTTGATGAAGCACTTCTCAAAGGCTAGATTTCTTTGTCCTATCATTCAAAGTCCTTTCCATCAATTTCTCTGTACAATTAAGAAAGCTTTTGACTGATTAATTGCAATGCACAAAAACTGGCAGGTAATTGTTCTAGAATTTTGTAGGGCAATGATATTGTCTCGTCTTCTTCATCTTTTGGTTTCTACAAGAGCCTGCATTTCCCTTGTGTTTGTGTACATCATCGACAATTTCATCATCATCTCCATTACTTCATCATTGAATCTTATTATGCCATTCCAAAATTGTCCAAAGTCCACCTATCCGAGCCTGAAAGCTAGAGAAATCAGCCAGAGGAAGAAGAAAAACCAGTGCTTGAAGACTCTTCTTTGTCCTATGACAATTCCGGCGACGACCTACCACTAGAAAAATGTGCCAACGACTATGTGTTGCTAAAGGCTGATGACACGTTAGATGCTGCTTGAAAGGCTATCATGGAGGGGCAGGGGAAGGCGGAGAAGCCGCATCTAAAGAAGAGTGACACATGTGGAGTGAGGATTGCGATAGCTAAGCCATTTCATGACAATGAACTGGCTACCTTTTGCCTCTGGCTTCTCATAAGCCATAAGTAACACTTCAATTAGGTCACGAACATCAACTACCCCAGATGGTTCATTCCCACCTAGCACATGACCTTCACTTTTTAAGAAACTAGTGCAGGACTAGTGCGATGCGCAGGTGGAGTTTTGAATTCTTATATTTTTTATATGATTATTAAATGATAAATATATTTGTGGATATTTTATAGTATTATTCAACATATTTTCTTAAACACGAAAATGGAGGATGTCCAATTATAAATACATTAAGTTAAAGTGGTAGGATATTACTTGCGCAAATATATGATTAACATTGTCACATCCAATTAAAAGTACTATAACCCATATTGCTATATATTTAGGTGGAGACGTGATGTTGTCTCAATTTTAGCTTTCATTTTTATCATATATATAAAACACACTCAAACCCCCAACTTCTTTGTACATAAAAATTGCAAGTCGTATTTATTGTTTTCATATTTACAAACCCTTCACAAGAATTCACGCAACACCTTTGTGTTTACATCACCACAATAAGCATATATAAGAATATTTATATGCATATATAATTAGGGAATCATTGCAAGACTTTGGTGGTAGAAAAATGATTTCTTCTTTTTGTATTTTAATAAATTTCTATCTAGCAAGCAATATAAGGAACCTTTTTATTTAAAGTCAAAAATAACCATTCAAACAAATCATCGAGCATATTTTTCAAACACATATTCCCAGTATATTATATATGCTCATCATCCCTCTAAAATATCCTTTATTTTGTTACATTTATGGGGTAATTTATTCTAAGTGGAGTATTAAACCTCTCTACTTAATCATCTCCACAAGTGGTGGCAAATAAAAAAAAAAAATAAAGATATGGGTATATTAATATAATCTATATCAATATGATTTATGATGGGACAATAAAGCAAAAATAAAGAAAAATATTTTTGAAATAGGGAGTTACAAAATATTTGAGAATCTTAAATTATGTGTGGCAAATAAGATAAAAATATAAAATAAAATATTTTCAAAATAAGTATTTCAGAAGTTAGGGCAATGGAGAGGTGGTTACTAATAACATATGAATATTAGTGATATTTAAAACAAAACAACTAAACTAAATGTATAAGAAAATATTTTTAAATTAGATATCAAGAGCCGAGGTATTTAAAAAAAATAAAAGCCCCATTTATAGGGATATTAATAAGATTTAAAATGGAAAAAATAAAACAAATTTATAGGAATGTATTTTTTAAATGAGTAGTTACAAAATGTTTGTGAATCTTAATTTTGAAAGTGTGGGAAGTAAGATAAAAATATAAAATAAAATATTGTCTAAATAAATTAATCTTGGATAATGTAGAGTTAGTTACCAAATATATAGAAATATTAATTAAGTTTTAAAAAAGAATAAAATAAATGTATAAGAAATTTCTTTTAAGATGGGTATTGGAATTATTTTTTAACAAAGCAAAATTATAGGTAATTAAAATCCTGGCATGGGTCTTCAAGGACATTGATGGCTAAAGCAAAACATTTAGAAATTAAAACATTTCATTAAGCAAAGCTAAATCACCATCTTTCTCCTCTTAGAGAAATGCACTTTCAAAGCCTACATTTCTATCCATGCCTATGTGTAGTTATTTACTTTTTTTTTTATGGTTTTTTATTAAGTTATTATTTTCAGTTTCATTTTTTTTAAGAAGCCCTTATCATCTTTGACTTACAATGATATACTGTCTTTTGACAGCCTAGCCTACATAGTCACGGTCAAATGTCTAAAGTCAATCATGGGATCCCAACAGGTTTAGAAATAGGACACACACTCTTATTTAAAAAAATGAATAGACCCGATGCTTTTTTTTCTGGATTTGGTGAGGAAAAGAAGACATTATTGAAGAGGAAGTAAAATTGAAATGAATATAAAAGAAATTATAGTTGACTCAAAATACAGAATCCCTATTGTAGCATCTCGTAAGGATGAATGTGTGGCTACATAACAATTTAGGTTACATCTGGCTTTTAGGGGCTTATTATTAAATGCCAAAATATCATTAAAGTCCATAAGCATCCATATCGTCTTTGACTTTAACATCATTAAAGTATATAGACACTTAGATCATTGCATACTTCTTTAATGAATGTAATACCAATATTTCATTCCAATATAGATATTTGTAGAAAGAATTGAACATGTGCTCTTATAAAAAATGAAGAATTGATCTAATGCTTTTATGGATTTGGAGAGGAAAAGAAGTCGTTATTAAAGAGAAAGTAAAAATTGAAATGGGTATAAATGAAGTTATAGTTGAATCAAAGTACTTGGATCACCTTGTGGTAGCATTAAACTTGCAGAACAACTTAGGGTTACATTTGATTGTTGGGGAGTGAGTACTAAATGCCAAAAGATCATTAAAGTCCATAAGCACCCACATTTTTGAAAAACCAAATGTGGGGGAAATGAAAGTGAAAGATAAAAAAAGCTGAGACACCCTAAAACTTATCCTGCATTTGTAGGTGAGAACTGTTAGAGACTTCCTATATTTTAAGTACTTTATTTAAATTATTTATAAAGGGATAACATAGGAACCATAAACTATTTTATTTTAAATCGTTTATATTTAGTTTCATTTATTATCAATAAGTATTTTATTTGAAATATTATATATATATATATATCTATATATATGATTTAATTTCCCATCAGTATCTCATTTATATTTATTAATTTAAATGCTTAAAATTAATTACATGAATTGGTAGCGCAAAAATGTTTATTTGCCATTTGTTAGCGAAAAATTACTTGAATTATGCACTGATTAGTTTAAATATC
>JBAGKO010000012.1:13373028-13384270 GCA_037177275.1 Acacia concinna
TCTCAGACACAAGCATAAATGTGTATATTCTAGGTAATCTTTCTTTCGCCCAAATATCATTTTAATATGAATCAACCACTTTCCTAACATAATACCTTTAAATCATATATATCATGATTATAGGAAAAATGCTAAAGTAGTAGACGTTGAAACATATCTCCATGATATTTTCAAAGTCAAATAACATCTTTGAAGGATTAACCTTTCAAGGACTCACACAACAATGAAGTAGGGATCTATTCAATTCTTTCCCATTTGCAGCTCTCCAACACATGCGATATGAATTGCATGCTACGGTGTTACTCTTATACTTTAAGAGCGTGTGTTGATTTAATCTTATCATTAACACCGTATAGACTTAAGTTTGGACATGCACAATATCTAAATCCAAATTCTTCAACTTTACTCACATTATATGACGTCAATTTGAAGAATTTGTTAAGTTACTGCACTGTTAAGTTGAGGCAACATTTATAAATCTCATAGATTTGAAGGATTCCATGATTCGATCCATATTAATAATCATAGATCTCATCTCCACTTACTGCACCGTTAAGTTGAGGCGACATTTAGTTTGTGTTTCTTTTCTACCATATCAGCATTATAAATACTTTGCTGGTGAACACAATTGTCTCATCTTTGCATACTTCTCCTGAGTGTCAAAGGCGGTCACTCGTGTGAGAAAGCCGACCTCATCAACCTGTACGACACACTAGAAATTGTATAATTTTACATACACATGTAAATCTATCCACACTTCATTTCCTATGCATGACAAAGAACTCATGATACACTTCCTTGGTCATATACTTATTTTTGGGATTTTGCACAGGAATGCTTTGTTCAACAACAACAACTTTATGTGCTATAATATCTCTAACAATATCACATCTTTCATATCTAGTAATGGTATGATACTTAGGGTCTTTTTCTCATAGAATGACTGTATTGTTCTCACAATACATTAACAATGGATTTGAATTCTTACTTTCAAATCATAGATGTTTCTCCGAACATCATCAGTCATATATCAACTTGTACTAACATAGTACATAATTAAAATACACATAATCATTATGTGTCCTAAAGTATCTCAAAGACTTTTGTGGATTCATTCCAAGTCTCTCACAATGGTTAGACTAATAGCAATTTATAAGTCTACCACAAAATATATATTTGGTCTTATACACATTACTACATATATTAGATCACCAACAACATTTGAATGGAAATTTCTTTCTATATTATATGTTGATATAGCTTAGGGACATATATCCTTCTCATTCCCAAAGTCATTGGGGGTATTCTTGATATTATATTCACTTATGGTGAATCACTCAAGAAGTTTTTAAATATAATCCTCTTGTAAAAGAGATCATTATCCTTAAATTATCTTATTGGATCTTAAATCCAAGGATGCCTATTCATTTACCCATGTGTTCTCAAACTTTATGAGTACCATTCTTTAATAGGAACTTCCAAATTCAAACTATCTCTGGTCAACAATATATCATCAATTTAAATTGGTAATATCAATCAAATGACTTTGACAATGGCTTTGCATTAAGTCATCACTCTTACAAAAACTTATACATCATTGTTTGGATGATTGCCTCAATCCTTTAAAGGATCTACGCATAAACACATAATGTTAACACCTTGTGAAAACTTAAATTTCACTTTAAATGAAATTTAAAAGTCAACACAAATAGACTTCTCTTTCAAATCATCGATTGAAGGTGTAGGTTTTGTCCAATTAGTTAATTGTTGTCAGAATAAGTATGATTCAAGCATATAACAAGTGGTACGAATGCTATATTGTTATACTCACCCCTTAACAACTAAATGAGTCTCGTTTTTGCTAATTGAACTATCATACTTTCTCTTTAGTATTGAAGTAGATCAACTAATTCTCAAATATGATTCTTCTAAATGAATCACGTATCGCTTCCCATGTTTTCTTCCATTTTGCCTTAACATAATTTTATAAGGCCTTTAGTATAGAATTTGACTAATCATCATCAACTGCTAGTTCATTCTATACTGTTTCATCTCTTTGCCTTGTAAAGAGATACATAGTAATTAGTTTCTCCCTTATTTGAAAACTAATTTACGACAAATATGGTACCTTTTTAATTCTTTTTAGTTACAATTCCATTTTCACTCATGAAAAATGGGAAGGTGTAATCCTAATAAGCTTCCACTTACAATCACAATGGAAAATGTAACTGACCCATATGGTCTATTAGCACTTATTATAATGCCTAGATTACTCTTATAGCCTATGGAAAAATGGATTAGGTCCATGCTTGACCTTAGATTCATGGTTTGACCAAAACTTATTAGAGCGTAGAAGTATCTACCTTTGAGGGCGCATGGTTAACGTACACACTTGATGGAACCGAGTAAATGTACTAATCCACCAAAAGTGGACTTAAGAATTACTCTCTCACTCACGTTTGGTGGGATAGTATGAACCATTTTGTACTTAACCATGTTTTATGCATCTTAGTATGCCTTTCAACAACTCCATTTAACAGTGGAATGTTTTAGATAGTCAACAATTTAAATCTTTCGCTTGTCACATAGCTCTTTAATAATTCATAACTCAATTAGTATGCAGGATCTCAAAAATCCTCCTTATTGACTTTATTTGAGTTCACATTCCATTCATTAGTAGTATAAAATACTTTAAGTTTCAGACTTATGTAAAAACAAATAAAATGATTATTTCGTGAATAATCTCCTAATCCAATATTAGAAAATATTTAGTTATATGTCTTGCTCTCGTGTATAGTATCATGTTTATCATAATGGAATAATTACAAAGGAAACACAGTCGTTATCTCTTTACTGTAAATATCTTCTCATTGCTTTGTTTGCTAGACTCACAAAAGGACATTTCCATAATAAAAATTACACATAGCAATCCTCATTATTCTAGTCTTGGTAGTAATAATTTATTCTATCTAGCGTAACACATAATCAAGTCAATACTTGATTTATAAGGAGTGTTAAAGCAATAAAGCTTAGAGAGTCACCAATAATGCTACATTTAAATAAACCTCAATAAAAGAAAACTGAGTCAGAACAATGTATAATTTTGTTCTTTAATCATGAAAGTCTAAACTATTCGAGTCTATAATTTAGACAGCATGAGATGATAACTTAATCTCATCAAAAAACAATTCATGAAGTACATCACAAAGAATTAAGGTCTTTCCACCACAAAAGTAAACTTATTGGCGTTAATACCTTTTACTTTAATCCTTACAACACCTCCAATATTAAGCCTTATGCTTTAATTTGACGATAGAGTAAATTCTATCAAGGAATCGCATTCCTTATTATTATGGTTTATGGAGCTTATGTCCTTTTGTGTTCATTTGACTTGGAACTATTATTACCAAAGTGACTTCATTTTATAGCATAAAAAAAATTGTTTGACCTTGCCAAGGTCAATGATATTCAAGAATTTCTTACCCTTCTTGAAATCTAGGGTTGCCCTTCTTTCTCTTTTCTGGAACCTCTTACCCTCTCTTGATTTAGGCTTAGAGTATAAAGGACTTGATTTCTCTATAAGTTAAGTTGTCTAGAGGATTTTCACCCTTTTAAAATTCTTTTTCAAGTTCCAAGTATTTCAACACATTATCGAAAATAACAATATTTGTGCTTTGAGTTACTTTCATTAGCTCCTACCTAGAAATGAGTCTTATTAAATAAGCTACACTTGTTGTTTGTTAAACAACGTGTCAACTTCTTTTAGTTTTCTCATCATGTTGGTTACTCACATAGGTGCTACCTCATAAGAGGTGTTACAAATCCATTGAAATGTCTCTTTCAATGCAATTCACATGGCCTTGCTATTGGATTTCTTTCGTATTTGCACATGCTTTAATAAAGTTTAGCAATATGCAAAGTCATGAAGTTTCCTTTTGCATCATATAGATCTCATAAAATCATATATACGGAGCAAACTTTTCAATTTTAGACAACTTCATGACTCTAGTCAATGGTTTGACTATATTTGTTCTTTTCTTTAAATGAGAACTTTCGATGTTAGATTTCATAATTGTCCCCATTAAGTTTTAATTTATGTTCTTGTTCTTGGCAGCCTTCTTTGGCTTAGTTGCAATAAGTATCCCACACGTATTATTGTTTATTATTATTTTGAACCAAGAACATACTCTTATAGCACATTTAAGTATACAATGTCATGTACTTGTATTATTTTTTAATAGAAAAATAATAATATCATTGGGTCTATGATCAGGAGAATACGTTTGTACCTCTCATCACACGGATTCCAGTAATGCCACTATCATCTATCAAGAATTTAATACAAGTACTTCATATAATATGCTCATTTATAATTTTCAGAAGGCACAATTTCTGAAAAAGAGGTCCTACTTAGATAGAGCATATAATGTTACCTTCCACTTAGATGAGGCATATGCTTATCTTAGAAAACTTATTTTCCAAGAACTCCTATTTAACAAGAGTATTTGACATTTAATTTTTCATATATCTTATTGCATCATTATGATCTTAATGTCTTATAAACTAGGAATTTCGGGACAAGTCAATAGGTTTTGTTGTTCTATATCCGCCTCAATTGTTCATATGTAATTTCCAGCCAAAACAAAATCTTTAAAGGGGGAATCTTATGTGGTTCTCAACCACCTTAATTTATTGGCTTCTTAATAACCATTTTTTAAGGTTGTAAGAATTTCATGTCCCATATTTAATCATTTTTGAGATTGTCTCTAATTTCTTGAAGAGATATTTAAAATGTCTAATGCAATTCGTATTTGTTTCTTTACAGAAACTTTAAGTATTTACATTGAAGTCTTTTATAGTTTTTAGTTTTTGTAGTTGGATTGGGCCTAGGGTTCTTTCTTCTTTCAGGAAGTGCGTTCTTCCTTTTGAGGCGCATCATTCTTCCGAATTCTACCATTATCCAGAGTTTCAATATCGCAAAAATTTCTCCATTAGAGATTCATTTTTGCTTTGATTTGATACTATCTCTTTAGTATCTTATCCCCCACTTTTATCTCCAAGAGGTTTCTCTGGACTTGAATCTTGAGATTTTGATTCTTATGATTCAAGATTCAATAGATTCAAATTTTTCTTTTATAAATGATCTCTTAAGTCCCTCTTCCTCTATTTGACTCTTTTAATCCATTTCGGGTTCAAAAATGAACCTTACTTTGAATTATCTTCATCTAGATCCTTTTTAGGAGTGTTTCCCTCTAGGTTATTTCTTGCAGCTCAATCTTAAATGAGCAAATCCCTATTTCATTTATTTCTCAAAAAGTTCCAAAACAAAAAAAAATAGTTTTGTTTCTCACAAACAATAGAGTAGTTCATACAAAGGAAACGTGTTTTTCAACACAATTTACCATAAAAAAGAATTAAATCTTTTGGTCTAGTGCTTCTAGAACTCTCTAGGTTCATAATTATGTCAAATAAAATAATTATGAATTAATGCAAATATTTTAGGATTTTTAAAATCATAAAAATTAAGAAAAATAGCACTAAAATCTTCAAAAAAATATCTTATTTTTCTCTAAAATATACAAAAAGTATATCATAAGAAAGATATTGAATTTAGAGATTTTTAGAAACAAACCCCGTCTCAATTGGAGCTAAAATGCCCCTTCTAGAACCCCAAGAAGAATTAATTGCATAAAAATAAAAATAAATTCTTGGCGGCCCAAAAATAAATGGGCCCAATTTTATTTTATTTTTTTGTTTCGGATCGGGTCAATCCCAATCCACCAGTCAAATAATTTTTTTTTGATTCGGGTTGGACTAACCCGCTCCGCCTGATCCGCCTCTGTTTTTTTTAGTTCAGAGAAATGACGCTGTTTTGGGGGTAGAGGTTGTCTTCAACCTCCATCTGAGGTTGCGCCCGACCCGGTTTGATCACAGGTTGGGTCCGTCAACTCGAAAACTTATCTACTCCATATTTTCGTCATCTGACATCCATTTTGAGTGTTCTTGGTGTTGTTCTCTTTGTTTTTTCGAGATCTACGCAATGATACTAATTTCATGGCCTGAAAACTCTGTTTTCAAGCAACCCAATTTATTTTTCAGTTCATACGTAAAACTCTTCGCATCAAAAAATTTCCAGAAACCACCATCATTGTCTTTTGGGTTCAATTTCTCTCTTGTCTTGTCATTTTTATATAATCTAGGCCATAGATTCTATTTTAAAGCCTAACTCTTATGATATCTCAAAATAGAATCCAAGACAAAAAATATATATGTTTGTTTTCGGTGCTTTACGTTCAGTTCCATTTTCATTCTTAAGTTTAAGTTTTTTGTTCGCTCTTTGTGCTTTCATATAAATGTATTATGTATATGTATTTATTATCATAAAACATGGATCCGTTAACATAAAAACAGAACATGCATCTGGAGAAAAAATCCATGCCGGTAACAATTCATGTACGGAATAACAAAGAGGAACACATGTTGTCTGACCGAAAAAAAAATTGCAGAAACATAAGGAAACTTACACAAATAAATTATATGCATAGAACTCATTCATGTAGATCATGATATTGCAGAAGCAATTAGAATGGAAACATATAGAAGCCAACAAAAACCAGAAAATGTAGAGTCATATTTTCATGACAGACATCATACCTCATCCAATTTTCACAGAAAAAAATTCAATTCTGTCTCAAAATAATCCTGACTCTGATGTCACTAAAGGATTTCGGGCGTACCTGGAATACGGTTGATTCGTTGAGTACCCACACGAGATCGAAGCATCAATTCAAACTCTGATCACGTATACGGAAGATGCACCAGAGAAGAAGAAAGAGATTACCAGAGAGAGAATTTTGCTTTTTATGGTAAATGTAAACCCATTGTTACCATAACTTAATATCTTCCCAATATAACGTACGGGAAGTTTCTCTTTTAAATTTGAATTTTGAATTTTAAATAATATATTAAAATTCTTCTCTTGTACCCATATATTTTGTATATTTATATAATAGTCCTTAATTCACCAAAGGTGGACTAAGTATATTCCAACAAGTTTCATAATCACTTGTGGCTTCTTCTTGCACTCATGCTATTTTCATCCTCCCATAGCCTTTCCTTCTGTCGTGCACACTACGTGTTCCTCCCGGATTGTTTCTTATTGTCGAATCCATTCCTCTACGCCTTAAGTACTCATTAATCTTCATTAGCATCTTCAGGACCCTATTTTTCTTATTGAGCAGCATCATGATCATTTCCTTCTCTTCTTCATGGATTTGCATGATCATGATTTCATTTTAGCTCAGGGCACATGGCTACTCTAAGGTTGTTCTGTGTAGCGGTGCCTTAGTGTCCAAGCATTTTGCTTGGCTCTTTATTCATCTTGCTTGTGGCCACATGGTTTCGATGCTTGGTCTCCCGGTTGAGTTTTTTACCGCTTTGACTATTGTTTCCATCGCTTCTTTGTTTGGTTCTTTTCTTCAACTTGATACTTCTTGTCAATTTGCTAGCTATGGCTTCCTAGTTTAGGTGCTTATTGACTTCTGTAACTCTATCCATCCACTTCCTTTGTTCCAATCTTCTTCGGGCTCACCACTTTCATTAACCTTCCCACTGGAGCACGTCAGTCGCAATTGTCGTCGATGTGGCTCTCTCTTTCACTCCTTCTCCACATGTTCGCTGGCTCCCTTCCTGTATGCTACCCCTTCCAAATTTCTTACACGTGTACACAAAAGCTCCTCTATCAATATCTCCACTTCATTAGGCTTATATCTTCTTCGTGGGCCTTGTGGACTCATGATTACCCCGCCCTCTGTCTGTTATCGTCACCCATAGTCACCTGATTTTCCCCTCTTATTACTTCCATGAAGTACTGTCGTGACTCCTTTTCGGACCCTCCTACCCGTCATTGTAATTCTCAGCCTATCCCATTCTCTCTTTCCTTTTCTTTAGTTGGGCAATGATGTTATTCTTCCAAACACCTTTTACCATCACACGTTGTCTCCCCTTCACCCAAACGCAGTAAGCTCTCCCCTTTACCTTCATCGTTACTCCCTTTTTTGCCTTCGTTATCCCCTATTCATGGCCTTCTCTCTCCCTTCTTGTCTCTTACTTGTCACTTCTCCCACTCTCACATTTATCCCACAACAGTTCTCTCTTCCCTCTTCACTGGCCTTCTCTCTCCTTTCTTCTCAATATTATGTTATGAATAGAATCTGATAGGATTGAAATGAAGTCAATGTTGACAACATCTTTGATTATAATATATCATATGATGTAATGAATGATAATAAGGATCATGAGTCAAAAAAATTTACTGCTAAATGCCAGAAGCACAAGTTTTCGAAGACCCAAGGTGTTAGAAGCACAAGTCTCTGAATGACCCCAAGTGCCAGAAACACAAGTTTCTGGAGGACTGTTGTGGGATAAATGACCCCTTGTATAGCCTGAAGCAATCAGGGCGCATGTGGCATAATCGTCGTAGTGAATATATGTTGTAAGAAGGATACAACTACAATTTGATATGCCCATGCATCTTTATGAAAAGATCTAGAAGTTAGTTTGTTATAATTGTTGTTTATGTTGATGATATCAACATCTTTGAATTATAATTGCTATTTATATTAATGATATCAATATCTTTGAAATTCCTGAAGAGCTTCAAAATGCAATTAATTGCCTAAATAAAGACTTTGAAATGAAGTATTTAGGAAGAACCAAGATTATGTCTTGGATTACAGATTGGACACAAGAAATCTATACAAAGAAAGTGCTAGAGAATTTATATGGATGAGCCACATCCATTATATACCCCAATGTTGGTGAGGTCTTTGAAGCCGGATAAAGACCTATGTAGACCTCGAGTAATTGGAAAAGAAGGTGATGAAGAAATAGATGGTCCAAAAGTACCATACATTTGTGCTATTGGAGCACTTAGTATCTTGCTAATTACACACGCCCTGGTGCACCATTTGTTGTTAGCTTATTAGCAAGATACATTTCTTCATCAACACAGACATTAAAATGGAGTGAAGCACATTCTTCATTACCTCATATGCACTATGGAGATAGGTTAGTCCAATGTTTCCAAGCATGAATGAATTGTTATGCTGATGTTGGCTTTTAGTCTGATTCATATGAAGGTAAATCACAAACTGGCTATTCGTTTACTTTTGGAGATGCAACTATTTCATGGTTATATATGAAAAGCTTGTCCGTGATATCATTCTTAAGAGACACAAAGATCTCAACTGAAGTTGTCAAGAGGGTTTGTTGATACATGATGTACTCTTTTTTCCTTATCTAGGTTTTGTCCCACTGATTTTTCCTATAAAAGTTTTTAATGAGGTAGCACTGAATAGTATATCAATGAATGGTGCACTATTTTCCTTGGTTAGGTTTTTGTCCATTAGGTTTTTCCTAGTTAAAATTTTTAGTAAGGCACATTCATAATGGATATCCAATAGGGAGTGTTATGTATATTAATTATGTGGATGTCCATTAACCTACAAGAGGCTTCCACTCCAAACCAAGAAGAGGGTTCCTCACCAAGCTAACAAGAGGCTTCCTCACCAAGCCAAGCCAACAAACTTGTTCTTTAAGCTTCCTTACCCTCCAAATTTACAAACTTGGTCCCCAAGTTTGTGTTAGCTATAAATTGAAGGTGCCCATGCATTGTAACAAAACACCAATGAATAAGAATTACTCCACTTCCTCTCTTCTCTTTTTTGATCTCTTACTCTTTTATTTTAAGTTTTTTGTTTTATTTTCATAACAGATTATTTGTATTTTAAAACCAATGTAAAAAAGTCTCTTCTTTTAAATAAGGGAAAATTACAATTTGGTCCTAAGGAAGGGACTATACAATTAAACGGTCCCACAAAATTGCGTAATTGCAAAAAAGTCCTAAAATTGTCAATGCTTAACATGGAGTTGTTAATGACAATTACATATTAAGAACATGGAGTTGTTATTACATGGAGTTATCATTAACCACTCTATATTAAGTATTTATAATTCTACGAGACTTTTTTGCAATTACACGATTTCACGAGATCATTTAATTGTATAATCCCTTCTTTGGGACCAACTTGCAGGTTTCCCTTTAAATAATTTGTTAGACCAGCAAGTGTGAAAGGTTCGCTCATTTTTATCAAATATGAACGAATGACTATTATGAATTTATGATTGATGTCAGGTGTTGGTGTGAGTCGTGATTCGCGTGGGCGTGGGAAAATACAAAAACCAAAAGACACGAGGGAAATGGAAAGAGATAATCTTATAGCACGGTTGATGGAAGAAGAATCTCTCCACTTAAATTGTCACTCTCTATTTAATATCTTAACTATTGAATTATGATTTAATGGATTTCATTTAATACTATGTAATAACATCATTTGTATATTTATATTTTATTTAATATTATAATATTATTTTATATAGAAGATTAAATCTAATTCATTAAAATATAATCTAAAGACTAAGTATTAAGTAGAGAGGAAATGTAGAGAAGATTAAATGGAGACACCCTCTCCCAACATAGGCCATTTCTTTTCTTACTCATAATTTCATCTATTTAACCTTACGCCTTCCCTATCTTTCTTTATGGCTCATGGATCTCTATGAGGCTTTGAGTGATCCACTTGGATTGAAGAAAACTAGTTGCAATTAATTTAACTTAGGCAAAAACCATCATTTAATTAGCTCTTGTACGTTTAATCTTGAATTTTGTTACAGATAAATAAATCATCGAGATCATCAATTGATTATATGTCTGAAACTTGGTGAATTAGGTTGTATATAAAGTAAGTTAAATTTTAGGAAATGAGCTCTCTATAAATAAGTTAAAATTATAGGTTAATTGTTGTTCAAAAGTATCACATTTTTTCTATATACTACTCTTGATTTCCAAATTCTTTTTTTTAATTGATAATAAATTCCTTTTTTTTATCAATCACTCTCATCACAGCAACTAGCAATGAATGCGTCAAGAGTCAAGACTCTGAATGGCTTCTTACAAAAAATATTGATTATTTCATAATTTTTATAAAACAATTATCAAACCGTCTATTGGCAGGCTAGCTACAAGTTCAACTTTTGGAAAGCGTATCTATTAGAAGAATTGTTAATCAACAGATCGATCTCAATAACTTCATTAAGTACCTATCCAATAATATTCTTCTACCCCTTCTCCAAAGACTTGGTATTGCTTAATCTACATCCTTCTTACTGTGCACTTTAATTA
>JBAGKO010000012.1:13393189-13409045 GCA_037177275.1 Acacia concinna
GCAATTGCAGCTGATATTTTTGAACTTTTTCTTGGCCTCTAACCAACTTTATAATTCTTCCAAAATAACATACTAATTTTTCCAAGCTATGGCTAAGGACCTGCTTCGGCCAAAATATTTACAGATCCCATAAATTTTCCTCAAACCTCAAAAAATTATTCTAATTGCTCTAAATTGTTCTGGACACTTTATTCTATATGTGGGACCATTGTGGAAGCTTTCGGGGACCTCAGACCTTCCGTATTTTGACTCGAAACTTTGCAAAACAAATTCTCTTTACACAGTGGTTATTCCTCAAGTTTCATCTCAATTGTTGTGAGATATTTTAGTCCTCTGCAGACTAAAGCCCTCGTCTCATTCAGAATACCTCATCTAAGCTCTAAAAAATATTAGGGTACGACCCTTAGTCTGGCAAAAAAAAAATACTATTTTGGCCAAAATACTCCTTTTTCAACTAACAAAAATTCTGGGATGTTACATCATATGCCTCTACTGTTTTTTTTAGAATATTTTAAATAAATACCTTTTGAAATTTGGAAACTCAGAAAATGCTGTTATTATTTGTAAAACACATAAAGGTCCAAAAGATGGAATATGAGTTTTGTAAATTTTAACAGAAAGACCCAAATGCCCCTCTAAATTAAAGAAGCTGTAAGGGAAAATGACAAGGCGATACTGTGTTGACTGATGATGAGAGAGAAAAATGTACTAACTTGGTTGGTAGTGACATTGTCAGGGAAGATTAAAACTTGTTGGTAATTGTAATACTGGAATAATCAAACTCATTACTAATTTTGTTAATGACAAAACATTATGATATATATGGTAACCATATCAATGGAATTACTATTGTTGATAATTTTATTATGATTACAGCGAATACCATTACAGTTGTGGTTAATAGCGATAGTTAGTAGTCACTTTAACAATTTACTTTATGGTGTGTGTGTGAGAGAGAGAGAGAATGTGTGTGTGAGAGAGGGAGAGAGGGGAGAGAGAGAGATTATTTTTATAATAGTAGTATCATGATATTTAACAATATGGATCTACTTAAATTATATGCCTAATTGATACGAAATACATTCCTAAATATAATATTCTGTTGATTTTTTGAAAAAATTAAGGAGGTTAGATAAATTAATTTAAAGTATTATGCCTATGGCTTTTTCTCTGAACTAATTAATTTGACTTATAAACTTATATATAATTTAATTGTACATTTAGTTAAGTGGTAGAATATGAAATAAGCAAGTTTGATTAAACAAAATGCTTATAGAATTCACTTATCCTGTTTAGTTTTTTTAAAATTTTCTGAAACCTCAATTTATAGTAATTTCTCTTTAGCAACGCATTTAGCATAATCACTTATGCTATTGGAAAATCACTATCATGTTTCAACCTCTTACTATAATAAGTTGTCTCATCCACCTTCAGCTTCTTACTCCTGAATTTCACAAATATTTTTCAACTAAAACTTTCAAATGTTTTAAAATCCTTGCATCTATGTCCCATTAAATTATTTTAAAGAATAAAAAATATAAATAAAAAAATATGTAAATATTCATGTCGTTTATTAAATCATATTTAATGATAATTATTACATATTGAATTATCTTTATTAGTAAATATAATCATGAAAATGTAAGCGGCTTTATTAAAGAAATAAGCTTTTTTTACATTATTAAAAAAAACTTGATTGTAAAATTTGGTGCAATCTTAGCAAAAATAATTAGCGGTGATATTTATCAATTTATTTTTTTCTATTTTGATATTAAATTCTATGATAATGATGCCTTTTGAAATACACTCTGGTATATATAATTTTACTTTCATTTGGATATGCATCTTATCTTTAACTTTTATCCTATTTTTATCTTCTTTTATTTACTTCATTTGTTGAATATAGCTTTATAATAAAATTCATGCCCTTTTTTATAATTATATATTCTTAAGTGCTTTTAATAAATAAAGTCCAAACATAATTATAATTGTTAAAGTTACTTGTGAAAAAATAACTATATATATATGTATCATAAAGTCAATTATTAAAGTGATCAGTAATTATTGATATTAATCAAAACCGTAATGGTATTCGTTGTAATTATAATAAAATTATTAACACTAGTAATTCTATTGACATAATTACCACACACACATATATCATAATGTTTCGCCAATAATAAAATTAATAATGGTTTTGACTATTCCATTATCGCAATTACCAACAAATTTTAATCTTCCTGACAACATCACTATCAATCAAGTTAGTATATTTTTCTCTCTCATTGTCAATCAGTACAACATCATTTTGTCATTTTCCCTTATAGCTTCTTTAATTTAAAGGGGCAATTGGGTCTTTGTGTTATAATTTACAAAACCCAAATTCCACCTTTTGGACCTTTATGAGTTTTGCAAATAATAACAATATTTTCTGAGATTCAAAAGGTATTTATTTAAATTTTTTCCTTTTTTTTCCAACCACATTTTTTCTACCAATCATTATCTTAAAAAATAATCACTATTATGAGATATATTCACATTTAGTGTATGCGTAAGATGTTAGATATTTTATTAAATATGATAATATTATACTTGATATTTATTCAGATATATTTTAGATAGTTGATCATATAAAGATATTCTAGATATTGCAAATTAATTATTTTGATCAATTAAGAATATGAATAATATCTTATTAGTTTTAAACATTATCTATTTAATATCTTTTGGATAAAATATCTCCCAATTGTGTCTCGCATGAGATTTGGATAGATATTTGGTTTAGGGTTACCTGCCTGGTCGGTAAAGCTATTACAAGCCTTGATGGGAGGTTATAAATAGCTTAGACTGGGTCTTAAGAGCAGTGTCATAAATTCACACACTTGCTCCCTAAGGGTTCCCTGACGGGTGATGGCTATAATCAGTCCATCACTGTGCCTAATATTTCCGTTAGAAGAATCCTTAAATTCTATAATATTCTTCTCTTTTGTGTTTTCAGTTTTAGATTGTGAGAACTCTACAAGAAAAGCACTATGGCAAGAGGTATTATAATTACAATCTTCCGTTGCAGCTCATAGGATTTTATAATTTATTTAAAACTTTATTAGTTTCAATTCCTACAAGCACATCCTCATCATCAATTGGTAACGGCAAAATGACTTCTAAAATACATCCTCATCATCCAGTGCCAACATCTGCGACTTCTACAGTATCATCTCATTTGGCTGTGTTTTTTTCTTTACTAAAATACTTTGTATTCATTTTCGTTATAAATTACAGATTGGGTTTATAACAAATGAAAATGTTATCAAATATTGGAACTTTTCCATGTTATCCCCAAAAGAGGGCGGGATTGTGAATTCCGTGAGTTAAAGACTTGCAGGTGGAAGGATGAAAATGGCGTCGTAGTCTCGTGGGTGGCGCGATGCCTTCCAATCTCAATCTTTCCCATGTGGCATTTTTAATCTCAATCAAACTCTAACTTGGCAAAATAATCCAATCGCTCGCCACTTCAGCATATTTTAAGAGGATTGTTAACACTATTATAGCCCGTTTGGTTCAATTACATGGGAGATTATTACATGTAATCCCAATGCAATATATCAATTATAGCATTTGGTTGAGTTTATGTAATGTAAACTAGATTACAAAATATAATTATAATTACATTATTTGATGTAATGGAAATTACAATGCTAGAAGTGATTAATGAGGATGCAGGCATGCTGTAATCAAGTGAAAAAAACCTTATTGCCATTATAATTTTTAAATTTGACCTATGTACCCATCCCTAAATATTTTTTAAATGATAAATAATTACTACATTAAATATTAAAAAACGTTAAGTAATTATATAATTTTTTTAAAAAAATTCCCCAATAAAAAAATTTGAAAAATATATTCCATCAGTACAAATATTAAAATATCCCATTAAATAATATTCTCACTATTAAATATTAAAAAATTACTATGACTCCAATACTATTTTGATAATTAAATATTAAAAAATTATTATAAACCCAATATATACGCCACACAAATTGAAAAAGTTAACATAAATCCAAATTGTAGTACATTAGATATATATGTGTAGATAGGGATAATTTTGTCTTTGACTATTATTCTCATGTGAGATGTAATCCAACCAAACATATTTATATATATGCATAATCTTTCTTTAATGACGAACCAAACAAACTCATGGAATTATTATTACATTATATTACATTACATTACTTTTTTATTCTGTGAACCAAATGGGCTATTATTTTTATTTAACAGTTTTAACCGTGAGAGATTAATGGATCTAACCGTAGAAGGACTTCCATATTTGTTTTCCCAATTATTAACTTAAAAAGATAACATATAAGATGTCATGTAAGATGCCACATCACCCTCATTAATATGACATAGCAGTTTTTGTCAATGACTTAATGACAAGGGGTTTAATGTTAAAAACCAATACGTTAAGGAGATTAAATTTAAATTTTAAAATGTCAAGGAAGTTATGTGTAATAGACAAAAAGTTTGAGGGTTTTGGCATAATTTGGCCAATTATTAATAAAATGATAAATTATTAAAAATAAACAAAATAAAGTACCAATTTTCAACCATCATTATGTAAAATTATAGTAAATAAATATTTTTAAAAAATGTTTTATAGAACATTAAATATCGATTACTCATATGTTTAATCTAAAGGTTAAGATGATTTATATGAGAAGTGAAGGAATGTGGATGTGAAGGGCAAGGGTATTAGATTGGCCCCATATTTAGAGGTTGAGAATTAAAATGCCAATAATTTGTTGCTGCTTATTGAGTAAAGGGAATATAATATTTATGACAAAATAATTTAGGAAAAGTAGCATACAGGTCTCAAGGACCAAAAAAAATATAAAGAAGTCTTATTGTATATTCCTTTTATGAAAAAAAGTCTCATTACATATATAGGTACATACATTTGTTAAAGGAAGATTTTTTAGTTAACATAGATGAACTTGTTAGTGGTCACTTTATGATTTGTCAATATAGTAATACACATTTGTTAATGGTAGTTGATTGGTTAACATAGATGGCCTTATCAATTGTTATTATACACTTGCTAATATAATCACTTTTTGTCTTGTCAATCTAGTCACATGCACTTGTCAACAAGGTAAATTCACATTTGGAGTTTATATCACCAAGTCCTTAGGTACTTTTTTATAGAATAATCTGCAATAGGACTTTTTTTTTATATTGGAACCTGCAATAAGACTTTTTTAATATTTTATTTGATCTTTGGGAAAGTGTTATTTTTCCAATAATTTATAACAAACAAATGGTGGTTTTGTGTGGGGTGTGGCATATTCTGGCATGTTGCTTTGAGGTTGGCCTTTGTGAATAGTATGGTTGCCTTTGTCATTTTTTTTGGCTTGGATGGGAGTGCTTGAATTAGAGATATGATTTAGGGACAGAATGTGGTTCTTTGTAAAATATACTGGCACTAATTAATCAGCTACACGGTTCTATTGTTAATTCGCCGTTTTGAGTCATAAGATATTGATACCTATGGCCCTTATAGTTTTTATTTAATTGTAATTCAGTCTTTCATTGCAACTTAGTACTTTTTAATTTTAACCAAGTTGTAATTCAATCACTAAATTTTGACTTACCACAATTCAGTCCCATTATTTTATAAGTAGTTCAAAATTGGACTAAATTATAAGATTATTTAAACTATAGAGATTGAGTAGTTTAAGAATTGAGTTATAATTGAGCCAAACTTATAAGGCATGAATAACACAGAATCAAAATATGATAACTGAGTTATAATTATATAGACAAAAAAAGTTTATGCCAACTTGAGTTGCTTTTCTCTCTCTCTCTTTTTATATGTTTAACTTATATATAACCATTCACATTTGAAGATATGCTTCAATTTTTTCATTCCCGTAGTCTGAAAACTCGTGGACACAAATCTCGAGAGCTGGAACAGTGATACGCAAGCAAGTCATAAAGAAATCTTTGCAAATTCAGTAACTTTATATAAAACTCTTTATTATAGTAATTAGTCTAAATTTGGGCACGAGTAACACCTCCGCAAAATTATGAGTTCCAATAATATTAGGATGGGACAAAATAAAGAAAGGGCATTGTGCCCTTTAATTCGTAGTAGGCCCCTCACTAATTAATTAATGTAAATAATCAACGGTGGAAAAACAAGTTGCATGCTAAACGAGTCGTCATTTCTTTTATTGTCCCTAAAATCCTTGCTATATATAACAGTTCAATTATCTTGTTCATCGTGGGACTATTAATTAGTGATCCACCAACGCTATCAGAATTCCCAACTGTAATGGAGGTTCCATGGCAGAATTGGCTCTCGGATCTGGTAAAAATCATTTATCTAATCATTTATATTCTTACCGAATTCTTCTATTATAGGGTTTCATGATGAACATATATATGCTTGTTTAATTTTTTCTTATGGATCTCCTTGTGTTTCTCTCTCCTTTTTGTGGTTTGATTTTTCTTTTAAGGATATGGATGAGACTGGATTATTCAATAACCAATCACAACACAAGACTTACTCTTTTGATGATGAGTTTCTTAAAGAGATCTTTCACCAGCCTTGTTTCTCTTCTGAGAGTGACAGTACTCACTCTTCCCCTATTCAAAACAATGCCGTCACCACCGCATCGGATGGTGGGGGTTCTGCCGCTGCTACTACCCCCACCACCACCATTAGCAGCTTATTACCTTTGGATATTGACTCTGGAGGCAGCGCCAGCCAGGTGAAACCTAACGGCTCGAGCTCATCAATCCTCTCGATACTTGGAACCTTCTCGGACAACAAACCTGCAGTAGCCACATCTTCTGCGTCAACTTACATTCTCTCTTTTGATAACTCAACAGTACTACGAGCCACCTCCGGCGAAGGTTACCGGAGACATGAATCCACTCTGAAGAGTAATAACCAAGAGAAATTGGAGAGTAGTACAGGAGGAGGAGGTACACTCACTTCTCAAAAAAGAACTCTAGAACATCATAACAGCAGTAATCATAAGCCAAAAGCTAATAATCAAGGGACAAAGAGGACTAGAAATTCATCAGAGACACTGGATCACATAATGGCTGAGAGAAAAAGGAGACAAGAACTCACTGAGAAGTTTATCGCACTCTCAGCTACAATTCCTGGCCTAAAGAAGGTCAATTTAATTCATTCATATTTTCATTTCATTACGTCCCATATTTAATTTCTTTACATCTCAATTCATCAATACTATATATGCAAGTACAAATTCATATATTTATACCCTTTTGACTTCCTACAAACCCGGCATTATATTGGCTTATTTTAAATGATTTTACGTTATATGTGAAATGAATTTTTCCTCCTAAAGTATAAAAGTTTTTTTAATTGATTTCCAAACAATTACGCAATTCAAAACCAACACTTTTACACCTAAACCTGCATTTTGCAAATCAAAACTAACAAGAGTTGCTTTTAGGGAACCGGGGTTTTCTTGTTAACCTTGTAGCCAAACACACGAATCGTTTCATATATATAAGAATTTGTTTGTTCTATAAATTAAATGTTGAGCTCTAATTCAATATTAATGATAGATTGACAAGGCTTCTATACTAAGCGAAGCTATAATTCACGTGAAGCAACTTCAAGAGCGTGTGAAAGAGTTAGAGGAACAGAACAGGAAGATGATGAATAGTACTGTGGAGTCATCTTTGTCATACAAGATGAAGAAGAACAAGACGACGAAGAAGAAGTCATCATTGTTGTCATCGAGCAATAATGATGATGATGATGATCAAGAAACGAACTCTGATATCTATGATTATTACTTCAGAATTAATGAAGAACTTCCTGAAGTTGAAGCAAGAGTTTTACACAGACAAGTTCTCATCAGAATTCACTGTGAGAATCAGAAAGGCATTATTCTTGAATTATTGGCGCAGCTACACCGTCTTCAATTCACCATAATCACTCATAATGCCTTGCCATTTGGTAACTCCATTCTTGATATCACCCTTATTGCTGAGGTATCCATTCAATCCATATACAAACATATAACTAAAAAAAGAGTGGTAATGGAATAGATTGTCACTATTTGATCAGCGACATAATTCTGTCACTAAATCAGTTTAGTAACGGAGATCCGTTGCTTATTCATTGATTTGTAGTTATATATGCACTTTCTATTGTTTTAAATCTAAAAGACAAATAACTAATTCACGTAGACTAAGAAAATTAATTAAATTAATTATTTATTAAAAACATGTGTTTGTTTCCGTAAAGTATCATTTTCAATGATTTGCATTGGATAGCGGTAGAAAACCCCTTAGTATGTATAATTAATATGAAAAATTCAAAAAAGTTATAAATTTAGGTGACAAAGAAGATTGAGAGGAATACTCAATATTAATTTCTGTCACATCTTTGGCTGAGCAAAATTAATAGGAGAAACTTAGATTGTGTTCGTTCTTCCTCACACCTAATAAGAACAATTTCAAATTTTTAATCAGGATTCATAGCATGGAGTGGGGAAAATATCGATATATATTAAAGTTTTTATAGTCTCATGATACGAAAGAAAGAAGCATTAATTAAACAAATATTAAATTTCTTTTCAAAAACAAGTTTTCCCTCGTATTCTCAAAGCTATCATTAATTTACTTTCCCTAAAATTACAAATCCAATACATTATTATGATTTGGAATAATATTTAACCAAAAAAAAAACTAGGCTATATCTTTATCACTAACAAATGTTTACGTGTGCATTTGGTTTCAAGACTTTGTCTACATATCGTATTTTCGTTCAACAAGAAAAACTCAAATCTACCCGTCGTTGAGTTAGTTCAAAATCAGGTATAAAATTCAAAATTCTCTATCAAATCATTAATTTATTCAAGAACATAATGTAGAATAATAATAATAGTATAATGTCCCTGCAATATAGTTAATGTCACATGATGATCTAATTTATTGTGATGTGTGTATATGTATACGTATAGGTTGATGAGGAACACAGCATACCAATGAAGGAACTTGTGAAAAAGCTGAGAATGACTCTCTTAAAGAAGTCAGTAGACTGAGAACCAAGAATGATCCATGCTAGAGTATTAAACTATTAACTATGTACCAGTCCCAAATGATGATTGAATGATCTTATGTTTTTAAGAATGAGTCAACTTTTTAATAATATTAATTATCATTTGATGTTGTTTGTCATCACATCAATAAAAAACAGTAAGAGATTTCATTTTGTATGTATCTTGAACCTATGGCTCGCATATGTTATAATGATGTAGAGTAAATTATGATATATATATATATATATGACTACTATTATATATTGCCCAAACTGTATGTGTTGGTCTAGCGTGTTGAAGTTTTTGCATCAATCATCAATCCATCTCACCTAAGATTTGTTATCACTTACACCAAAATAGCTTAATGGACTCACTTTTATACAGTTATGATTAATCTTCTGATTAATATATTGCTTGATATGAGATTTCTTACGTCAAATATGATTATGATGTATTGTCCAGACTTACTATAAGTAGTCATATGGTATTAAAAGTAATTAATGCATGGTCCTTCTATAATGTGCGTTATGAAAGGATATAGTAGCATCCAACACCCTAATATTATTTTCCAGCTGCGTTTGGCACTTCAATTTTATTTATGATGCATCCAACACTTGGATGTCATTCTTTTTTGTGTTTCCAATACCCTAGTTTTATTTACAGTGCGCTAGGACTCTAAATTATATATAAGATGAGGGTGGTCGATGTAACTAAGTAATAATATCAAGGGTGTACCTTGGAGGCATAAAAAATAATAATATTACTAGATGCACTATAAAAACAATTAGGGTGATAAATGTTATTGGGAAACAAAGTTAGGGTGATAAATGCTATTCTTTCCTTTGATTTTCTTCTTGCTAACCATGCATACAAGAATGCTTGAGAGATTAGAGGTTGTCTTAAGCTAAGAAATTAGAAGAGATGAAGGTTTTAAGCACCCAACTTACCTTAGCTACCTTGGCTCCTTCTTTTTCCTTCCTCTTCCTTCTTGTTTTCTCCAAAATCTCTTTCTCTCTTATGGTTCAGGTTTTGGACGAAATTTTGGCCTTTGGGAAGACTTATGATGTGTCTTCCAAGTCCTTAATTCAATTGGAATTACATTTGAATTCCACCTCCTTCCAAGAACACATCTTGACCCTTCATCTTTACTTGTCAAGATTAAATCTTGGCCTTTCATCTTTATTTTTCAAGATTAAATCCTAACCCTTTATTCTCATCCAATCATATGAAGCCATATTCACTTTTCAAGGGTGAATCATGACCTTTGGAAGAGTGGAGAAAGCTTTTAGAATCATGGAGAAATGAATGCATGTGCTAGCTGTCTCATTGGTCCACCTTTCCCTCATAGTTTTAATTCTTTTTTACTAGATGAGAAACATTGCCACCTCCTCACATTGCCTCCTCTTGCCCCTTATGTCCTGAATTCTCCAGAGAGTTGGGGACAATAATTTTATTTCTAATTATTGTACAAATTACCATTTTACCCTTACATTTTATCATTTTCAGACTTTTCTGACAGAATTTTCACCTAACTTTGAAAATTCATATATAATTGTAAAGATGTCCAATTCAAGTGATTCTAAAGCCACAATGTCCCTTATTGAGTCTAGTTTTATGAAAAAATAATTCCATTGATCAACTAAGATTAGGAATTCCCCAGAAAATTTGTTTTTGGACACTGGTCTAGAAACCATCGAATTTCACTAAGCAAGATTCAAAAATTCATATCTCCTATTATATAAATCCAATAAATTTGGTAAAACCATCAATATAAATCTTAGGATGTCTACTCTCATCATGAAAAATATCATGATTTTTTGACACCATTTTTTTTCCAAAATATTACTACAAAGTAGTTGCCTCCACAGCATTCTTTCTGGAATTTCCCCAAAATTCAATGTATTGAAATAATTGTTTACTATATTTTCATATAGGAATTTTTAGGGTGTTACAGCCTACATCAAGAATTAATTCATGGAGTACCGGAGATAAAATTAACTCATCTTCAATTTTTAGCATATCACTATTGGGAGTACTCAAGTGTCTTGTTAATACATATGATTAGTTTATTTGTCATTCCTAACTAAACACTCTTGGGATAAGTAACTACTTTTGACTTGAGATGCTCAATAATAATTCAACCTAAAAAAATTTTAAAAAAAACGCATAAACTTGGTCTCTTAAATTTCTTTTAGTAAAATATTGTGAATAAAAAATTTAAATTTTGGAAGAATTTTGACTTAAATTTTTTTCAATAAAAATCAAATAGTGTTAGTCACCCTATTTTTATATGTATAATATATAGTTTGTTTTTTTAAGTTAATGAAATTGTTCTCGTTTTTTTAATGCAGTTAATGAAAATATTTAATTGAAAGGTATCTTGATATATTAACCAAATTCAATATTTTTTTTATCGTGGCAGTGTAATTTTCTTTTCAGAGAAAAAATTCTAGTCGAAAATACTTTTTATCAATATTCAACAAAAAAAATATATCACTGAATTAATATCGGGGGTTACGATTTCTATTTTCTTTAAATTATTCTTGATGATCCATCCCCAACAACAACAAAAATTGTTTGATTCAAGTGAATCATAGTTTATTTTATTATATTTCTGACAAAAAAATTATTTTACTTATATTGATTTTGATATATATACTTCTTGAAAAAATAAGCTATAAACCATTGTAATGAAACACTTTTAAGAGGAGATAGGAGTTTAGGAGAGGGCATTAAAGTCACTTTATTCACATTTTGAAATTTTAAATTTGCTCGATAACTTAATTAGGGATTTATTGACTTTACCAACCTGATTTAGAATTTTTCTATTTTAGTCAACTTTATGTGAGATTTTCCCTAATTATAATTATAATTTATTTAAGATAGAAATCATACCACCGTCTTCCCATTCCATCCCTCTCATTTTCTCTCACTCAACACACTATCTCCCACTCAACATATACAATCTCTCAAACTCTCTTCATCTTACAATACTTTGAGGAATTACTATATTTAGCCAAAACAAATTCCTTCAATAAATATATTTATCACATAAATATCACAACTTTTTTGTTAAAAAAACTTGAAAAAATTTGATAAAGACTTTCAATGGCGACATAAAAGTCGCTGCTGAAACATACTTCTAGTAGTAATATATGACAGTCACCTCTAGTTTAAAACTTTTAATGGCGACACTATTATCACTACTGAAAGTTAGAAAAGTCGCTATTGAAAGACTTTTTTTTTTTTGTAGTGGTATCGGTTGTGCAAGATTCTTATACTCTCCTAATTGCATTTGAGTTGAAGTCTACTTATGATATCTCTTTCTATATCTCTCTTTATTAAGTTTTCATTTATTTAATAATTAATTACTTTAATTTTTAAATAACCATATTCACTGCTCTCTTAAGAGTATTACGTCACCAACAGATAGTTACTATACTCAATAAAATACTCACTCACGTTAAATTAGCAAACATTACCTTACCAACAAAGCGGAGGTTCTGGACACAATCCAAGTTGTCAACTCAAGTGTGGGTATGTGTATTTCTCAATTATTTCGGAAAACAAAAATATTATCCATATACCACAAGCTACATTGTAACTACCAGTGCTTGGCCAATGCCACTTTATTTTATTATTTTTTATTTTAATTTATCTGTTTATTTATTTTCTCTTTTCAAGTATAACGATCATGTACTTCCAGTACGTTGTACGGGAAGCTTGTTTATTTTGATTTTATTTTTCTTTGCTTAATTTTTTGAAACTCATCTCATTTTTTAGTTGCAATAAATTTTGATAAATAACATAGTATTTGAATCATATCATAATCAGCAACTGGACATTTGCTTTCTTTTTTAAAAAGGAGAGAGAAAATACAAAAATTGCATATCAATTTGACTTGATTTGGTTTGTAGTAGAAAAGACCAATAATAAACTAATCAAATTATGCTTGATGTACTGCTACTAATTCATTAGTTTTAACAATATTGATATGCATGAAAGGTAATTTAATGTCATCATCCGAATTACGTCCCAATTATATCGTCGACTTCCTTTTTTAAGATTGCAATGCATCTAAGTGAAGTCAATAATATTTTCAAGACTATTGTGCAAATTACACATTCCTTCAGCATGAGTAATGTTGTTTGCTCTCTAAGTGAAATTTGACAATATATCGTACAAATTACACATTCCTTCAAAGTAGATAGTCTGAGTACAATTGTTTGCTCTTATTCTATAACAAATAAATCATGCATGATTTCTCAATAAGAAATATACTCCATTGACCAATGATGTTACATTCAGTTCCATGAAAGTGCGCTACAAAACTACAAATAATGTAAAATATAATATAAAAATGGCAATAAGCTTTTAACTTTTGAAAAATCAATAACTTTATGATTAACGGAATCAGAATTAAAAGTAAGGCATGAATACAATCACAAAACCTAAAAAAGTATTATGATAATATAATAGGAATAAATCAGAAAAACAATAATGAACTAGCTTTTATCATCTAATATATTATTTCTTGTGATCAAATTCCTGGTTAACCAATAGTCTGTTGACCCTTGTGATTTGAGTAAAAATGATATTATCACAATTAAACTAAATTGAAGGAAAATTTTACAAAAACAAAATGCAATTTACTAAACCACATATTTTATTAAATACAATGTATAAGAATAAGAATAATATAGCAATAAAAAATATAATTTCAAATAAATTTGAAATCACTACATTAAATGTAATAAAAAAATTCAGAAAATAGTGCTACTTCTTGCTAGAATAAAAGCCTAACAATAAAGAATTATAGTATCTTCATTTCATTCCTAATTAAATTTAATAGGTAAGCAACAAAAATTTAAGAATAGGGAATTATATGAATTATGCCTCACCCTTCTTTAATTCAACATTAATTAGAGTAATAGAGCGCAGTTCAAATACCAAGCGAAAATAACATCAAAATGCATGATACTGAGGAAAACACCTGTTTACAATACATGACCTTACCGAAGGGTATACAAATATTCACAAAATCAGTTCCGAAAATTTGTCAAAAGGAACTATACTGAGCTTCCGACTTCATGTTTATTGAGCACGTCTCACTCGCCTCAGGCAATTGCTTTGCCTTTAGGACCACTGGCTTTAGCTGGGTTAATTTATATAAAAATAATACAAGGTGAGATTCGATTGAATCCCAGTAATAACAATATTATATCATGCAAAATGCAATAAATTCATATGCAATGCACCACAATAGCATCAAACAATCCATTTCATGTTTTCTTGTTGTTGGAGAACTTAGAGCCACAACCTTGTCCTTGTTGTATGATCAATGGAAATGTGCGCATGTATTTAGAGTCAATTGTACTAAACTAATGCTAAAACCCTTACTTGTTACATACACAATGGAATAAGCACATGTATTCAGGGTCAACTGCTGCTGAACCCTTACTTGGTATGTACCACTATCATGATTTGTTATGTACCGTTGTTGCAGCATGTCTAGTACTCATTTCACTACCTTAGCTGGGTCCCAGATGGGCCTAATGGTATTTGTGCTTTTCCCACGGGTGGTACTTATGCTTTTTCCACACCTCAGCTGAGTTTGTCGTAAATAATTTATATCATGGAATATGGCATCACAGAGCATGTATTGCATAAAGTACAACAAAAAGCATATACAATTCCACATAAAGTATGAAAGAAAGTACTACTACCTTAGATCCCCAAGTTTGTATCTCATTGCTGTTATGTCATTCGTTGACCGTATAATCCTCTTATTTTCCCCACTTTCTCTCTCTAGGTTTAAATGTCCCTCTTCCCCTATCCTTCTGATTTTGAGTTCAAATCACCAAATTAATCAGGGGACAGTGGTTAGAAGAGGTCCTAAATACCAAAAACTATGAGAAATCAGTGTTTTATGGTAACTTACCTCGAGGTTTGAGTTGGGAACCTTGGGTTAGTGCTTGTTGCTCCATCTCTCTATATTTCCTAGTTTGGTTCATGCTATGGGATCTGAGAAGGCTTGAGGACAGCTTGAAATCAAATGGGGAGGTCAAATGACCATTTTGCCCTTAATTACTGAAAGTTCGGATTTCTGGACAAAACTTTCACCCAACTTTGAAAATTCATAACTAATTGCACAGACCTCCAATTGAAGTAATTCCAAAGCTCAAATGTCCCTTATTGAGTCTAGTTTTAGGGAAAAATAATTTCTTTTCTCGCACTACAAAAAAACTTAAAATTAGAGATGGAAATTAGAGATGGAATTTTTTTTCCGTCTCTAATCCGTCTAAGTGAAATTAGTGACGGAAATTAGCAACGGAATTTTTCCATCTCTAATTTCCGTCTCTAATCCGTCACAAATTCTGTCTCTAATTTAGAGACGGAATTTGTGACAGATTAGAGATGGAAAAAATTCCATCTCTAATTTCCGTCTCTAAAGTAGAGACGGAATTTAGAGACGGAAAAATTCCGTTGCTAATTTCCATCACTAATTTCACTTAGAGCGGGATTAGGGATGGAAAAATTCTGTCTCTAAATTAGAGACGGAATTTAGAGACGAAAAAATTCCATCACTAATTTCACTTAGAGACGGATTAGGGACGGAAAAAATTCCGTCTCTAATTTAGAGACAGAAAAATTCTGTCACTAATTTTCGTCATTAATTTCACTTAGAGACAGATTAGTGACGGAAAAAATTCCGTCACTAATTTCCGTCTCTAATGTCTCTCCAACACTCTTGACTTCTAAAA
>JBAGKO010000012.1:13427073-13452041 GCA_037177275.1 Acacia concinna
TAAGGTCTTGATGACCAAAAAAAAAAAAAAATTAAACAGATATTTTAAACCAAATTTTCCTGTATAGATCTCTCTCTCGCTATATGGAAGTTACAAAAACAGGAAAAAAGAAGAAGAAAATTATCAAATCCGAAACATGAAACACGAAAAAGAAAAGAAGGGGTAACTAATTATTGAAAAGAAGAAGCTTGCCTTTTCCTTTTTCTTTTTGAAAGCTTCCTATCTTGTCAATTGTACACATAATGAAGAACATGGATGGCTAACATTCCGAGCAAGTAAGAGACAAAAAAAGGGAAGCATATATACGAATTACCTTGGAACCTTTGTTAAACAAAATGTGACTATTAAAATTAAAACTACATGTTAAATCTGTTTTACTTTCCCTAATAATAATAATAATACAATAACAACAACAACAAGGACCACACGGAGAGCTGATGCTTTCTTAGTGTACAATAATAATGGAACCCTTATAAAATTTATGATGGTCTACTCAAAGTAACTACTTTATTAGCAACTTCTTGGTTGTTTGTTTGCGAAAATTTATACTTTGATAGTGTCGAATATTTACATATCTTTCCATGATTAATCTTAGGCTTTTGTGGGGTTTAATTGATTATTTTAGGCATGATTGAATGTTAATATGAGATTTGAGTGCAAAGGGTATTTTGATCATTTAATTGGTCAAATTGTGATATTTTAAATAATATTTTTTATTCCCATTATTTCCCTTAATTGTGAATATATGATATTACCATTTGCATCTTATTTGTAGGTGATGACATGGCATATTGGAGTTTAATGAAGGGCCTTGCTTGGAAGCAAGATGATCTCAAACTTTGAATAACCATTTAAATGGCAGCAGCAAAACATGGCCTTAGATCAAAAAATTGCCCAGCAAATCAGATCGCATACGGAGGTCCAAGGGGATATATTCATTGAGTTCATTCTCTCTAGGGCGGAGCTTTTCATTCGACAGTCCTCTTTGGAAATTCTAGAACGATCGGTGCTCACAGTCTTCCTCCACCCATCTCCACTCATTCATTTCCTTCCTCTTCCATCTTCACCACCGATTCTTCGTCCTCTGTTCTACAGAATCATCTGTCACCACCATGTCTGCTTCTGCAATGGCCGTTGGAGATTTGTTGTGCGGTGGATCTGATTTGCATATCATGAACTGTTGATCTCCATGTCTGATGGTGAAAGATGAAGATGGAGAGTTCTTGAGGTACCAAAGAGAGTTTCTATTCTTGAGCTACCAAGGGGAGGTCCAGGGGGATATATTCATAGAGTTCATTCTCTCTGTAGTTCATCTTTTCATTCGCTGGTTCTCACTGGAATTCTCTAAAACTAGGGGCACGGATCTGCATCTCTCGTCATCCATTCTTCTTTTCCTCTCACTTTACCTCACCTCCGATTGCCTTCCATCCACTCTGTGTCAGCCGCATCTGTGTTCTGCTATGGCGGAGAAAGTTCAGAGGTTGATAGATGTTGAATTCCATAGCATGAGTGGCTGATCCTTTGTCCAACAGTGATAATGATGCTGGCCGGAGTTCTCACGCTACTAGGGGAGTTCTATTTCTTTAATTCATCTTCCACTCAATGGATATACAATTTGGAATTCTGAATTGCAAGAGTTTATGAATTGTGTATGTTCTGAGGATTATGATCGGTTGGTTGTAATCTGGATGATAAAATCTGTGTTAGATTGGTACTCTGGAATTGTAGTTGGACTATAGCACTTTCATTGTTATTCAATTACATTTCCACTATTCTCTTGAAATCAGTTAATTAATATTATTAGGGTTCTAGGAGTTAATTGAAGGTAAAGAGGATCTTATAAATCTAACATGATCTAATCACTCAAGATATTTCTAACCAATTGAGTCTAGGTTTAGATAAAATTGGAAGGTTAGGAATATTGATTAGCAAGGGTCCTTGTTAGTCCTTGTGATTAGTCAAGAAAAGAACTCAACATTAAAGTGGACAAGGAAGGCTAGTAGATTCAATCACCTAGGACATTCATCTTCTTGCATCTACACACACTCATCTCCATTTTAATCATTGAAAAATCCATAAACAAGTAGATTGTTTAGTTTGATTAGATAGATGAAACCTACACCTAAACTCTGAGTTAATTTGTTATTTACATACTAGACTACTTAGGAACTAAACATTGGCTCCTTGAGAAGAATGACATAGGTTAACTATTATACTATATTATTTAGATTAGAATTATTGATAGGATTAGATGACTAACCTCCTTATCAGGTTTGAAGCTTAATGTTAATTTTTACTAATTGTATCAAGAGATTATGCATTTTAATGAAGATAGAAACCTTATTTTGATTTGAAAGATCGAGCTTGGTCAAGGGCTTGCGAATCCTAAACTAACACATTTTGTCAATTGCATTACTAATAGAGAGGAGGGTTAATCATGTTTTATAAAGTACAAAAGGGAAAAAAATAATCCTAGGACACATTTAATCTTGGAAGTTAAAAGAATTAATTACTTTTACAAATATTCTAGTTTTAGAATTAGTTTTCAAAAATTATCATATCAAACTATTTTTTTGTTTTACCTCAACTTAGTTGAATTCACTAGCATATAGTTTGATTGCTTTGTTGTCAAATTTATATAGGAACGATATTTACTCACTACTTTATTACTTGGTCCATCTGTGCCCTTGGGAGTGAACATACTTATATGTGATCGACAATCTATAACAAATGCATGGGAGAATATTGTAGAATCTTTTTAATATATTTTCTTTTAGAATTCAAAAAATTTAGGATAATGTTTTAGAGTGTCTAAGTTATTAATTTCTTTTAAATTGTATGATGTTTATCTATAATGTATTAAATTTTGAATATGATAAATAAACTTGTTTATTTAATATTATTATATTGTTATTATCAATGATTATATTGTGTTTTATATAATAAATATTAACAATAAAACTAAATAAAAACAAATACTAGAAAATAACTACATATAATAAAATATAAAGTCAATACATTATAATCATTAACAAATAAACTCTACATACGCCCTCAACATATATTACGGACGGTTTGGAACTAAGCATATAGAACCTCCCCCCCCCCCCCCATATATAATGATTCAGAACCATAATTTATGGCCGATAATAACCATTATATACCAACAATATATTATATATATAGTGGAGCAACTAGGTAGTAGGCCTATGATTTGAGAACTTTCAATATGACATCAAATAAAAAAATTTCCGATACCTAACACTCTTGAGTAAACTTCTAGGATATATTTACACCTTAGCCAAAAAAGGTGCAAATGACATATGGACCTCTCAACTTGCATGTTTAATTAACTAGCTGTCAAACATAATATAGATTAGATAATAACTAGAGTGACAATGCTATGATTTAAGTGGCATTAAATCCAAAAAAACTTCCAAATTAAAACAACATAACTTCTGAGCGAAAACATTTTAAGGTAAATATGCACTTTAGCAATCAACCATATCACATACTTTAATTGAAAGATCAACTATGTATTAGCATAATATATATACAACACAATATATTTTACCTCAACATAATATATATATATACACACACTTCAGATATTTTGGACATACTAAAAAGAAAGTACTTTAAAGTGTTGAATGCACTAAAATTACTTTATGATACCTAGTACGTACTAACTATCAAAAAAATATTTGAGGGATTGGATGTACTAAAAATTACTTTAAAATATTTTATTCTACTAAAAAATACTTTAGAATGTTGAATGAAATTTAATTCTATTTTAATTTTGATATAATAAAATTCTTTATTTAAAGGATCGAGCAATTGTATATGGATTTGCTCAATTGTACAAGAAATCTAAATTAATCTTGCGCAAAGGATTGATAAAATCTTAAAAAGACCATTATAAAGTTGCTTGAAATGATCTTCTCAATCTATTCATGATAATCCCATCATCATACCATCACCATCATTATTACATATCTTGTTAATTGCAAACCCATAACATCTGCTTATTGAACTATGATGAAATATCTTTCCCATTTCCAACAATTCAATCAAACACTTTAAACATTGAAATGATCTCAATCTTTCATATATAATATAATAATACCCTTCCATCAAATTTAGCACTCACAATATTGTATACATTATGCCTCCAATGATTAAAGGGACAAAATAAGGAGGACGAGAGGGAAGGGGGAGAGCAGCATGTTTGTGCATTTAAAATTCTTCCTGGGTGTTGAATTTTAAATAATATAGGTTGACGTTTTCTGTCAAGATGTCTTAAATTAATTGATAGAACCTAAATATATAGCTTAGCCTTTATATATTTTCATTTCAATATCCAACTAATTGATATGGGGCTCTGTTTTAATATCAAATATTCTTCTTATTCCTTTTTTTACCCTTTATATTTTATCTTGCTTGGATTTGTAAGCATTAGGCCCACTATGCAATATTCACTTTTTTCCCCTCATCAATTCTGGATTTTTTTATGTCCCACGGATAAATGACTATTGATATCATATGGAATTATATATATATATATATATATATAGTATGTATGCCTTTTTATATATCAAAATGACTTGAATCAATTGATAGAACTTATCTCAACTTTTACACAACTTCATCAATTCAATGTTCAATTAATCAATATGAGGCTCTCTTAATATATAATACAAAATAGTTTAGATACCACCTAATTAAATGCGTTTATTGCTTTTGGAGCATTATATTGTTTCATGAATCACGAGGAATGAACTGTATAGTCGACATCACTTATCTATATTTACAATTTTTTATAATCGAGATTTGGATTCTAGAGATAAACAAGTACACAGTAATATATAGTTTTCCATTTCCCTAGACAGCAATTGGTCCCCACACTACAGAGCATGTGTCCAAAGGCAATTTTGGTTGTTAACTAATGAGTTCTCATCATATCCCCTTCAAAACATGCCTTCTCTTTCCCCAATAGTAGATTCTCTCCACCATATATATATAGATGTTTTTCATCACCCAAACTTCAATCTCCAGATACCCTTCAATATTATTATATCTTCAGATCTCCACGACAACTCTAGTTTTCCTTTCTAGGTTAGTTCGTGTATATATAGATATATATCTTGTAAGATCAACACTCTCACGTACTACATATATCATGAGCATATCAAATCTGAGTTTTGATTTATATTTCTGAAATTAATGTTGCAGGACATGGATATGGATTGTGCTGAAGATTTCCACGGTCAATTTTGTCACATGATGATGTCTTTTGATGAGGAAGATGAAGATTTTCTCAGAAACATTCTTCAGCAGCTGCCTGCAGCTGGTGGAAATAATATTAGTATTACTAGTAATAATAATAATCCCTTATCTTCGTCTTCTTCTCAAAGCAAAGATAAATCATCCTTTCCCACAGTCTATTTCTCTACCGACAGCTCCGGCAGCAAACATCGTGGTGGCGGTTTGAATGACGACGACAAAAAACGCATGTTGTCTACGAATAAAGCATGCATTTTAGCATTCGATCAATCCAACGTATTACAAGCAGAAGAAGAAGTAATGCCAAAGCGCGAAGAATCTAGTACCTCCGAACTTTGTTCATTAAAAAGGAACAGAGATCAGACATGTAATAATATTGTTGAGCCCAAAAAGAAGACAAGAAGCTGTTCAGAGACTGCGAATCATATCATGGCCGAGAGAAGGAGGAGGCAGCAGCTCACAGAGAGATTCATTGCTCTTTCTGCAACTATTCCGGGCTTGAAGAAGGTCAGTTTTTCTTTTTCCCCAGAAAAAAAAGCCCTCCATTGTTCTTCAAACTATTCCGGGCTTGAAGAAGGTAAGTTTTTTCGTTTGCCGGCAATGCAAGGAGCTTCTAATGCCTCTTGTAATACCCAATCTCCAAATGTTTTGTTTCCTTTTGATACGGTTTTGAATTGTTACCAACTTTCTGAAGAAAAATAAGTTGGAGGCTTAGAGCTACACAATTTAAGAGTTTTTTAAATTAGAAAAACATAACTTATTGCATCATTTCATACCATAAATAAGAGAAAGAATTGAAGAAAAGGGTTGTCTTTTAGAATGTGATATGACCGATGTGAATGACATTCAAACTTGTTGATCCCACATCTAAAAAGATAAAGCTGGATTAAAGTGAAATAATCATTCCGAAGCCATAATTGTATTTATTATTATTATTATTATTATTACTACTTACTACTACTACTATTATTATTTTTTTTATAGATGGACAAAGCCACGATTCTTCAAGAAGCGACGAAATACGTGAAGCAGCTTCAAGAACGAGTAACAGAGCTAGAGAAACAAAATAGCATAATAATAAACACTTCATCATCATCATCATCAGATCAGAAATCATCGATGAGGTCAATAAAGAAATACTGTGAGCTACACAGACTTAATATCAATGATGGTGATGATAAGTGTTGTGAAGCAAAAAATGAAGTGTTGCCTCAGATTGATGCAAAAGTATTGGAGAATCAAGTGCTGTTTGGGATTTACTGTGAAAAGCAAAAGGGCATTGAGTTTAAAATATTGACTTTGCTTGAGAGTTTTCATCTTTATGTCACTAGTAGCAGCGTTTTACCATTTGGGAATTCCACCCTTGGCATAACCATCATTGCACAGGTAATTAAAATATTTTAATTTTGTCTTTGAAACTTAGAATAGTATAACGTTGAATTATAGATATAAAGAGAAATATAATGTTGAATTATTGTCATGACTTGATTGATTGCAGATGGGGGAGGAATACAGAATGACAGTGAATGAAGTGATGAAAAACCTACGACAAGTGCTATCAAAGTCACAGGAAGAAGTTGATCCGTACTAGTGTATCAATCATGTTTGTTATTTATATATTATGTTGTCACTTTTATCCATCGGCTTGGGATGTTTTCTCAATTCTCAGAGAGTTTTGTATAATTTATCAATCATGTCTGTTGTATTAATAATTTTGTTGATGATGAGTTTTGTTTGTTCATACTAACAAAATGAATGAATAGTCGGATTCAGACTTGGATTCTCTTGGAGATCGTACGATATGATCGAATTATTGCCCCAGGTAATAAAGGTATCATTGGTGAGTTAAAAAACATTTTTTTAAAAAAAATGAAGTTATGGGTGATATGAGTGTGTTTAATCAGATAAATTGCTGAGTTGTCCTAAATTCGCCCATCACATCATCACATGTATCAAAAGAAACAAAGCAATATTATTTTGGTGATATGAGTGCGTGCGGTTTGAATTTGTCACGAAATTTTATGAGTTTTGTTATTTTCAAAGTATAAAAATATAAAAAAAAACTGATTGTATATATTTTAGGGTTAATTGCAAATTTGTCTTGAAAGTTTCTATTAAGTAGTAATGTTGTCATAAAAGTTTTTTCATGTTCAATTTCACTTCTAAAGTTTCAAAACTTAGTAACGTCGCATCATACCATTAAAAAACTAACAGAGACTATTAAAGAATTGGCATTTACCGTTAACTTTGGGAAAAAGACAAATAATTATCCTCAACTTTAAAAACCTTAAAAGATAACTCGAATATGGTAAAGTATAAATGAAGAGCAAAGGACTTATCTAAAATACCAAAATTATTGGCAGTGATTACAACTGAACATTGAATTTTAGTCATACTCTGTTTAATTATAATCATTCTATGTTTAGTTTTATTCATTGCTAACAATTTTGGTATTTCAGATAAGTCATCTGCCCCTCATTTGTTCTTTACCATATTTGAGTCATCTTTCAAGAGTTTTAAAGTTTTGAGGATATTTATTTGTATTTTTTTCTTAACTTTTTACTAGAAAATAGAAACATTGCTACATTTGAAATTTCCGGGTGAAATTGAATCAAAAACAATTTCTAAGGCAGCATTGCTCCTTAGTAAAAATTTTAAGGATAAATTTACACCTTAACCCTATATTTTGATGTCATTGCATCAAAAAAATAACATAAAATAGTAATACTTAACCATTCTACTTTTGTATAAGATGTTAATTTTAATTTTCCCTCCCATTTACTACTCATTACATACGCACGCTCATACACACATGCAAGTATTATGCCTATTTTTATATGTTAACATTTTGTCTATATTATATAAAACCTCACTAAACTTTGAGTCAGTTGCATATATAATCCTGACATTTCAAAGTTTTAATTTTAACATTTTATGTTTTTTATTATTAAACATTTTGTCTAAATTATATAAAACCTCACTAAATTTTTATATGTTAACATTTTATGTTTTTTATTATTAACCCCCTACTGTAATTAACCATTATCTTTCACGAAAAAAAAAAAAAAGAAAAACTTTCAACGGTAACATTTGAAGTCTTTGCTAAATGTCCCACCTTTGGTGGCAACTTTTGATATTGCCACTTAAAGGTGCAACTTTCAGGTGTGGCACCAAAAATACCGCTAAATGTATTACAATCATCGGCGACATATAGGGGAGAGAGTGTCTCCATTGAACTCCCTCTCAATTTTCTTCTATTGACTTTTCCTACTATTGAATTAACTTCCAACAGTTGGGATTTAAGATTTTATAACAATATATTATGTTTTTAAATAAAAAATATATAAATAAATTTAAATTATTAAAATTTAACCTCAAAAGTTTTAGAAGTGTCAAAGATAAATAAGTGAAAAAGCAAATCATATTTTTTAAAGTAGGACAAACTTGTTATTCACAATCATCGAATTTAAGTTTTGAAGATAAACATGACCAAAAATATACTTATAGATCGAATTAGAAGCCCTATATTTTGGCCGTAATGAGCGTGACAAGACAATTTGAATTTTTTTTAAAGATCAGATGAAATTACAAGAAAAGAGAAAATGGGTGTGATGATATTACACGTTTATACTTTATTCAACATAAACGACCGATTGTGATATGAATTAAAGTGATTTTTTTCTCCTTCTCTTGACCAAGGTGTGTGATATGGAAAGCTCTTTATTAGACTTTACAATCATTTCTTCTTTTAACGTTTTGTGGCCAGCAGTCAAATTCCCTCGTTGTAATACCTTGTTTTGTACTCTAACAACCAAACATTCATAAACCATCTCCCCTAAAAATAAATCTCGCCAACTCGTTATATTCCACCATGACTCTTCAATCTTCCTCACAACGTATCATGATCTAACCAATATGTCTTTTCATATCTCATTGATATTTTGTTTTCTTTTGGGTTTTTCAAATATGAATTTCGTTATTATTGTTGCTTGCAATTGTTATTTTATCATCATTTCTATTTGTTTTCCAAATATGAACATGTACTAATGTGTGAGACTACAATTAAGTTGTATCAAACCTGTGAACTCCCGCTTTAAAGCCATTGACGTTTTAATATATGTATCGTTTCACCCATTGGGACTTGTGAGCTTAAAGAAATATTCTTGGAAAAACTTTCTAGGATGAACTATGTATAACCTAACAAGTAGTATAATTTCGAATTTGAAGTCAATTCCCCAATATCTTCTTCTATAAAATCTCTGGAAATATATAATATAAAATTTATTAAAAATCATATTACTTTTGAGTTAGAAATTAATGATATATAATTTATGCTTAAACACAAGCATGCATGAGACTTGTTATAGTGATATATAAGGGTGAATGTGTGTGTATAGGAGCAATTGGGGAGTTTTCCCTAGCATCATTATATTCAACCTAGGGCAAAATTGTCTTGGATTTCTTGCGTGAAAACAGCATATGACACGTAAAATATGAAAAAGCCCTTTTTCTTGGAAAACTCTTCATGAAATGAAAGGAATAGAAAAGACTTATAGGGAAAACTCTAACAACCATAGTCACAAAATAGTACTAATTCGCTTGTAATGATTTTCCAACACCTTGGGACAAATATTATTCTCCATGTCTTCATTAAACTTTTCTAAATTTAGGGTCATTGAACTGTAGGTATAAGCTAGCCCTTTTCTTTTTAGGCCATTCAACTTAAAACTAAAACCTGATACTCCCCCTTAAATTGGACATATTTCTTATATTTATCAATTTTTTTTATATTTACTAAAATTGATGACACCTTAACAATAATCAAGCAAGAAAGCAGTGGATGGAATTAAAGAAGATGATTTAGGTGTTTTAAAAAAAAAACATATCATACAATTAACTAACTAACTTCATTTATTTAATCAAATTTGTTAAATAGGTATTATATGAAGGGTTAGGGGCGTATTAATTATTTATAGGAATGATCGGGAGCAAATCCGTGTATAGGGGAGAGAACAAATGAATGGGGGAAATTGTGGGAACGCCACACTTTAACTCAAAACCTAAAGACTCAAGTTTATAGATCCTTTCACTTTACTATATAGTACTCCCTCTATTTCTATTTATAAGAGTTTTTTTGGAGAATTCTAAGAAAATCCTAAAAAAGCTAATTATATTACTTAATAATATCATATGTTATATTTTATTACATTATATAGTAGTTCATAAGTCAAACAACATAATTTGAAGGAAAACGACAAACTTTAATGTCTTAATGTAATGTAATTATTTTTCTTAAGATTTTTTTAAGATTTTCCAAAAATGTCTTATAAATAAGAATGGAGGGAGTATATGTTAAGCCCAACTTTATCTGATGTGGACTTCCCTCATCAACTAAGTCTACTCGTCACATTTGAATATAAATTCATTTCACTTCGACTCAAATCATTGTGTTGTTATGTATGTGGGTATGGGGAAAAAGTTTTCTTTACCCTCAAAACAGATGCACAAAATTGAGGAGAAGAATATATAATACTATTCATTAACAGTTTTGAATTCACATATACACACACACATATATATATATATAATCAAAACATTATAAAAACATGATTCTTGAATTGTGAACAGCTTAACAAAACCTGCTGAAACCAACAAAACATTAATAAACTTATGGGATCAATTAAAGAATATAGAGGACACTACATTGTTAAAAAAAAAAAAAAAAAAAAAGAGGGCAATACTCTGACCCCTGCTCATGAAAATCAGGAATGTGAGTGAAAGTAAGAAAGGATAGAACACAAAAGAAAAATGATTTATACAAAAAAAAAATAGTGGTCACGTATTTGTACAGAATCTGATCGAAGCCACACTATTTATAATTTATAGTTAAGTAATAAGATTTATTATAACATTATATTTCGAGTTAGTTCCATCCATTATGATGAAAAAGAATATCTTCGTGGGTTATTATTGCGTTGTAACAAAAGAAGTGAAATCGAATTAATTGGGCCCTCAATAATGGATATCAACATCTATTACTGTCGTGTATAACTATATCATCAACATAAAAAGTTAAAGGTTATGAATTGATATGATGATATCGTGAAATCAATATAATATTTCCACATGGTAAAATACGAACGAGACTTCTTCTAAAAAGTCTTGAAAGAATCTGATCTCTTTCGCATTTATAAAAGGGTATTTAAACTTCGTCATCAGAAAAATCATCTTAAAATAATAGTTTTTTAGGTTTTATTTTTAAATTATTACTTCTACTTTTTAGCCAACTAAATTGACAATTTTACTAATGCAACTATTTTTTGGCCACAGGCTAGTTTAAAAGGTAGAAATATAATTTAGAGACGTGATTTCATATTTTATATTAATTAGATACATAATTTTTAAGGAGAGAATTTTAGTACATGACCCTGTAACATTTTATTTACAAATCAAAATTAAAGAAATCTAATATGAAAATGTAATTAATGTTACTCAAAACGATTGAAACAACCATGCTTACTAAAAAGGACACAAAAGCTGAATTAAAGTTGAGACCTTGACAATCAGCTATTAATAACTTGTAAAAATGTTTTTTTTTTTTTGCTTTCGCAAGGTATCCCCCAACCCGGTAGGCTAAGGACTAATCATCCGCTTATTATGGGTTCCTCTATGAGAAGGACATCTGGCCAGAAGATTTAACGCTACTCCATACCCAAGGCCACTTGTTATAATCTTTATAACATAGTACTAACTCTAGTCCCTAATATAAAAACTAGTCGATGGTTGTATTTGGTTTTAAATATGAGACTTCAGTCAACTTTGTCCCTCCTATGTATCATTTTTTTAAAAAAATTATCCCTATTAATTGCACATGTTAAGAATGTTTGCATTAATAATGGGTAGTTTTAATACAAATGCTTTAATAGGATGTTTTAAGAAAATTAACACATATTACTATCAAAAAAGAAAAACGAAAATTAACACATATTTTTAGCACATAACTAACTTAATTATTTTTTAATTTACCTAAATTAGTTAAATAGATGTTATATTAAAGAATGTTGGCAAAAAAATTTATATTAAAGAACATGTGGAAGTACAATTTTTAATACCTATTATTTTCCTATGTCATTGTTGCCATTTCTTTTGCAGTACCTAGTGCTGTGGCATATCACATGTGAAACTTTTTTAGGTTCACAACTCTACTTGACCGGCGCAACATGTTCAATATAATGTAACGAGTCGATAATTTGTGTTTAGGTATTGTTTGGTGGCAATATAAAATAATCTTGTGATTTTAAAAATATGAGGTACGTAATAACAAAAAAAAATAAGTTCAATCATTGACAAATCGAGTTAGTCATTTCTAAAATAATCATTATTGTGCATTATCAAATTATCTAATTAATACCAAAGTTTTTTAACTGACAAGAGTAAAATAATTGACAAATCGAGTTAGTCATTTCTAAAACAAGTACGAGTTAAAAAACTGACGAATTTTGTAATCTGCAAGTATAAAATAATAGTTAGTGTTTTAACAATTCTGTTTCTTAAAAAAGATGAACTTCTCCCATTTTTTAATGTTAACTTCTTTCATACTACTTTGCAGTCTTTAATATAGAACTGAGTTAACTGATTTGAGAAGGAGATTACTTATAGGAAAATACTTAGGTCAAGTTTCTTAAATCTATTTTGTCATGTTCTCCAATTATATGTAATCGTGTGTTCTATATTTGAATTATTATTATTATTTAATTATAAACTCAAATACAATAAATAGGACATATAGTCACATGTGATTAAAAAACTTAACAAAACGGATGTAAGGAATTTAATGTAAATATGGTCCTTACTTATATTAGTTATTAGTAACAACTACATGTTAATTTTTCTAAAATACCATTTTTCATCACGACTATTCTTGGATAAAAACTCCTTAATGTGTATAATTAATAGGGATACTTTAGAAAAAATTATAAATTTGGGAAATAAAATGGGTTGAGATATATAACTAAATAGAATCCTCACTAGCTCTTATATCAAGAATAAGAGTTAATACTCCCTGGTCCTTAATTTCAGTTATTAATATATTCCTCTAGTCTTAAATATAAGACTTCGTTGTAGACACAGAACGAGGTCTTATATTTAGGACCGGAGGGAGTAAGATACATTTTACTTTTTGAGAGATTAATGGAGCTAGATAAATTACTTAACTGTAACTTATGTTATGTATCGTTAGTTATACATACATTTATAAATTAAATAAATTAGTTTAAAAAAAACCGATAAATATAAATACTCTAAGTATGGTTGTTTGAGTGGTATATATATTGTTTAGTTATAAATTCATGTTATAAAAAAGTAAATAATACTCTTAATTCAACTAATAAACTTGCTAAATGCCAGTGATAAATTTAAATTCTTTTAATATAAATTGAATTCCTGTGCATAATTCTTTGCAATTAAATTTTTACAAGTACATGTATCTTTTTACTAGTGGAATGCTTTTCGATATGGGGCACTAAATTTAGGCATATCTTCCATTAAAAATCCGAATATTAGTTTGCTACATTATAATGAATGGGCTCCTTTCATTATACCTAATTGTTATTGATTTTGTGCATAATGTTACTAACGTGGCATTATTAAAAATCCGAATATTAATTGTTATTCATCACGTGTGTTGGTTCATAACAAGAAAGAATCTCGTGTGCATGATTAATTATTGTTTTGGTGTTACGTAAAATAATTTGTTTATTAATCCTAAGTCACACTCGTCTGCTTCCCATGTATGCTCATGCGTGCTATCATTATATATATTACCAAAACAATCTCTCTCTCTCTCTCTCTCTCTCTCTCTCACACGCACATGCTTTCCGACATTCTTCACACAGAATATTCACACACACTTTTCAATTCTTTTTTTTTTTCCCCTTTCCTTTTAATATTACGAATTGTCGGTGTCATCATATCATATACATACAATAACATGATTCCCAACTTTAAATGTGATATCGAAAGACAAATAAAACAACGAATAAAATTATGAGATTTAAAGGTACATATGATGAACCATGCATGTCAGTATTACTTTCTTCAATATTAAATAAATGTTACAAAAGTACGTACATAAAGCATAGAGAAAATACTGTTAAAAAAATAGAGAAAATTTTTATGAAACCCAAAAAAATTGTAATTACTAAAAAATCTCAATAGCAAGTGAGCAGTATTAACCTGTTGCCATTTCTTAGTTTAGAACTTCTCATTGTATACGTTTCTCACTTGTTACAAATTTTTTTTGTGATTACATTTTTTTCTTCGAGACCATATATTTATTTTACTTAAAATGTATCATGCAAAACATCCCTAGTCTGGTGAACTGACTGGATGAGTTTAAAATACATAGAATATAGCAATTTTAAAAGTTTTAAAATATGCATACGTGGAATAATATATACACATGTAATAATTATTATAATTACCATGTTAACTTTTGAAAGGAAAAAAAGAGAGTATTAGATGCTCCTTCGGATTCCTATATAAGCTACTTAATTAATTTGGGGTTAAAAAATAAAATAAATTGGTTAATCTAAACATATGTGATATGATCTTCGTAAAATATCTATATCATCTCTATACTTTTAAACAAGCTAATTATCATAATATTGGATCTTTTTGAATGATTTATATAATCTATATATCTTTTTTCACCAGAATATATAATCTATACATCATTTGAAATTAGATAAAATATATACCTTCTACCTTTTCTTATTACTTGACATCATATATCATATGCCAATTTGAAGTAATATAAATTCCCAATATGCTTGCCATTTAGTCATGTAAAATACTGATAACAGTTTTTACTTGTTATGGGTCCATATGTCTATTTCTAATAAAAGATAAATATGTGCGAGTAAAATATAACAAGGGGGATGCCCTCGTTAAACATGCAACTTGTATTTGTGCCGTTGGATCTCTTAATGTGATATGCATACTATTGTAACGGCTTTCTTTTTAAAAGGTAATATTTTAATTACTTAATCAAGGTAGTTAAAAAAAATTAACCAGTTGTTAGTATGATTTTGATGGTAGAAAAGCTTCAAATTCAATTCTGAAATGCTTACCATGGTAGAGAAATTGAAGAACAAAAAATATCAAGGGTTAAGATTCAATTTTGCTTTATAAGTTTTCACATATGAGCTATATATATATATATATATGTATGTATATGTATATGTATATATAGGTATTTTGATTTTTTTTAATTAAATTTGCCCTGGATGTGTTAAGAATGTAGCAAAGTTGCTAAAATGGTTAAAAATCAATGTTGACGGTTAAAAATATAATGTTGTCAGTTAACCATTTTTAACAGCTAGGATTGATATTACTCCTTTTTTTAACACTTCCGGAATGGTATTCATCTCAAAATTAACTTCCGAAGCAAAAACTTCCACATTAAAATTAGACTTTAAACCCTAATACAATTATTATAAGATCTACTAATGTCCAAAAGAATAAAAGTTAATAGATGACAGCTTTATCATAGTAGAAAAAAGACTACTGTGGTACTAATAAAAGAAGTAGAGCTAAAAGCCATTTTTACCTTGGAAGTATCCACTTGGGAGCCAATTTTGCCCTAAAAGTTTTTGAGGAAACAATTTTCCCCTAGAAGTAGGAAATCTGAAGCAAAAGGACCGTTATTCAAGTTAAGTTTGACTATTAGGTGTAATTTTGTCCTGGAAGTTAGGGCGAATTTGCTACTATTTGTAAGCTTTTAGGTAGAATTGCTCATGAGTGAAAACTTCTGAGATAAATTTGTATATGAACAAAAATGACATAGACGATACTCAAGTCAACTAATAGTCAAACTTAATTGGAATAATGGTCAGAGTAAAATTGCTCTAGATTTCATATTTCCAAGGCAAATTTGCTTCCCGAAAAACTTCTAGAACAAAATTGGCCCACCAGTGAATACTTGTAGGGCAAAATTAACTTAAACATACACAGTTCCAATCTTAAGCCCACATCATATATAACATTCAATAAATAACCTTTCAAAACGTAAAATTTCATTTATTTAGGTCCATTATTCAAAGAAATCCTAAAGTCATAGCATAAAATTCTAAGTTTCATCATGTCCCAAGTGCACTTGGACTAACAAAACATTCGACAGTTCAGCAATATAAGATCTTAAAAATTCTGAGTAACTATCAAATACTCTTAAAGAATCAAATATGCTTTTCTTTTCTTTTCTTTTCTTTTCTTTTTTTGGGGGATTCCCAAGTGAAAAAATTCATCATCAAATCACATATTACCCCTGGTCCTAAATATATAAACTAGACATGAGTTTGGCCATTTTGGTCCTAATTGAATATAATACCTCAATCCAATTTGTCTCATAAATTTATAATTCCCCCCAAAAATCTCCATATTAATTTATTAAAGAGGCATATATCAAATGATACTTAAAATGCACATGATTAGGAAAGGTGTTATAGGAAAACCTACAAACATTTGTTATAAATTACTAACTTAACATATTTCTTTAATATCTACAAATTAGTTATCTAGATCTTGTGTATTAAGGGATCTGAGAGTAATTAATATGAAATGAGGCTTTACAATAATAAAAGTAAAAGCCTCAAGATTTGAATGCTTTGCCCTTTAAACCGCCTAATGAGGGTGTCAAGTACAACATACAATATAAAAACATGTAATAACACACATACTTTATGTTTTTCAAATACTGTCCTTATTTTCTCCTTAAAGCCTTTGACTGAACTCATGGATTAAGAATTCTCCATATGATCACCACCTAAGTACTTACATCATTTCTAGTCATGAGATCGATATAGCTCAACCAGAGACTATGTGAGCTCACAACAGGACCATGTGTTTCCTCTCCTTTGTACTTATGCCAGTGACAATTTTTCTTTTAAAAAAAAAAATTCCTCCACCGATATCAGTAGTGCTATTAGCAACCGACTAGCTGATTCAATTTGCGCGAATGTAGGTGCTAGGGACGGTTTTCAAATAGACCATTTCTATCAAATTACTTAGTGACGGTTTCAAGAATCTAAATAAAACTTAATAGTAATTTTTTTCTTAACTACCACTAAACCCAGCACAATTGTTTATCTGATTTGCTCGTATTCTACCTGTCTCTAACGCTATCTAGTAGCAAATTTTTGAAGTAGAGCCTTTTGCTATTACTTTAGTGGCAGATGGTCATTCATTAAACATTATGGCATTGCAATATTTAGTGTAAATTACGAATTTTGACCTCACTTCTTTAACAGCAATAGCATAATAACTATAACCACGGCTATAATATGTGTCTTTCATAGCTCAATATCTTATTTGCCCAGTAGGTTCAAGCATATTCATGCTCATTATTACTTGTAGTGATTTGTTAATTTAATGAGAAATTTTTTCTCACAAATTTCTCAATGAAAAAATACCAACAACCATGAAAATCCTCTTACTAAACAACTACTAATTAATATAAGAGACATAATCTCCATTGTTTCTTAGATAATTCAGCAAGACAAACAAACAATTTTCATTTATCATTTTTAAAACTTATTGTAGGGTTATGCTAACAACCATTTACATATTTTCACAAAAGACACTGTCCATTTCAATTCATATTTTTCTGTGAACTATTTTTTTCCCTTTATCCCCCATCTATTTTTGTAGCTTTAATTTATCTCCACTGATTTCAAAATAATTATTGTTGTCCCAACTTGGTTTTTCCTATAACATCACTACATCCTAATAACAACTATTTTAGTTTGCTGGCAAAAGAGGGGGAACAAAGAATAACAACCATTCCTTCATGGCCCTGCTATCCACTTGAAAAATTCTTGAGGGGCCATCAAATTTCATTCAACAATATAATATATGACTTCTAATAAAAACAAATCATTATGTGTCGTTTATCTCGCGCCCTAAAATTCAGGACCATTTTCGTTAATAACTTTCAAATCTTGACTACTTAATACTGTCCACTATTTGTTTTTGTTTTTGTTTTTTGTTTTTTTTAAAAGAGCTTGCAGAAGACAAATGAAAATGGTCTGTATTTATTTAGCTAGACCCGTCATTCGATTCTTTAATATGTATATGAGAATAGAAAAACAAAATCAAACTGTTTTTATAAATTACATACGTCTCTCACTACCAAACTCAGTACTACCTCTTGTCCTTAATACAAGATCATTGAGAGATATACTAATTTGACCAGCAAGCCCTAGCAAAAGGACAATCAAAGAACACAATGTTCTATAGATTCATCATTGGTAGAGCAGAAAGAACAAACCTATGTGGTGTCCCGATCGACGTGACGTCTTCTCGAAGAAATTAAAGGCGGTGGTTGGTAGAAGACATTGAGCCAACTTCCAAATGAATAATTTAATTCATATATGTCTAACTTTAACAATGTCCTTCCAAAGCAAGGAAATATTACAAGACAGATCGAACTGATTCTTATCCAAATATTTCTGGATCATGATTTTGCTCACCAGGGATTGTTCACTATTTATAATTCTCCACATATGCTTGCCTAAGAGAGCAATAATTGAACTGTTGAATGCGAAGACATTGTTATACACCCAGTTACATTATATTGGTTCTGAGCAAAAAAACAGTTACATTATATTGGTTCGCAAGGAAGTTTCCTTAAGTTATTACTCTGTGCTGAAAAACCCCGGAAAAGATTTTCCATCTTCATGGGAATTTTGAGATAGTAAATAGAAAATCATAAATCATTTCCCGCAAAATTACATTACAAATAAGTCAATTAGAAAATATTAAACCCAATTACTCCCGCATTTTTGCAATTACATTGTAATGGGCAAATGTCATTGCTTATGTGAAACACTAAATTAACATTTTGACCAAACACTTTACCAATTATTAGTCAAAGATTAGATTATCATTGCTAATTATAGCGCTAAGTATATCAAAAAAATGTAATAAATTTTTAGGGAATGACTTATGAATTTTCACACTAGTTTAATTTACAATTCAACTTATGTAAAAAAAACGATACATTAATAATATTCATCTTTAAAACATACCTGAGTCTATATATAGAACTTTTTTTATTTTATCTTTCATGATAATTTTTTACAAGCTAATTTGTTTAACTTATAAATTGATATATATTCTAATGATTTACATTTTTTTAAGAGATATCATGTTATTTATATTATAATTTAGTAACTCATTTAGTATATAGATATATATTTGAAACACATTGGTCCAAACTAAGCTTTTACGAGCAATCATAGTAGGCTACATTATTATGTCCAATTAATTCCCTTAATTATATTGGGAGAATATATCTCTTTCAAGGCCCTTGAAAACCACATATAATTGCATTGAAAAACTTCATTATAGGCCTTAAATCCTCAATTGGAATTACATTTTACACTTCAATCACTAAAACATCAATTATTTATGTAAAAATGCCCCGACATTATTGCATGAAAATTGAAAGATTAGAACAAATAAGATGTATAAATGATTAAAAAAAGGGTAAAGTTTTGAATATAAGTGGAGACATTCAGGATAGATATGAAGCCTACTTTTACAAGTTGTTTCAATGATGTAAGCGGAGGTTTGACTCTGAACTTGGAGGACTTGTCAACTAGTGAGGAGAAACGACATTTGGCATTTAACCGTAAGATCTACATTGGAGAGATTAAGGCATCTCTTCAGAAAATGGACAATAGCAAGGTCATTCGACGTGGCAGTATTCCTATTGAAGCACATAGATATTTAGGGAAAGGAGGGCGTGTTGTACCAAACTAAGATCTTTAATGAGATTTTCCACTCCAATAGAATGCCTTGTGAAAGGAAGAAAAGCACTTGGTCCATATTTACAATAATAAAAGGAGGTATTTAGAATTGTGCTAGCTGTAGAGAGATAAAACTTATGACCAATATGTGAAATTGTGGGAAAAAGTGATTGAACATAGGTTGAGGGTGGAAACTTGCCATATTAAAAACCAATTTAGATTTATGCAAGAGAGATCCACAACATGAGCGATTTATTTACTAAGGGTGTTAATGGAATGGTTCTTTAAAATGACAAGTTTATTGTTGTGCATGATCAAATTAATTAGCAACGAAGTTTTTTGAGCGGCAAGTAAGGGTTAAAATTTCTGAATTGGGCAAGTTAGTTTTCTTAACTACTATGAGTAACTAAATCACAAATTTTGTAAGGGTCATAACAAAAGCATATTTGCATTTTGATTTAGAAATTTGTCTCGATTATTTACTTAACAAGTACTATCTCTGATCCTAATTATAAAATTCAGTTGACTTTTTAAAGAGATTAAAGAATTTAAATAAGCTACTTAATCATATAATATGTTATGTTTTATTAGATTACATATTGGTTCATAAGTCAAATAAATTAATATGGAGAAAAAATTAAAATATAAATACTTTAAAATAATTAAATTAGCTTCATTAATCTTTTTAAAAAAGTAATATGGTCTTATATTTAGGATCGAAAGTTGTAGGAGTTAACAAATTGATAAGATCAGGTTAATGTTTAGACAATTATGAGTAACTAAAATTAAACGTTGTATGATTGCATCGGAGGCATAACAAGTCCATTTGCGTTTTAATTTTTAAATTTCACGGTTCTTTAAATTATTGAGAAGTACTGAAATTCTCCCATTTTTAATGTTATATTTTTCTTAATAATAGATAATACTAGTTGTCTATTATATTTCATATTATCACATGTATTTACTTATTGATTTCAATTTAAAATTAATGATACATCGTATCCACACATCTATATTATAGCAGTGTAGTATATGCATATAGTCAAAGATTTAAAGCTCTCATGCAATTTTCTTTTTATATTTGTTGTATAATATATGTGCACATACATATGATCTTATTAGTTTATTTTTACAAGGCTGCTAACGAATTGATAGAGACTCAATTTACTCATTTCCATAAAGTAATGGATATTTTTATTCAAACCAGTGAAGAAACGGTTCATACAAATATTTTTGCTTACTATTTACATACCAATAAATCAACCACTAATTAAATCAGTATCATTCCGGTTAGTTCCATACATATCATGTTTACTAATGTGCCAGCACCCATCGCGTAATTTTTTGATTAATTTTTAAGTCACATTCTAATCCTTCCCATGCATGCATGCGAACATTATATGTTACCAAAACCCTCTATCTTTCACTTTCTGACATTCTTCGCATATAGAATATTCACACACACTTCAATTAAATTTTTCATTCTTTTTAATAGTACGAACCGTCAGTGTATCATATCATATACATACAATAACATGATTCCCAACTTTAAATGTGACCTAAAAAGACAAATACGATTATTATATTTAAAAGTACACAGAATATTCACACACACTTCAATTCAATTTTTCGATCTTTTTAATATTACGAACCGTCAGTGTCATCATATCATACACATACAATAAGATTATTATATTTAAAAGTACGTATGCATATTGCATACCATTATTACTTGCCTCAATAAGAAAAATTAATGTTAAGGGTTTAAACCTGTATTTCCCAAAAAAAAAAAATCAACGCTAAAAAAAGTTGGTACCTTAAATATGAAGAAAATTATTATGAGTTCCCAAAAAATTGTAATTACTGAAATGTCCCAATAACAAGTGGGCAACATTAACCTGTTATTATTTTCTACACTAGAACATATCATTGCATATTGTTCACTCATTATGAAACTTTTTAGTGATTACATTTCATTATGGAGACATTATATTTATTTTACCCAAAATATATATCGGGAAAAACTTCCCTACCATGTATTGGGTATATGACCATTTGGTCTTAATTATAAAACCATTTTGTAGACACAAAAATGGGCCTTATAATTAGAACTAAAGCGAGTAATACATAAATTTCATATAATATGGAAATTTTAACAGTTTTAAAATATGTGTACGTGGCTTGTTATTTACACATGTAACAATTATTATAATTGACAAGTTAGCTTTCAAAAGAGGACAAAAGGATTAGATACTCCCTCAGATCCCTATAAGAGCTACTTGAGTAAATTGGGGAGATTAAGAAAATAAAATAAATTGGTTAATTTGAAGAGACATGACATGATTTTTTTTTGTAAAATATCACCATCATTGGCATCCATATATGTTTAAACAAGCTAATTATAACAACATTTCCGGCCGTTTTTGGAATGATTTATATCATCTATATATCATATGCCAATTGTGAAGTAAGATAAAATATATACCTGCTATATTTCTTAGTACTTCATTATAGCACATATATATCATATGACTATTCGAAGTAAGATAAATTCACAATATGCATGTCATTTAGTCATGTGCAATAAAGACGTAACGGCCTTTATTTTAATGGGTCCATCTGCCAATTGTTAATAATAAATAAAATAAACGGAGGAGGAGGGGGGTTTGTCCTCGTTAAACATGCAACTTATGTTTGTGCCGTTGGATCGCTAAAATGGGATCTGCATATTATTATAACGCCCTTCTTTTTTTAGGAAAAAAATAGTTTAATCACTCCGTCATAGTATTTAAAGAAATTAGCTAGTTGTTAGTATGATTATCATGGTAGAAAAACTTCAAAATCAATTCTATAATGCTTATCACGGTAGGGAAACTAAAGAACCAAAACAAAATAAAATACACAGGTTAATGTTCAAATTCTGATATAATTGAGCATTGATTTGTTTTATTGAAATTGAGCCTTGATTTAGAGAATAGCTTTTGCCCTCTTTAATTACATATGAAGGTTATAATCGGACCATGAGTTTCCTCTCTTTCGCATACTTGCTACAGACGGTTTTCAATAATCCAAATATAGTGACAGTTTTCATGAGCCTCAAAAAAAAAAAAAGCTTAATGGTAATTTTTGTCTTACTACCACTTTAACTACTACAAGAGTTTATCAATTTTGCTCGTATTATATGATTATCTCTGGGGCTTGTTTGGTATGAGAGATTTGGAGGGAATGGGAGGGAAACTTTTTATGACTTAAATTTTAAAAAAAAAAATTAGAGAAATGGAGTTGAAAATTTTTAATTAATTTTTCTTACTCTTTTGTTTTACATATTGTTTTTATTAAAAGTTTATAACCTCACTTATCCAATTTTCTTATATCAAACTCTTAAAAAAAACTCTCTTTCCTAAACACATTTTTTTACACCAAAAAAAAAGTTATAGCCGTTGCAATCGTAGTAGGGAACATAATTATGTCCATAAATTGTGTTCTTTTGGGCGCATGGTTAAATAATTAATTCCGTTAATTTGGATAATGTCTTGGAAGGTCCATAAAAATCGCATAATTATATTGCATGAAAAAACTTCATTACGGGCATTAGAAGCTCAATTGGAATTAAATTCTATTGTTCAATTATTATTGAAACCACAATCTCATCTATCTTTAATAAAGTAGTTACATCAAATTATAAATCACTTTGTATCCTCTTTTAAAAAAGAGCGATCGTGACATACGCCAACCCTGAACATTCATTTTTAATTTAAAACACATCCAACTCAGTTGTGGATTTATTCAAGAGATATAAAGATATATATACGTGTGTGTGTGGGCAACGGTGCAAAAGCACCTATGTAAATGTTTCAAATGTGTATTTGGCACCATTTATATTCTTTGGGTGTAAAATACTCATGAAAATTTAAAAATGGGGCAAAAATGCTAATTCCATTAATTAATCCTAACATCCATTTTGTGGGTCTCATTTAATAATTTTTTAATAACATTTTAAGAGTACAGGTGTAAAAATACCCATATACAAATCTTAGAGGTGTGTCTGGCACCATTTAGAATCCTTGGGGTGTAAAAATACTTATGATTATTATAAAAGAATTAGGACAAAAATATCACCTCTTTTAATGAAGACAAACGTGGTTTAATTTATTGTTTTGTAAGCCCCATGTTAAACATTTTTTTATTTCTAGCCGAGTGCAAAAATAATTGGTTTGGAAGGATGTGATGGTGCAAAAAGAAAAAAATCATATACAATGTTATGAGGACAAAAGTACTAGCTCTGTTAATGAAGGCAAACATTAATTAATTTCTAGTTTTGTAGGCCCCACTTTAATAATTCTCAGATTTCCAGTAAGATGCAAAATTACTTATGATCAAAGGGGACAAAAATACAAGCTCCGTTGTTCGCACTGCAAGTATATGGGTCGCGCTAAATAATAAAATAGTAAGTAAAGATCGTTCATACATAAATTTGTCAACAAAGTGATCAAATAGTAGGCTAGTAAATTTACTAAGTGAAAACAAAGTGAAAACTAATTCGAAAACCAGAGTAGTTGTAAAAGCAATTGATTCTTTTAACTTCTAAGATTAAATGGGTTCTAGGATTATTTTTTCCCTTTTGCACATCATAAAAATTGGTTAACTTCCTCTCTTTTGGCAATGCAATTGACAATATGTGTTAGTCTAAGGTTCAAAAGCACTTGACTAAACTCTCTCAAGTCAAAATTAAGTTTTTATCTTCATTAAAGTGCACAATCTATTGATACAATTAGTGAAAATTAACATTAAGCTTCAACCTTAATGTGACAATGCAAGGCTAGTAAATATATCTCTATTTTACTAGCAAACCATCCATTCATCAAGCAAACTTCAAGT
>JBAGKO010000012.1:13464965-13480534 GCA_037177275.1 Acacia concinna
CACAAACTAGGACTCATTTTAAAGCTTGTAGAGTCCTCTACAACACTGTAAAATCTCAGGGGAAATGGACATCATTTACCCCATTAAAAGTCTACACGAAACAGAACAAGTGCCACTGGCCAGAATCAGGTTTTCAGCATTGTTGCTCTGACTTCACAAAATCATATCTCTTAGATTATAACTCCAAAATGCATGGTTTTGGACTCATTAAAAAGCTTTATAAGTCCAATTTACCTCTGCCAAATTTCAGAGCAAAAGGAATCCATTTGCTCTATCAAATTCCTACACAAATCTAATAGGTTCAGAATCAAACCAGATTTCGGAATTGTTTCCTTTTGTTTACACTTACATATCTAGGGTCCATTGCTTCTAATTTGGTACTTTCTCTACAGCCCAACATGCAAGCATACACATACACATTTCCACTCAAGATTTCAGAACCAAAGTGACAATATACCTATGATTTCAGACCTCAAAACATAGGCATCAAATTTCAGTTTTCTTCCCTATTCCAGAACAAAAGCTGAAGCACAACCACATCTATATGGCTTTCCCAGAATTCCAGAACCAAAACAGAATTTGACATACATACATTCAGTTTTCGGTTCCCCCTTTTCTTTGCTAGAACATAACCTAAATGACCCCTTTTGATTCAGCATATATATACATACTCCAAAATTCCAGTACGAAATCAAAACACGCACACTCACACACATATTCTCAATTCAACAACATCTTCGGTTCAAAGGCAACCCCATTCGATTTTCCCATTACAAAATCAAATCAGAATATGTACACAAACTTTCGGCCAGCAGCAAGCAATTTGATTCAACCCATAATCTCGATTCTTGAAATCAAAAGAGCTAAAGGGGAAAGGAGAAATTCGGACTTACCAATTTATATTCCTTTTGTCTTCGGTTCCAGCTGCTACAGCTGAATTAAAATGCAGAACAAAAACTCTCGCTCTCCTTCCAGCAGCTTGAAGCTTCCTTCGGTTTCTCTCCAACTTCAACCGAAAACGAAAATGGCAGCTGCAACACCGAGGACAATCGCCGAACACTCTTCTCTAATTCTCGGTTTCAGCTGTTGCATCGAACAATACTCGGATTCTTGCTCTCCTCGGCAGCAACAAGCGAGTAAGCTGTAGCGATTTACTCTCCCACTCACTCTCTTTTCTCTCGGCTTTCCACTCCCTTAGCTCGCCGAAGAACAAGGAACAGCTTTCTCTCGGTTTCTCTGCACTCTTGCCCGAAGAAAATGAAAGGGAATGGAATAGGTTAAAGTTCTCTACTTTTACCCGTGGAGAATGGAAATGGATTAATAGGCTAATGCTCTCTCTCTCTCTTCCTCTTATGCCGTGGCTCACATATCATTGGATGGTCAACATTCTCTTTGACCAAATGAAGAAATCTAATTGGAGGAAAATATGTGGCTTTGATGCTTCTCTTCATTCACCTCCGTGAAACAATATATATATAAGAATGACTAGATGAATTACAATTTAATTGCTGCCATATTCCCAAAATAATTTACATGTACCAATAATTCCCATATCCTTAAAATCAACTAAGTCTTTAATTATTTTCCTCAAATTACACATAAAATCATAGGATTATGATTTTATTATAATTTAATAAGGTTCCTAAAAATTGGGATATTACAACTACTCTAGTGCCCTCTCTTTTGGCACTTACTGAGTATAAGGATCATGCATGTGACTTTACCTCTATCATATAACCAAGGCACATAAACAGGGAGTCATACCTCTCAAATATAACATGCTAGCTCAACCACAACATAGTAAACAAGCATAAACAAATAGCAAACAAGAAAGGCATTATAAGTTAAAGTTAAATATCCTAGCTACCCAGTACTCCTACACAATGTTGGCGTCTGTTCCTCTACTTCTGGAACTACTGGATCACTGCTCTGCAATGCCTATACAAACAACAATTAAAGACATTACTGTGTGCCAATAGCAATATACCACAAACCCCTCTTCCTTTCACACTTAGGACCTATGGTTTCTTAGTATCCAAAATACATCCCTCCCCCTTGGCTAAAACAGTTGGACAACATTTCCCTTTTAGAAATGCCCTAACAGAACTACCTAGGCTTGGATAGTTGGACAACACCTCCCCCTTAGAAATGCTATCTTGGACTAGGACATTTGGATAGCACCTCTCCCTCATAAATGCTATCTGAGTTTGGGACAATTGGGCAGCACCTCACCTTAGAAATCCTATTTCAATCCAGGATAATTGTGCAGCACCTCCCTTTAGAAATGCTATCTAGAATCGGATAATTTGGGTAGCACTTCTCCTTTAGATAGGCTATCTAAGCATATACAATTGGGTAGCACTTCCCCTTTAGAAAGGTCCTAAGACTATAGAAAAGGAAAGGATGGGTATTTATAGTTTAAGATTTTAGGTCCTTAAGTGTAATTATTTGGGTCTTTAGGTGTAATTTTCCCAAAAACTTTTAGGTGTCTCCTTCCCCTCATGACATGTGTCATTTTCTAGAAGATTTTACTTGGTCCAAAAGAATAAAAATGTGCCACCTCATTAGTGGCGTCCATGCAATTCCTCTAACTCATTTTCTACCAACAATTTCCTCCGTATCGGCCAAAATATTGGAAAAATTTCAAAAATGAAATAATCCTTCAAAAATTCCCCACAATTCTTTAAAAATAGCAAAAGGCTGCCATAAAATTTTTAATGTATTTGGATATCTAGAACTCCCAAAACTAATTTTTCTTTCAAAAGTCCATTATCCAAGTGAATAACCGATCTCAACAATTTTTTCTAATATCTTTAGACTTTTTCCTGACCTCCTGATAACTTTAAAATAATTTAAAATAATATACTAATTTTTTCTAATTCCAATCCAAAACATTGAGGTCCCTATATATTGCTATGGTCAATTTTTGGCCAAAAACTCAATCCGGCAAAAAATTATTAAAATATTCAAAAATTCATTAAAATTTTGTTAGACTTGCAAAAATTATTTTGATAATTTTATACTTTTTTGAACACTCTATAATATTGACTGGGATTTTCTAGAACTTTTTAGGGCTTTCAGACATGACCGCATTAAATTCACACGGACTAAGTACTGGCAAGATTTTTCATTTAAATTTGAAAAATCATAATTAATCCTACAAAATTCCAATTTGGATAGGGCAAAGCCCTATATGACCCTTATTAAATCTACTATATAGGAAAAAAATTTAATTCAGCAGTTCTCATGTACAAAATTTCAAATTTTATGATACCTACTACTGTCGCAAGACAACTTCCAGAATCATTACCCAACTTTAAATATCTGTATCTCCCATTTTACTTGTCCAATTATTATAAATTACCCATTAAATTAAAGCTTTTTGGGTATCCTTTATTTATAGAAAATTTCATTGGTGCTAGCTTTCATCTGGCTAGAAAGAAATATCTAACAATCAGTATCCCATAAAACAACTTCCAGATTCTATACCCAAATTTCAAAAATCATAATTAATTCTAGAAAACTCCAAGACTAATTCCAAGCATACTATAAACCTGTTTAAGTTTAATTTCAACTAAAAATATCTTTTTCTAGACAAAGTAGTCGCATGTTTCCCAGAAATTTACCAAGCCTTGACTATTCTAGATTTAGTTCCAGAAATAGTACCAAATTTGAAAAATCATATCTTTTGATCCACTGATCTAACAATTATTTTCTACCCATAAAGTTAAAGCTCTGGATGTACTTCTATAAAATTTGATAAGATTTGGACAAGGTTTGACCATCAAAAATACCTCAAAACCAAACTATATCTAGAAAACAAACCATTAAGCAGCATAAACAACTAGAATCAAGAAGAGGTTGATGGTGTAAGTGATTACCTCTTGATCTTTACTCTTTCCCTCTCTAAACCAAAGTCTATAGCCCCTTTTGCTCTTGATTTATTCTTGATACAAATGATTTGAAGGATCCAACCATTAGAAGGGGTTGGGAGCCAAGAATCAAGAAACAAATGGAAGATTCAAGCTCAACTTACCTTGGAACCAGTTGCCTCTTCCTTCATTCTCTCTCTCTCTCTGGCCTATTGGCTACAGAAAATATGGTCAACCCATGCCTCTTCAACTAGCTTTATCCACTTAATCCCATCCGCTCAAATTATTAAACTAATCAACTTTAATCCTTGTCCACTTATTATACTCTTTCCCTTTCTAGATATTTTAATTAGTAATATCAAATCTTGGCCCTTCGTTTTGGCATTCTCATCTTATCCTTGAGATCATATTTAATCATCCCTTTTTATCCTTGTATGAGCCACAATTTGCAATTGTACAATTATAATTTAACTTTAGTAATTTATTTTTACTATAATTCATTTTTGGGCTCCATTTTACATTATTTCTCAAAAATAATTCTTGAAACTATTTTTAATAATTTATTTCAATGATTTTTCATATGAAACTCATTCTTCTCAATTCCAAAGCTCAATTTTGTCCAAATTCATCTTCTCAAAGTTTTCCTTTTCTCTTGACTCTATTGCCTTCATAATTTTAGTTAATATTTGAAAATTTATAACTAATGCTACAAATGTCCAATTGAGATGATTTTAAAGGTTATATGACCCTTATCTAGTATAGTTTAAGAGAAAAATATATCCATAACATTTATAGATTCATATCAATACATTATCCTACCAATTGATCACTGCCCTAGAATTTGCCAGTTTTTTCATACCTAACTTTAAAAACTTTGAACCCTCAATGTATACATCCAAATCGCACAAATGATATATCAAATTGAAGCTTGACATGCATACATTTAGACTAGAAAGTTTCACAATTTTTTGACATCATTAGCTTAGAAAAAATGAGGCATAACAAAACTGCCATCATCCTCATTGAAGAAATTAGCCATAACTTACTTTGGCCATAATTCTTACACCAAAATCTGCTAATTTATTCATCTTATCTTGTCATATTCTCAAAAAAATTTGGTGAATAAAGCTTGAGATGTTAGATTGATTGCACCAAATATGTAGTATAGGGCACAACAAGTCATTCTTCTCAAGGAGTTATTCTATTGGAATTCTTAAGTAATTTCCTAATTTCTAACTAAACTAATTAGTAGGTTAATTAGGGGGGTTTTCATTCTTCAAAACATTCTAGTATACATTTTATTGATACCCACTTGATTCCAACCTTTGCTAACAATCTATTTAGTGACAAAGAACAGGTTATGAATCACTTGGAGAAGTTTGGAGGAACAAATCAATAAAGTGAAGATTGTGTCAGAAGCATTAAATGCAACTTGCCCAATACGGCAATTATCTTCATCTTCCTTCTGTCAACAACTTCAACAGACATAATCATGACCAATATGGAAAGTCCTTCAACGGATATTGATCAGAAGAATGAACCAATGTCAACGGCTACAAATTTGAGTCTAACGGACATATCAACGGACATTGAATTCCTCGACTATAAATACACACCATTTATGACGAGCAACCAACTCTTAGCGCTATCAATACGAATCATTAATTTTTGAGTGTGTTGCATATATTGTATCATTAATTTCATTGTGAGTTTCAGTGATTATTATTCCACTCTTTTGAGAGAGTATTAATTATTCACTATCTTTACACTTGAGAGATACTCAAGGTTGGTTGGGAACCTTGAGTGGGGGACTTAGATCGAGCTTTGTAAGGGGGAGTAATCCTTAAGAGTCAATCGAGTCTGTACTGAGGCACTAAGAGCTTGTGATTAATCTTAGGGATAGAGTGGAACTCAGTGATAACTGAGAACTGGATGTAGGTCAGGAGTTTGACCAAACCAGTATAAACTCTTATGTTCTTGAGTTTAGTTGAAAATTTTTAAAACACCCAATTCACCCCCTATTTTGGGTGATTAGCTTGCTCTTTCATTGGTGACCTGTTACTGACGGGCACTAGGCTGGAGTACATGCTGCCAACCTACCATCAAAGCTCTAGTGTAGACTAATCACAACTCCGGGCATAAATTAAAGTATTGTTTACAGGAGAATAATACTTGTTCATGAAAAGTTGCAAACTTGTCTTTGAAGAGTAGAATCATCAATAAGTATGTAACTCTTAATGAACATGTGACATGTGAAATCCTTTTATGCACAACACATGAACAAATGTTAATGACCAAGTATGTAATTCTTTATGAACAAGTGAATACTTCTATGATCAACACATTAATTTATGAGAGAGTTTGGTCAACATCCAACCAATAGCAGCTGCTTTGGCTTGGCAATAGCAGCTGCTTTGGCTTGGCAATAGCAGGTGACACGTCACTAAAGCTTCGACAATGATCAAATCTTTAAATTTTTAGAACAAAAATAAAGTCAATGACATTATTGTCTTTTTATTTACAAAACTTTTTTCATTTTAGTCCTTACTCCTATAGTGAAATTTTATAATGTTTTGATCCTTGACTAAAATAAATTTAGTCTTGTCATCCTTTAATAAAATTCTTCCTAATAAATATGTAGGAAATGTTTTGTGTTTTAAATGCCCTTAATTATAAGTAGATAAGTGAAAGTGAGAAAAAAGAGGAGAGAGAATGTACAGGGAAAAGATAATATTCCCTCTATCACAAAATATAAAAGACAACTATCATATTTACTCTGTCCCAAAATATAAGAAACATTTGAAGAATGTCTTGTATTTTAATTCTTTTTTTTTTCAATTTTGCCCTTATTTAATACTAATGTATTAATGCTTATTTTGACCATAAAAATTATCATTCCTAATGAGAGAAAAGAGGAGGTAGGGAAAGAGAGAGTCATAGACTTTAATAAAAGTATTTCCTCTCTTATTTTATATCTCCTCATTAATAAGGGTATTTTAGTAAAACTGAGTAACAATTCTGACATATTTATTATTATTAATCAGTACTTCGAATCATGAGATTTAGTTAAATGTTTCTTATATTTTAAAATAGAGGAAGTAATGAAAGAGACTATAATAATTAAATATCGCTACTACATGAATATATAATACAAAATACTTAATAGTTAAAATAAACTATCGTTGATTTTCGAGAAGTGGGATCCACAAACATGAATAAATGGCAGTTCTAAACAAGATTGTTAAATATTTTTGTTAATTACTCTGTTTAATACTAGTTGAAGAGGATAATTGTTGAGAACATAGAAAGGCAAAGTTTGAGAAAACTAATAGCTAAGGGTTCTAAATAAAAATCATTAAATTTGTTAAGTATTCTCACATATATTCCTATGGTTTTATATATATAATACTTCTAACATTTTTCATATAGACCAAGGAAAACATTAAATCTTATTAACTCTATTATGAAATTCAACAATTTTTCAACCATGCCCCTGTTTAATATGCATAATATCAAATGAAAATAAAGTCAATGTAACAATAATTTAAGGGATAAATTATACCTTCATATTAAAATTTTAAAGAGATGCCTTATAAATAGGACAGAAAAAAAAACCCTTCTCTCTCTACTCTATATATAGGACCAGAGAAGTACTTAACTATTCAAACTTAATAACCATTATATATTGATTATGTATTTCGTTTTAAAAGAAAATGAATCTCATATTTAGTAACTACAACAAGAATAACAAAATCTTATATGATTATGTGGGATCAATGAAATTGATCAATTGATGTCATTGAGCTCGACCAAAAGCTAAATCTTAGGATAAATTGTTAACTAAGGTATCTTGTCTAATGAATTCACGGCCATGAAAATAATACTCAGTTGTTAAATACATACAATGCCGTGAAATTAAATTTCTAACATTTTTAATACATAACAATTGCTAATTAATAACCGTTAAATAAAATTTTCAAAACCTTTCGTCCTCCTCGTGCTAATATATGTGCTTCTTCATTCTCCAATCAGCGTGGGAATCGAGTACTCTTTTATTATCCACTACTGCGCACTAGGGATGTGCACAGACTAGACCAAACCAGTTTTGAGATCAACCAGGGTCTAATGATCTAGAGAGAACATCGGGTTGTACAAAGAAGCTTGTGGTCCAATTTGCTCCATCACCAATCCGAAGTTGGGCTAAACTAGACGGTATATGGTCCAAGACCTAAATTTGATTTTTTGTTGTTGCTCTTTTTTCTATTTGGAAAGGCAAAATTTGAACTTATTAAACATAATTAAAACCATAAAAATGCACATAATAATATAAAACTTATCACATAAAATTAAACGTCATAAATATATAAGAATCTCCAACAACAATAAAAACATATGTTAGGAAAAAAAAAGATATAAACTTGATAAACAAAATTAATATAATAAAAATACCTACAGTCATATTAAAATCATCCTAAAACAATAAAATTTAACTGTAAATCCTTGAAAAATCATTAAATAAAATGTAACACCTCAATTATAAAATACTAAAAAAAATTTGACATGGACCAAGTGGTATGGTCACTGTATCTTCTATCTTGAACACCATCTAGCCCAACTACTAACTAGTTTAGTCTCGTACGATTTCATTATATATATTATTTATTTGGATTGGACTAGACCAGCTTTGATTAGGCTAAACTACTGAGTTTTTGCGCCCCTCTACTGTGTGTATTACTCCTCTTCAATTTCTAATGCGTGCAATAATGGTTCAAACCCGTCACTTCCAATATTTTAAAACTCCCCATCTCCAAATTTATTTCAAATTTTTCTTCCTGTCCTCCTCCCTTCTCTCAATCACATGGTGAAACGCAGTGCTGATATATAATTGTTAGACTATCGTCGTGTTATCTTTCACCTCCTCCTCCCTAACCTCGGCCTTTTCCTACACCTAAATTAAGAAATATAATTAATAATACGTAAATTTGGAGTGTTTTTTTTTCTTGACTTTGTCTATAGTGTGTATTTATAATTATAATTTTTGGTATCAATAAAATGGATTTATGTTGGAAAAAAGAAGAAATGAAACATGCTAGATTTCTATGTAACTTGCGTTTTTTTTAAATCAAATATGTAAGTAGTATTTTTGTCACATACACATTTTCTTATTTCATATGCTATGTTTCATGTCCTTTATTCTTGCCTTTTTTTAAAAAAAATCATCACACCAAATTTGACTATAGATTATTAATAAATTATAAGCAAGTTATGTCATCGTGGCTAATTATTTTAACCTTTCCATTTGATACATTTGTCCAAGTAAAATGCATGTTTGATTTATAAAACAATGGAGTTGAAAATTCAATTGGTGATAACATCAATTGCTAATATATAGTTTTTTTTTATCTCTTCAACTTATTCCTTCTCGTCCTAATTAGTTTAAGCTACTTCCTCATATCCTTAATATATAAGACATATTTGAATAATTTGATTATATTAATAAAATTAATATAACATGTATTTTGTAACACGCCATATTTATCTTAATTGATTCTTCATTTCATATCCTTCTTGATTATTGTTGAAGGGGCATTAATAGAGATAAAGAAAAATTGACAAATATAAAAATTATATCTTATATCTAAGACCGATATCAATTTTTAAAATATGTCTTATATTAAGGATAGGAGGAGTATAACTTTTGGGATGTTTATAAATTACTTTATATTTATCTTATAATTTAATTTGCTTTTCATTTTTACCCCAGACTAATCATATGTCTCTCTTATCTTTTTTCCTGTTCATCCTCTCTATAAATAAAGTACATTTGGAGAAAAATTACACTTCTTAAGCATTTATTCTCTTTAATAAATTTTAATCAACTTTTTATTTATGTAATTCATTATTTGTAGCTTATACACAGAATTTAAAGGAGTAATTAACAAGAGGTAAAGGTCTCTCCTTTTCCTCCTCTTATTATTATTTTTTTGTTTTTGCTTTCGTAAGGTATCCCTCAACCCGGTAGGCCAAGGACTAATCCTCCTCTTATTACTGTACTTCACTAGTTAATTAATTAATAAATAGGTTGATGTTACGCTCTAAGTCGTAAAAGGGAAAACCTTTAATCATAAAAAAAAGAAGTTGATGTTAGGAAGTTTTGATAAATTGACTTACATTTTTACCTTGAAATTTTAATTACTTATATATACAATCATATAAATGTTTTAATATGTTTCTTATATTAAGTGCCAATAAAATACTGTTCTTCTGGCTTTATCTAAATTAATCATAATTTGACAATCTACAACATGTTTTCACACCAATCATGATTTGGTGACAGGTCATTATCTTCCAACAAAAGCTATGTCTGTTAAAGTTAATGATATATTTTTATATAAGCAACATGCGTGTGTCGTGAATTATTAAACACCACTAGTAAATTCCATATTATTATATGAACTGTTAAGAAACATGTGATGTATTTTTAAAGTACAAAATGCCAGGGCTTATTTAAGCCAAGGAAAATACTGTTCCATTCAATCGTTAATGCAAGAGTAATATAATTACTTCAGATAGATATATTAAGGAAAGTAATTGAATCACTTATTCATTAAAAAAATTTAAATGAGTTGATTTCTCTAGGATATTATCTTTCTAATTTGTATCATAAGTACTTGTTAATAGAAACCCCCGTTAATATGTACAAAAGTAAACAATATCAATATTAAAGGCATTGTGTATTAAAGTATTACATTGAAAACTAAAATAAACCTTATAACTAGCTTTTTCATTTAAAAGTGAAAGAAGTACAAAATAGTATATAGGCTTCACCTATCAAATATACTCTCTCCAGTTCACAATAGGGCACTTTAACTAATTCATAAAAAATAATAAATAGTAGTTAACTCATTTAATATAATTTAAATTATAACTTTTTTCAATTTTGCTCATTGAAAAATTTGTTTGAAATTTTAATAAATGGGTAAATTATAGATGAGGGGTAAATTGTAAATGATAATTAATTGCAAATACAAAACTGAAAAATGAATATTAATTATCTTATAAGTGCCATATATTGTAGACTAAATAATTCTTTTAGAAGCACCCTATATTATAGACTGGAGAGAGTATATAATTCCCACTCTACGTATAACTAGAACATAACGTTGACCAGCAAAACACATAAGTGCATCATCCTAACGACAAAGTGATTTTCTTGCAAGATAGACAGTGGGTTTCAATTTCCCATAAGGTTAGTTTAACTTTAACCCCTTCTAATAATTGAAAAAGAAAATGTTGACCAGCAATTTTATGGGGCTTTCTGATTTAATCAGATTTAAATATTGTCAAAACTAATTGGGAAAGTTCTTTCAAATGCATTCACGCATACGCAAATAATCTAACTTAAGATTTTATATTTAAGTAGCTAAAACACCTTTCACTGGGGTATGTTTGGCTTAATAGAGGGGAAGGGAAGGAAGGCATTTTAATAGAGGGGAGGGGAAAGGAGGATATGAGAAGGATTTTGTTTTGTTTTGTTTGGATGGACAAAAAGGGAGGGAAGTAGGGGATTTTAATAATGTAAAAAAAGTTATTAGCAACATAGAATGTAATCAACATAAATTAAAATAGATACTAGTCAATGTAAAAAATTTTGAAATGTAGTATCTAAAGGAGAATTAATATTTGTCATGTAATAAAAAAGCTTTACCTGCAACTTTCAAAGTGTGAATATTAATTTGGTTTTGTATTAAAAATATGTACCGAGCGGTAAAAAAATACAACACAATATGATACTAACAATGTATAACAAAAATTTAAAAGAAAGAAAACCTAGACAAATTAAAAAAGAATAAAGATAATGTGCATGTTAATCAATAGAAGCTAAAATATTATAATTTATTTCCAAATGCCTCAAATTTTGGAGGGGAGTGTTAGAAGGGGAGGAGAGGGAAACTTTTAAAATTTTCACCTTACCTCCAAAAAGTTTTACTTATTCAAACAATAGGAGGTGGGCAAAATCCATCAATCCCCTTCCTTTCTATCCCCTCCCCTCACACCAAACAAGTCCTAAGAGCAATGCATGTTAGTATGTTGGCTAGCAAATTATCCAAATACTTCGTTTGATCTTTTCATATAATTTGAAGATGTTAATGAAACTAAATAAATTTCTTAATTTTGACATATGTGACATGATATTTCAAAAATATTTATGTACAAAATTTGGTTATATATCAATTAATAATAAGGTTAGAGAAATTAGTTTAAAGAAAAATAATAAATGTAAGAGATAAAATTTAAAAAAAATTACATTTAGATCAAAATCTACCTCATGCAAACCACGTTTTACTTTAGCACAGGAGGGGTAATGTATTATAAACTGCTGGCTTGTCTCTAATTATAGAAGTTGGTTCTGGCAAAAAAACCATAATTATAGAAATTGGTATTATAGAATACCGTACCGCTATCAAGTGTTTACTAAAAGCCCATGATATCCATGTGACAATAGAATACTAAATGATATGGGATTAAAGTCTATATTTTTTTTTTCTGCCAATGTGAATGTGAACAATAGATCAGGCTGAGCAAAATGCTTAAACATGTGATAATACCAGAATTGATATTCCTTTCAAATTACAATTCTACTATTATAACTTTTATTTATTTATTTATATTTTATTAGGAACCATGGGATTGGAAACATCCGATCTGTTTGATTTTAAGCTTTTCGAATAGCTTTTTAACGATAAAAATTTATTTTAAATTATGTTTTTTCAATTATGTATTATAAAAATAAAATTTGCTTTTAAATTTAAAGGGTTAAAGGTCTTTTTTTTTGTTCCAGAATTATTCACTAGAGGCCAATTTTGCCTCGGAAGTTTTTCAGAAAGCAAATTTGCCCTAACCGTTATCCCAGTTAAGTTTGACAATTAATTGACCAGTGTGTTGTCTACGTCATTTTTGTTAAGGTGCAAATTTACTTCAGAAGTTTTCAAATAAAAGCAATTTTATTTTGGAAGTTTTCAATCGTAACAATATCGCTCTAACTTCTAGAGCAAAATTACAATTACTAGTTAAATTTAACTAGAATAATGATCATGATAAAATTGCTTCAGACATAATACTTTCGAGGCAAAATTATCCCTAATGAATATGTCTAGAGTAAAAATGACATTTAACCCAAATTTAAAAGGTCAAAATCAGATCAACAAAACTTTAACATTGGAGTATGACATGGCAAAATTGCTACATTACATTTTATAAATTTTTAGGGTGACGTTGCTCATAAAAACTTCCAATACTTAGTAGTGTTTCCTATAAAAAACTTTTAAGGTAAAATTGGACTTTACACCATAGAGTACTTTTTCATTGTTCATTTCACCATTTGTTATATGTTTTTTAACATACATAATCCAAAATGATTTTTAGTTAATTTTTTTCTCTAAAACTTGTTCTAACAAAGCAAATAGAGAATAGAATCAAATAAATTCATTGACTCTAATGACAAATGCTTCTTTAGCATGGATCATGTTTCCTTGACTTCCTTTTATTAATTGCTTTCTCAATATATAAACTAGCCTAAACAATGAACTATATTAATTATCCTGTAGTCTATAGTTTTTTCAACTATAAATAATATGATTTACTAGACTATATTTTTTATATATTGATAGAATTATAGAAACACTTGCGTCAGTGTGCATGTATTCATGACGGACACAATAAAGTTTGCTAATTATATAAGTGAATAATCTGACCTCGCAATGCTAATATTCTAAAATGGATATATGCTATAGAATCACTTGTGATTCCCATTTTTATATTTTAGATACTAGATGAGTAGCTACCAAGAGATAGCTATGCATGCTCTTCTTCGAGTTTATATAATTAATTCATAAATTAATTATTTAATGATGGTGTCAGTTGATTGTTAAATTACGAGCAAGTTGTGGTTGCTTCTCATAAAAGAAATTGGGAGTATAAGATAAGAAGAGAGAGTTTTTATTTATTTTTTTGGCCCCGACGGATTTAAAAGATTACAAGTTTGAAATTCACATTTATAACTCACATCAATAATAAAAATCTAACAATGAACGACCGCTATAATTTAATGTTGGAGAGACTAATTCCCGTGAAAATATTTTTCGATTCTAATAAAATAATTACTACTAGTAAAATAAAGTAATAATGAGATTACTCTGAATTAAGAGCCTGTTTGGCTCAACTCCATTGCATGCCTGCAATGGTAATCATGATTGCATTACTAAGATAAAAGTGTTTGGTTGCTCTTTATGATGGTAATAGAGTTTACCATAGCAATATTGATTTCTCCTACACAGCCGTTACCCACACCACCTCCACTGTTGTCGCCCCCAGCTCCTCCACTATCACCATTGTCGTCTCGCTTGCTCCTCCTCCACAGCTGTCGCCACCACCTCCTCCACCACCTCTACAGTCATCGCCCCCACCTCCTTTACCACCTCTACCATCGCCGCAGCTTGCTCCTCATCCACAGTCGTCACCACTACTTCCACCGTTGCTACTGTCGGCTCCTCCTCCACAATCGTCGCCACCACCTCCTCCACCACCTCCACCGTTACTGCCGCCAGCTCCTCCTCTACAGTCATCGCCCCCACCTCCCCACCACCTCCACTGTTGCCGCTGCCAGCTCCTTCTCCACAGTCGTCGCCGCCCCCACCTCCTCCCCTGTCGGCAGCAGTGGTGGCTCCTCCTCCACCATTGTTGTCGCCCTCACCGTCTCCTCCTCCTCTACCATCACCGCCACCTCTTCCTTCACCATTATCACTATCACTACTCTCCTACAATAACCCTTAACTATTTTTCTACAAAAATTATATTAAGGGTGAAATAGACTTTAAGTAATACATTAATTTTAAATAATTATTAAAAAAATATCTCATTGGACCTTACTTAAAAATTTAACCAAACAATTGTCATGTAATCAGTATTGCATCACATTACCATTGCATTGCATTGCACTACACTACAGGGTGTAATGTGTTTGAACCAAATAGGCCCTAAGTTATCATGGATGTGAACATGTAACCATATTTTCAATTTTACTCAAGTAGAGCAAACTTTACGTTTACAATTAAGTATAATATCATCTTCTTCCTTTAGAATAATTTTTTAATCCTCAATATAAAATAAACTTAATAAGTTATTAACTTTCATTTTCAGGCCAAAAAATAGTAATAATATAACTGTCATTAATTTCTTAATTTGTATGAATTAGCTAAAAGTGCCAAAAAGAAAAAATATAAATAATTTGGAGAATAAAGTTAGAAATTTAAATTAATTTAAGACAAACTTAATAAGTTAACTATCATTTCTGACAAAGAAATAATAATAAGTTAATTATCATTTTCTTAATTTGTATGAATTAGCCGAAAGTGCCATGTAAAAAGAATTAAAGGGAGTATCACGTTCGATCCATACTAGTAGTAAGATGGAAGTCTTTGGTATTGTTGTGTAGAAGACTTGTGCGAGAATGTGAGATAATTAATTAGTTAATTGATAAACTTCGTTATCACCAAACCCATCATCACTATCTTCCATTTCCAATCATGATTGGTCAACCAATATCAACATTCAAATTTGCTGGTAAAAAAAAAACTGAGCATGCATATTTGACCAGCTGGCTACCACGTTTCTTTAACCTGTCCTGTCACATGGTTT
>JBAGKO010000012.1:13480634-13493958 GCA_037177275.1 Acacia concinna
TCCCCTTTCTCTGCAATTCTCTCTTATGTATCTCCATCCCACCTTCAATCTCTTATATTTTACTAATTTTATAACAATATGCATTATTGTCAAATTCGTAAATTAATTTGTTGAGTTTACTAATTTTACATATTTATCGGACAACTTTAGTGATATGATGTTTCTTAAATAATAGTATTAAAAATATGAATCTTTTAAATGGATAAACAAAATGGGAGAATTCTAAAAAAATACCTTCTGAAATTTAAAATGTCAAATTAGTGATTTTCCATAAAATTAAGTTGTGAAACCTATTACTCTTATGGATAAATCCATTACTCTTATGGGTAATAGGATTCATTTGAGATTTTAAATTTCATAAGGTATTTAAATAGAATTCTCCCAAATAAAATCCAACATCCAATTAAGTCAAACAACATCTTAATATAGTAGTATCAAAATAATACACAGTTGTAAGAAATGGGTGGAATAATGGACCTATCTAATGTTCACGCATGCGTGCTTATCTTCATCAACTAACATAAATTAGGTTTTTATTATATAAGCCACTTGTATTATAAAATTATGTATGGTCCATTACTCACTAGTTCCTCCTTGGTATATAATTAATACTCCATCCGGTCCTAATTATAAGGGCCTATTGACTTTTTTGAAAAATCTTAAGAAAACAAATTATATTACTTTAAGACATTAAAATTTCTCATTTTTCTTCAAATTATATTGTTTGACTTATAAACTAATATGTAAAGTAATAAAACACAAGATATAATATGATTAAGTAATATAATTAATTTTTTAGGCTTTTCCTATGATTCTCCAAAAAAGTTAGCGGGCCCTTATAATTAGGATTAGAGGGAGTATATTTTTTTTTCATATATAATGGAAAATGGTGGGGTTTTAGTAAGCCAATGAAAATACTAAGATCAGATATATATTGGCAATCAAAACCAAGCAAATAAACATGATGCCATGAGGGAACACTTACATTATGTACTCCTTATAGTTTGTTAACCTCACAAAATTCATGTCAATTTAGCACATTTATCTATAATTTCTTGCTCTTTTTGGTGAATTTATACATAGGGAGATTACATGTGGAGGAAAAATGTGCCTAACTAAAAATTAGGATAAATTTTTTGGTTATATCTAAACCTTTTGCTTTGATAAAGTTTTATGTGTGATATGATCATTTTTTGGAGTCATGTGTGAAGCCTTTCTCAAGAGCAAACCAAAGTCTAAGGGTGTGTTTGGTTCAACTGAAGTTAAATTAGGTGAGGTTTATTAAAGTTAGGTTAGGGGAGGTTATAAACTTGTTTGGTTCAGGAAGATGAGAAATTAGGTTTGGTTTCTTGTTTGGTTCAGAAGGAAAGGTGAGTGAAGTTAATTTTAAGTAGACAATTATATCCTTATGTCTTTATCTATTTATGTTTTTTTATAGTATTTTTTAAAATTAATAATTAATATTAATTTATGAGCCAAAATTAATATTAATTTATTTTTTTTCCATACTTCTCTTTCTCACTACCACTTCACTTGTGCCAATTTCTTAAATTAATATTGATACATTTGAGTATAATTTTTAGTTTACTGTAAGTTAATTTCCATTAGGCATCAACTTAGGATCAGGAACAGAAAGCAAAAGTGAGAAATCGTTTTGTAATCGTTCGAATGGATTCAAGAAGAAACAGATTGAGATAACAGAGAATTAAGTAATACACTAGAAATTTAAAACCTCAGAATGCAATCTACGGTGCTTTTTCTTCAGTCATCATCGCATAAGTGAATAAGATTCAAATTAGCATTACCAGATCATGAGTAATGGAAATTGGCTAGGGAAAGTGAGATGCCGAAGGAGAGTTTGTGTGGAGAGTGGTTGTCGAAGAAGAGAGGGGTTTTTACCTAGAGGAGCACGTATGGAATAACAAGAAATTGCCATGGGTAATTTAGTCAAGATAATGCAAAAAAATTCTCTCCCCTAGGAAAACCCCCAATTTTGGAGGTTTGGAAAGATGGGGGAGGTGCCCAAAAAAAGACAAAAAAAATTCCCCTAACCTCATCTCCCCCAATCCAACCAAACAAACAATTTTAATTCTCATACCTCACCTCACCCAATTAAACCCCCAACCAAACACATCCTAAAGAGTGGAAAAGTAAGGAAAGATGGTAAGAGAATCAGAAACAAATTAGTTCTGGAATTACAAGACAAAAGCTTTCTAGCCATAGCTAAGAATTTCAGTTAAAATTCTTGATCGCAACCAGAAATCACAAAGAAGGTTTTTGGCCACAGCTGAAAATTCTTGGCTGCAACTAAAAAGTGCATTTACTGAAGCTGCGCATTTTCACACTAGAATAGCGTTGGGACCTATAAATACTGCTAGACATGACCTAAACCCTCATTCTTGGACTTAGAGGCTTATTTTGGAGGTTGTGACTGTTAGGGTTTGAAGATTGAGGTGAAGATTGAGCTAGGAATTAAAGATTTGAAGAGATTTGGGCTTCTTCTCTTGATTTTTCCTCTCATTCTTATTCTCTTTTGCTGTCATTTTTGTTGATGCTATGCTTTTTTTTTGGTTTTTCCCCATTTCTTATGGGTTTATCAGCATTTGCAACTAAATCTTTGATTCTAGGATTATTTTGACTCTTGATATGGATTAACTCTTGAATACTCATATCTTTTGGTAGTTAATGATATTTATGTGTTGATTTTATCATTCTCTTAAAACCTCTAAATGCTTGGCCTCCATTTAGAGTGATTTGTTCACTTAGGTTTGTCTTGAGAAAGTTGATCCAAGTGTAGAACTTGGTTAAAATCATGCTTGACTTGAAATTTGCTTGATGAATAGTTGGTTTGTTAGTAATATATATATATATATATATTTACTAACATTGCACTGTCACATTAGGATTGTTGCTTAATGTTAATTTTCACTAATTATATCAATTGATTGTACATTTTAATGAAGATAGAAACTTGATTTTGACTTGAGAGAGCTTTGTCAAGTGCTTTTGAACCCTATACTAACACATATACTCATTTGCACTACCAATAGAAAGGAAGTTAATCAGTTTTTATGAAGTACAAATGGGAGAAATAATCATAAACCCCATTTTATCCTTAAAGTTAAAGAGTCACTTATTAATATTAAGTTTTAGTTTAGTTTAAGTTATTTTATGGTTACCCTTCACCCTCAATAATTGTGTAACTCAAATTAGGCGAAAATGTAATAATTGATACTTAACCGGATTTTGGAACCAAATCTCTATAGGAACGATATTTTACTTATCACTTTATTACTTGGCGCAATCAGTGCACTTGCGGTGCAAACATAGATCATATTATAGGTCAGCTCTAACTATTTCATCAAAATTAAGGAGATTCATGTGGTTGATTCTTTAACTTTGTCAGAAAATGAAGTAGTTTTTCAACTTGTATATATATTTAAGGACATAGAAAAATACTTAATATTAGACCTTAAACATTATTCTAAAAAAAATTGTGGCAGAGGTAATATTTGAAACAAATTTATTAATATACACCTGCAAGTGAATATTATGATTTATGAATAGAGAATTTCTTCCAAAAGGTTCCTATATATTAAGAATTTGAGGGAGTAGGTTTTTTCTTGTCTCTAATCTCTCAGAAAACGGTATTATTATAAACGTACCGCGCGTTAAGAGTTAATTTATATATGCACTGTCATGTTAACCCCATTTGACAATAATATATTCAAATAATGGCATTAATTATTACCTATCAACATAACTTTATGTTTTAATGAAGGCACGACAAAAACATTCGCCAATGTTTAATAATAAACACTGACATATATATATACTTAAACACCAATAAATTCAAGCACCTATTCATTATTCTCCTTATACTTGCATCAGATTCTTCTTCTTCTTTCTTTGTCGTACGTATAGCACAATGTCTTCTTCGTTAAGATCTGGTTCAGTTTCAGATAACAACTTTAGGCTAAACTTCGATGAGCTTAGATGGGTGATGGAGATTAAGAAAACCCTAGAGGAAGTGTTGGAGGAAGAAGGAGCTGAGTTCACAGTTTCGATCTTCAACGTACCGAAGCTTCTTATGGTTTGTGATCCAGATTCGTACATACCTCAACAAGTGGCCGTAGGACCATACCATTATTGGAGACCAGAGCTGTATGAGATGCAGAGGTACAAGCTTGCTGCTGCTAGGAGATTCCGAAAACAACTTCAGAATCATAAGTTGGAAGACCTCGTTCATGAGATCACCAAGTTCGAGACCAGGTAATTCATTCAATATACTACTAACATATTTTACGTCATATAAATTGCTTCTTCTAAAAAAGGAAATGCTTATTTTTACTATAAATTACTCTATCCATATTTTAATATAAGACATATTTTCCTAATTTAGTTAAATTGAGGAAGTTAATTAAGTTTGTTCGTATGATATGTATTTTTTAAAATACTTCAGTCATCTTCCTTAATTCCGTCATTTGGGTCCCTTTCCTATTTGATTATTGATGAGGAAGCATCGCGATAATGTCAAATTAGAAAAAGATTGACAAAATATGTAAACTATAGTTTATATTAGAATTAAGATCAACTCCGTAAGTATATCCTATATTAAAGACTAGAGGGAATACTTCATTATCTTCACTTTGTAGTGTAATTTGAACTATAAAGTGAATCTTATATTAAGGGCTGGAGGTAATATGAAATATGATATTAATTTGACATGCAATTTATAGTTTTAAATATAGGTAAACTTAGAAATATTTTTTCATTTTCAAACAAAGTTAATATTGGCGAGATAGTTAAAATTGTCTTTTGGCAAGGACTCTGATGTTGTTGTTGAGGTTAATTGTCTTTATAAGATCAAGTGGTTCTATTCTTTCCTAGATACACAAAATAGACTTTACTTTCCGTCCATGTATTTGGTGAGATAAAGGAAAACAAAAGATCAGAAGTGAAACTTATTAATTAAAGTTTTTTTTGGTGATAAATAAAAGTACTATTTTTTGTTGAATCTAGAATCCTCCACTACTCTTCAACTTATTACTATTATATACTTCTTTCCTTCCGATTTTGGTGTTTCCAAAGTAAAAACAGAGATTATAAAATTTAGATTAGGACGTGTATGAAAAAAGAAGAAGTTAAAATTAAGACAAGTAAAGAAAGAAGGAAGAAGTATATATATTACCTCTTATTTTTAATATAATTTTTTTTTGTATTGCATAGCAACAAACAAAATCTTATATTAAGGAGCAGATGAAGTATTATATTGCACATATATTCATAATTAATAGTTTTTAGTTTAAAAGTTATCTTTCATGGTTCTCGTGGAGTGGCGTGGGTAGAGAGGGAGACAAGAAACTATTGAGATGTTGTCTCTTCATTGATAGATAATTTTTTTCCAATTTTTTCTTGCAAATAATTTATTAAATTAATTTTTAATTATCAGTCACAATTCTTACAGTATTATTCTTCATTATATTATCTTGCTTCAGAAACTCGAATGTGACAGCATTTTTTGACGTGAAAAATGTAATAGTATGACATCATGGCGGATAGAATAAAATAAATTATTGAATGAATATTGATACAAGTTATACAAAAAAGCAGCGCAATGATAATATTATTTATGTATAAACAATATAAATTTATATTGTCAACTCTAGTTTGATTAATTTCTGATTGAGGAATAGATCAAAATTCTATTTATATGCCCATGACCACAGTGTACATTATATTATATGAAAATGTAAATAATTAACTTGAACCCTTAGATAAGCATTTTATTTATTTTTGGATTTATTTATTTTTCCATAAACCACAATGATACATACTAATTTTGAAAAATCAACACAAGATACATATGCATTATTATTGATTCTTATCTTTGTGAGGACTATGTTGCATATAAAAATAAATTCTGACTAAAGTATTAAAATATCCTACAACTTTTGGGAATCGATAGTGAAATTTCTATAATTAACAGTTGCTTGAAGATTTAATTTAACATGCGTTGAGCAAGTTATATATATATATATATATATATATATATGATCATCACCCATATTATTGGAAATTTGAAATCCCGAAATCAAGAACTTTGTTTCCTTTGGTTAAATCCTTTTTTCTATATTGCGATGAATAATCAGGATTCGAGCAAGCTACCACAAGTACTTGGATTTCAACGGCGAAACTTTAGTGTGGATGATGATCATGGACGCCTCATTCTTGCTTGAGTTCCTTCAAGTTTATGAAATCCAAGAAGGAAACAAAATACCTGCAGGGATTTCCTCCAGAATGTCTCACTTAGTGGATTATGCAGGAAATAAATCAGCCCACAATGCAATTCTAAGGGACATAGTGATGCTGGAGAATCAAATCCCTTTGTGTGTTTTAACGAAGATGATGGAATTCAAACTCTCATCACCCGATGATGCAGATCATGCCCTGTCTCTAATCCTATCTGGGCTGTTTAATGAACTTTCTCCTTTCAAAATGGTGCAGGACAATAATCTGAATGTTCAGATATCAGATTGTGCTCATTTGCTAGATTTCTTCTACAGCAAGATTGTTCCCAGAATTGAACATCAACAGCCTGATCATCTTGGTATTAATATGGGTGAATTTATTGAATCCGAAGAAAGGAAAAATGATGAGGAATCAATCAGGAACTCAAGCTATTTGAAGAAATTCCTCAGAGAGGTATGGAAGATTCTCTCAAAGCTAAATGGAGGGCCTGTGCAATTAATAAAGAAAGTATTGCTTTCTAGACCCTTGAAAGTCTTTGCTAAGTTACCATGGACAATAGTCTCGAACCTACCTGGAGTTAAACTCATTAAACAACCTGTTGAATACTTCTTTAACTCAACAAAAGAAGAAGAAAATGCAGAAAATGAAGGTTCAGCATCAAAGAATCTCATTGAGAAACCACCATTAATAGAGGAAATCACAATCCCTTCTGTTATAGAACTCATGAATTCTGGGGTTCGTTTTGTACCCACTAATGGATCCATATCAAGCATCAAATTTGACTCCAAAAAAAGAACTTTTCACCTTCCAAAAGCTTACTTAGATGTCAACACTGAAGTGTTTTTGAGGAATTTAGTTGCATATGAAGCATCAGTGGCATCTGGGCCATTGGTTTTGGCGAGATACACAGAATTAATGAATGGGATTGTGGATTCTGATGAGGACGCCAAAGTGTTGAGAGAAAATGGGGTGATTCTGAACCACTTGAAGAGTGATTTAGAAGTGGCGAACTTGTGGAATGGGATGAGCAAATCTATAAAGCTTACTAAAGTGCAAGGGTTGGATGAGGTAGTTGAAGAGGTGAACAAATATTATAATGGGAGGTTGAAGGTGAAAGCTTACAAATTTATGAGGAGTTATATATTTGGGTCATGGCAGTTCTTGACGTTTTTGGCAGCAATTTGTCTCCTGTTTTTGATGTTCTTGCAAGCCTTTTGCTCTGTCTATGCTTGCAATCGTTACTTTCGAATGGCTATCTCTAACTGAGATTCTTATTCTCTTTAACATCTCATCCCATAAAGTTCTCAAATTTGTGTGGGCTCTTGAATGGACTAATTCTTATCGTGATCACTAACTTAGTGGAAGAGTTTCTGTTTTTATGTTCCTTGTATTTTCTATTCGTTTTGAATTGTTATTAAATGTATTTGTAGTTCTTTGAATATTATATTGATCACCAAAAGTTCTTTTTTTTTTATTTCAAATGGATCAACATTGCTTTATTTTGTGGCTTGAAAAAAAAATTAAATTCTAAACCATGTCATTATAATCTGGCAAGAAGATAGGGGAAACTCTCTTTTAATTGGAAAATTAAAGGCAAGCAAAAACTTGATACAATTTTTTTTTTGGTTGTTGTTTTTTTGGGGGGGTTAGAATTGTAAAAGTCTTGTCTCCTTTCATGTGCATAATTAATGAGTTGCACAAATTGAAAAAAATGAATTTCTTGGATGGTGATCCAAAGGGGTGCTCATGGTTGCCATCTCGAGAAATCAAATTAGAGCTTCAAGGGAGTCTGATAATAAAAATATTACAGACTTTCGGGAAAAAAAAAAATTCAATGGACACGTTTTAAACCCTGTGAGAACGACTAGTAATTCTGCTTCTGTACTAGAGACAAGGCCAACTTGGTTCTTGAAACCTAGTACCCCAGAAGCCTTCAGAGTTCCTAATAATTCTTGTGCAAGCACTTTTTTAAAATACAATGTGAAGGGGTTCAATGGCATCTTCTGTTTTAAGTTATAAGGGCATATATTAACGGTTTGAGTTACACGTAGGATTATTGAACTCTAACCTCTTATAGGAGAACACCCATATCACTAGATTACAAAGGCCCCATAGCTTCTTCTTTGCTGTTAAGTTGGAGTATGAAGTGAGGGATGATGAGGATGGACCCACGTGGGTTACCATAATTGTATGAGCAAGTTGCTTCATTGATAATACAAAATGATTGTTCATCTTTCTCCACAATATGTTTCTCCAATGTCTTTGCTTAACAGGTAGCTTTAACAAAACCTCTTTCACACTTGTTTCGAAAAAGGACAATCTTTGAAAATGCGTATTGTGTTTTCATCACGATCACACATGTAGGGACAGGATTTATCTAAAGTGAGCCCTCTTTGCCGTAAAGCAAATATCTAATTATTTTTCAGGAATCTGACTCTTTCCAGAACCACTTCCATATTAAATGGTAACTAATTTGCTTGAGAGCTTTGTTTAATGAACTGGTAAGTTGCTTTGATGGAGAAATTACCTATAATTGATGCTACCACCTCTCTTTAATACTCTCTTCATCCTAATTATAAGGGTCAGTTGGTTTTTTTAAAGAATCATAAAAAACTAATTACATTACTTAATCATATCATATGTTGTATTTTATTATATTCCCTCCGGTCCTATTATAAGGGTCCGTTGACTTTTTTTAGAGAATCTTAGGAAAGCTAATTACATTACTTTAAGAAATTAAAATTTTTCGTTTTTCTTTAAATTATGTTGTTTGACTTATGAAATAATATAGAATGTAATAAAACACAATATATGATATGATTAAGTAATGTAATTAGCTTTCTTATGATTTTTCTAAAATTTTTCAAAAAAGTCAATGGGCCCTTATAATTAGGATCGAAGGGAGTATTATATATTAGTTCATAAGCTAAACAACATAATTAGAAGAAAAATGATAAATTTCAATGTCTTAAATAATGTAATTAGTTTTTTTAGAATTCTCTAAAAAAAAGTCAATTGGCCCTTATAATAATTAGGACTGAAGGAAGTATAAGATCCAATTGACTTTTTTTAAAAGAAATTAAAGAAGCTAAATAAATTATTTTAGAATATATATATATATATATATTCTATACTAAACTAATTTGTCTCACTTATGAAATGATACATAATCAAATAATATACAATATATGTTAAGGTTAACAAAATTATTTAGCTTCCTTAACATCTAAAACAAAAAAATCAGTCAATTGGATCTGAAAGACTGGATGTACGTAGTATCAATTAATCAAAAATACTGGAAGAAATATCATAGTTTTATTCATGATTAGATTATGGCTGATTAAAATTCGGAGAGGTTTCTTGAGCATCTTTCAGATTCCCTCTTAGCTCCAATCATAGACTTCATCTATAGCGCCACTGAGTTCATTATGTCCATTTGATTTTGTTTTAATAATTTTAGTTAATTTAAATGCTCGACTTTTGGGACTTCTGATGATTTAGAGAGCAAACCATTCTTTCACCTCCCAAACTATACCGATGTTTTTGTAAAATAACAATTCAAACATTTTCTTAATTTCTTATTTTCAAAATTTATTCTAAATAATTAATATACAAAATTACTTTATGACATAAAAATAACTAATATAATTAAATAAGCCCATTGACTCGAACGACAAATGCTTCTAAGGCATGAATCAATTAACATTGGCAAAAGTAATTTTTATTATAGCTAACCTTTGCAAACTCAAGTTGAGATATAATTGAATTAGTGTAATGTGATTTATGTTTGGTTAGGCTTGTTTTTAAAAGCCAATTTTCAAAAAGTTGTTTTAACTCTAAAGTAATTTTTGAGTCATGTTGGCAAAAAATGTTGAACATCTTTTTTCTTTTTTTCATTCAACTAATTATTTTTGTTCAAACTAACTTCTGAGGCGTCCTAACACTATCCAAAATAAGCCCCATGTCATTTCATTGACTTCCTTTTGTTAGAATTGCTTTCAAATTCTTAAATAGTCTAAGCAAATGAACTATACTTAAATTAAGTTTCTTAGATTCATTTCGTCAGGTTTTCCAATTACATGTAGTCATGTGTCCTATGTTTGAATTATTATCATTTAATTATAAATTCAAATACAATAAATACAACGCATAGCTACATGTGATTAGAGAACATGAAAAAAATATATTTAAAGAACTGATATAAGTATGATCCTTAATTAATTATATAAAGTCGATAAAGGTCATACTTATAGTTGTTTCTCACTAGCCACTCTTCTTAAATTTAATTTTAACCAAATATAAAAATGGGAATCGCAAGTGGCATAGTAACCATCATAGAATATGGCACTGATTGGTCTAATCATCCTTTTTTTTTTTTTTGCCCGTCCTAATTATTCAGTTTCTACTAAACCTAACGTGCCAAAACTTGTATTAACTCAAGAAACCACACTGATTACATATACTTGTATATCTCTGGCGCACAAAAAAAAAATGTAGTTGTATTAGTTTTTTCCTCTGCCAACAAAATAGAGCTGGATGGCCGGCCACATTAGCAAACATTATTATTTACTTCTTGAAAATATAATAATAATTCAAACATAGGACACATGATCACATGTAATTGGAGAATCTGACAAAATGGATCTAAAAAACTTGATTTAAGTATAGTTCATTAATTAATTAATTAATGGCGGTTGGCAGTTAATTGTTAAATTACAAGCAAGTTGCGGTCGGCAGTTATTTTATCTTTTTATTTTATGCCTCATAAAAATTGGTATGAATTAAATAAAAGTGTTTTTCTTCTTTTGTTTCTTGGGCGGGTCACAGATTTAAAATGGAAAGTTTAACTAATATTCAAATAATTAATTCACATTAGTACCAATGGGTTGGTAATAGTAGCAGTTATCTCTCACAATAAATCTTTATTAGGATATGTGCCCACATTTATTCTCTGAAGTGTCCTTAGTATAGTTGCTTTTAATTGAATGATACCTATATCTACAAAATTTACATATATAGAATGCAAAAGTTTTCACCTTCTTAGCAAGTATTAAGATTAAAACTCGTATTTTTCTTTTTACATGATGATACCACTTACCACCTCAATTAATATGGGAAAAAGGTTATTAGTTCCCATGGAAATGTTTTTGGATTGTAACATATAATTACTACTTTTGACCAAAAAAAAAAATAATTACTACTCATAGTAAAATAAATTAATGCTATCACTGTGAATAAAGTTATCATAAATGTATGCAAATAAAAGCAATGTTTTCAATTTTAATTACTTAAATAGAGTATATTTTACAAACATGATAATGCCGTGCAATTCATGTAATTGATGCTACAAGGAAATGGTTGTTATTATTATTGTAGAGCAGGCTTTTGCGGAAAAGTTCTATAATTAATTAATTTAAATCATTAAAGCAACTATCATCGAGATCACTATCTTAATGAGAACAGTCAAATTTGCGGTCCGAAAAAGAAAATATTTGGACTGCGATATTTGAACAATCTACCACGTTTTCCTTTTCACCTACCTCTCATATCATATGATCCTCATGATCATATTGATTATTTCCGAAAATACAAAAAAAAAAAAAAAAACGATTGAGTTGAACTTAGGTTAAAAAGGAGTCGAGTCCAAGTGATATGACTTTCCTTAATTAAATAATACTATCTCCAGTCCTAATTATAAGGTTCCATTGATTTTTTTAAAGAATCCTAAAAAAATTCTAAAAAAAGTTAATTACATTACTTAATCATATCATATATTGTGTTTTATTATATTATATATTATTTCATAAGTCAAATAACATAATTTAAATAAAAACGATAAATTCTAATGTTTTGAAGTAATGTAATTAGCTTTCTTAAAATTTTTTTAGGATTCTCCAAAAAAGTCAATGGGCCCTTATAATTAGGATTAGAGGGAGTACTCCAAATTTGATATGTATTTTTTAATATAATTTATTAAAAAGGTGGATGGTTGTATCATGAAATGGGCCTAACACAGGTTAAGTTTTTATATAGGTAACTTGTATTTTATACATGTGTATATATATATATATATATGGGGCTTGCACCTACTAGTTTCTCCCGGTGAATAATTAATCCTTTTCATATATAATGGAAAATGGTGGGTTTTGAGTGAGCCAACTAATATGTAATGCACTTTCTTAACTTCTTGTCTTTAATCTCCTCAAGAAAACGTTATTATTCATCCTATCTTAAATGTAAGACTTAATTTGGGGTTGAATTTTCACTCTAAATAATATAATTCGCATTTTTAATTACATTGCACCTCTTATATTTATCATTTTAAAAAAAAATTAATTTATCCAACTTATAAACTAATATAAATTTTTTTTAGAGATATCATATCACATGTTATAATTAAATAATTTATTTAACTTAATATTATGAAATTAGGATAAATAGTATTTAAATTGAGTAGTAGAAGAGTATTATATATATATATATATATATATATTAAGCATACCACGTTTGAGAAGTTAATTTGTTCACCTGTCATGATACCCCATTTGACAAAAACATATATTCAATTCATTGAATTATTACTTATGATTACATAACTTTAAAGCCCGACAAGAACATTCCTGTCACCAAAAGATACGGACGAAAGACATTCCCTATTGTTTAATATTAAACATTAAACACTGATATATACGTACACCAATAAATTCAAACACTTCTGCTTCATTATTCTCTTAATTATACTTCGCATCAGATTCTTCTTCTTCTTCTTTCTTGGTCAAAGCACAATAATGTCTTCTTCGCTAAGATCTGGTTCTGTTTCAGATAACAACTTTAGGTTAAACTTCGATGAGCTTAGATGGGTGATGGAGATTAAGAAAGCCCTAGAGGAACTGCTGGAGGAAGAAGGTCATGAGTTCACAGTTTCGATCTTTAACGTACCGAAGCTTCTCCTGGTTTGTGATCCAGACTCGTACGTACCTCAACAACTGGCCATAGGACCATACCATTATTGGAGACCAGAGCTGTATGAGATGCAGAGGTGCAAGCTTGCTGCTGCTAGAAGATTCCGAAA
>JBAGKO010000012.1:13494058-13514836 GCA_037177275.1 Acacia concinna
CTGGCCATAGGACCATACCATTATTGGAGACCAGAGCTGTATGAGGTGCAGAGGTACAAGCTTGCTGCTGCTAGAAGATTCCGAAAACAACTTCACAATCCTTATAAGTTGGGTGACCTCGTTCATGAGATCACCAAGTTAGAGCCCAGGTAATAATTAAAGTAATACTCACGTTTTACCTCGTAGATTGCTGCTTTCCTTATCATATGTCATCACTTTCCAAAAGTTTTTATTAATATTCACGGTCCAAAATATAAGCCTTCTTGAAGGAATATTTGGTTATGAATGATAAAAATGATATAACTTAACATATGAAAATAAAAATCTTTGTTATGACATGTGCCTTATAAATAAGACGGGAACTTTTTTGGTCTATTTAAAAGATAGAGAGATTGTTTTGATTTTGTTTATACGTCTCATGACATCATAAATTTTTTTGCATAAAATTGCAATTTTACCCTTAATTTACTATTGTGTAAGCTATTATTTTCTTGAAAAGGGTATATATTAAATAGGGGCATAGTTAAAAAATTATTAAATTTTAAAGGTTAATATTACATATATTTACATAATGCTTATATTTTAAATATACAACTCTATACATTAATATAAAAGCAACTCAATTAACTAATTTGGCTATATTAATTAATGAAATGAAATATATTATTTAATTATAACAGTGGTAACATAATACCCTAAAATATGTAAATATATGTAATATTAGACTGTATATTCATTTATTTTTAATTTGAAAAAATATAAATTAAAATACTAAATGGATTGAGATTGAGATCAAATCCAACTTCCCCAATAATTTTTTATATTAAGAACTAAGAGAGTATTAGGTAAAAATGTAGCTAATTAATTTGAACGCTTAGATAAACATTTTATTTATTTTTTGGATTTATTCTTTCCAATGGACAGCCTCTTAGTTGTTAAATTATTGTACTTTATTTGGTTCTCGTTAAACTAAAATGATCTGTACATACGTTATTTTGAAAAATTAACACAAGATACACATGCCTTGATTTATATCTTTTTGAAGACTAAGTTGCACAGAAAAATAAATGAGCCATTTACATTGAGATTCTAAAGAGATAAATTATTATAACTAAATCTCATATAATTATAAAATAACTATGAAGTCTCCGATGACTTGTGGGCAATTTTAAGAAAATTGTGAAAAGACAAGTTTGCTTAGACCTATCTTTAGTGACACATTGACATAATAGTTAACAAGTCAATTTCTACCAATAACAAATCATATAGATCAATTGACAAGCGAATGTGCCATAATTGACAAGTCATTGTGCCATTAATGACAAGTGAGGGGTCATCAATTGGCAAGTCAATGTGCCACTAATGATAAGTCCAGGTAAACTTGTCTCTTAATAATTTCAAGAATCTATTGAATGTTTATAGGGACTTCAAAGTAATTTGAATATTTCATAGTGTGTGCTTGTGATAACTTGTCAACTTTCAGACCTCAATGTGTTTTCCAAAAGAAATTCTGGGCACAAGTATTAAAACACATCTTCTGGGTCTAATAGTGAAATTTCTATAATTGAAAAGTCGCTGAAGATTTAACATCGTTTAGCTGAAGATGAAGATTCAACAGTGAAAATTCCTGGATTGAACATTGAATCAAGAACTTTGTATCCTTTCGCTTAACCCTTTCTATATTGCTATGCATCAACAGGATTCGAGCAAGCTACCACAAATACTTGGATTTCAACGGCGAAACTTTGGTGTGGATGATGATCATGGACGCCTCATTCTTGCTCGAGTTCCTCCAAGTTTATGAGATCCAAGAAGGAAACAAAATACCTGGAATTTCCTCCAGAATGTCTCACTTAGTGGATTATGCAGGAAAGAAATCAGCACACAATGCAATTCTAAGGGACATAGTGATGCTGGAGAATCAAATCCCATTGTGTGTTTTAAGGAAGATGCTGGAATTCAAATTCTCATCACTCAATGATGCAGATCAAGTCCTGTCTCTAATCCTAACTGGGTTGTTTAATGAACTCTCTCCTTTCAAAATGATGCAGAATTATCCAAATGTTCAGATCTCTGATTGTGCTCATTTGCTAGATTTCTTCTACGTCATGATTGTTCCAAGAAGTAAAGATCAACAGCCTGATCTTGCTATTGATATTGAGGAGTGTATTGAATCCCAAGGAGGGAAGGATGATGAGAAATCAAGCACGAACACAGGATATTTGAAGAAATTCCTCAGAGAGGTATGGAAGATTCTTTCAAAGCTAGACAGAGGGCCCGTGAGATTAATCAAGAAGGTGTTGTTTTCTAGACCCCTCAAAGTCTTCGTTAAGTTACCATGGACAATAATCTCGAACCTACCTGGTGGAAAACTTATAAAACAACCTGTTGAGTACTTCTTTAACTTCACCCAAGATGAAGGAAAGCCAGATATTGAAGATTCAGCCTCAAAGAGTCTGATTGAGAAGCCGCCATTAATAGAGGAAATCACAGTTCCTTCTGTTACAGAACTCATGAATTCTGGGGTTAGTTTTCTACCCACTAGTGGATCCATATCAAGCATCAAATTTGACTCCAAAACAAGAACTTTTCACCTTCCAACAGTTGGTCTGGACGTCAACACTGAAGTTTTCTTGAGAAATTTAGTGGCATATGAAGCATCAGTAACATCTGGGCCCTTGGTTTTGACGCGATATGCAGAATTGATGAACGGGATTGTTGATTCTGATGAGGATGCTAAAGTGCTGAGAGAAAAAGGGGTGATTCTGAACCACTTGAAGAGTGACTTAGAAGTGGCTAACTTGTGGAATGGGATGAGCAAATCTATAAAACTTACTAAAGTGCAAGGGTTGGATGAGGTTGTTGAAGAGGTGAACAAGTATTATAATGGAAGATTGAAGGTGAAAGCATACAAATTCATGAGGAGTTATATATTTGGGTCTTGGCAGTTCTTAACGTTTTTGGCAACAATTTGTCTCTTGCTTTTGATGTTCTTGCAAGCCTTTTGCTCTGTTTATGCTTGCAATCGTTACTTTCAAATGGCTGCCTCCGATGATTCTTCTTGAACCTCATTTCTCAAATTTCTCAAATCTGCGTCAGCTCTTGAATGGAGCAATTCTTATTGTGGACGATGTGTCCACTGTTCACAAATAAGTGGAAGAGTTTCTTTGTTTTTTGTTTTTTTGGCTTTTTTGACAAGTTTCTTGTAAATTCCTTTCGTTTTGAATTGTTATTAAATGTATTTGAAGTTTCTTACTTTCTTTGAAAATCAACATTGCCTTATTTTGTGGCTTGATAAAAATTCTAAACCATGCCTTTATACCAAATTTCATCCAGCAAGCAAAACAGGGGAGCTCTGTATTTTCTCTTATGAAAGGCGAGCAAAAGCATGACCCAATTAAGGATATGATGATTTGCTTGAGGTGTGATTAATATATGTTTCCAAACATATCCCTCATAGAAAATCGAAATTACTTACCCCACCCTTTATATTTAAAAATGCACTCTTGTCTATGATATTTAATAGAGTAAATGGTGGAAAATTTAATTTTTACATGTTGCATAGATGTTATTATTTCATAGTCGTGGGTCCTAGGTTGAAGGTGAATACAAACAGAATAAAGGAGCTGAAATATTTAAATTTTAAATAGTCACACAACTAAACATAACTAACCCACATCACCAGCTCTACTACCGAGATCATTCAAGTACAAATTCCCCAATCTTAGCCCTCAAGAAGATAGGCTTGATTTGACATTAAAATCACTAATCATTGTAACAGAGCTTGTTATGTCAATTCCAAAGTAGAAACATGATGCTCTGTTATAGCATTTACAAAATTATAGACACGCTTCTCATATAAAGGTGTTAAAGAAATAAACCAATTTAAATCTCATGATCATAATTAGAAGAAGATATGTCTATGATTCACATGTTTGTATATATTAGGAAGTTATTATAGGACATTTAGTTCACACGTTAGAATGTTTTTCATGCATATGTAACTTTTGTATATAAATGACATTCTTGTACATGATTTAAGATAATCGAATCAATAGAATTCTCCCCCATTCCGTATATGGTATCAAAGTAGTTTCTTTTTAGCTTTAGTTGTAAAAACTCCACTATTCGAATATGACCACTTTTCTGGTTATCGTAAAAGTCAGTGAGAGATAGGAGAGTTAGAATATGTCCTTTCAGCTCTTGACAACTACATGTGCCACACCAACACATTCAAAGGATGCCGATATGTTGAATGCTAATGGTCATGGTTGATTCCAACAACGTGTGACTCCTCACGCGCCTCCACAAGTTCTATTGTCTACACCTTTCTCTTGCATGTGAACCCTCCTCCGGTGGAGTTTTCCACAAGTTCTGTTGTGTCCTTTTTAGTTTAGGGTATTGTTGTGTTTGTTTCTGTCTCACTGAGGTTTGGCTATTTCTAGTGTATCTTGTTTGTGACCCCATTAAGATATTTTTTTGTACCCCTCAGTAGTATGTGTGGAAGTCTTGAGAAGTCTAACTTGCTTCTGTTTGGTGGAATTACATTTTACTTGTAATTCTCTTAGTCTTTTAGTTGTACCTTTCAGTGTGTTTAACAATATTTTTTGGGTGTAATTTGTCCTTTTGATTGTAATGGCTAGTGTTAACGTTGTTTCTGGAGCTCTTACCATGGCTAGAATTACTCCATTCAAGTTTAACTGAACTAATTATTATGATTGGAACAAAATAATTTGAGCTTATCTTTAGGAATTGAGAAGGAAGCTTATCTGACAAAAGATCCTCCTTCTGGTGATGACACAAAGAAGCGAGAATGGACACGTGTTGATTCAAGGAATATTTTTCAAATTTGAAATTCCATCGAGCCTAAAATCATTTCATCAACATGTCATTGTAATATTGTCAAAGGAGCTAATGAATTATCTTGAGTTTATGTTTTCTGGCAAGGAAATATAGCTCGTATCTATGAGGGATGCAAAGTTTTTTACTATTTGTAACAGAAGGATCGTTGTTTAAAGGATTTTTGTCTTGAATTCAAGCAGATTTATGAGGAGATGAAAGTGTTGATGTCTCCTACTACTGATCTTCAAACCAGAATTACAAACATGGAGCACTAGGCTATCATTAGTTCTTTGGAGGCCTGAATCCGTCCTTTGAGACACTCTAGTCTCAAATCCTATCCAGCAACGAACTTCCCTCACTTGAGAATGTCTTTTATCATGTTCTTCAAGCTGATAGTCTCCATTCCTCATCTGTGAACCATTATGCCAGTGCTTTGGATATTTGTCATGATAATAGTACCTATAGTAGCTTTAGACCTACTTCTGGCGGTCCAACTCAAAATTCTAGCAGTATTATCTACAACTATTGCAAAGAACCTGGTCATGTCAAACATAATTGTCGATAATTGATGAACAAACAACAATGTGATCATTAGCATGATGGCTAGCAAATGTGGCACAAGCTCCTAGACAATCGTCGTCTACTCCTATTTCACAGCCTACCCACCTCATGCACTTGTGGCAAATACCCCTAATACATGCTTGACCACTTCCTCATTGAAGTGGGTTATTGATCCTGGAGCTATCAATCATATGATAGGTAAACATCATTTGTTTTCTTCATATACACAATATGCCAAACCTACTACAATTGTTATTGCCAATGGTTCATCAATGCCAGTTCTAGCATTAGGCGCTATAAACCCTACTACATCCATTTCATTGTCCTCTATACCTTATGTCCAGATCTCACCTTCAATCTTTTACCTCATAGCAAGCTTACACGACATTTTAATTATTTTGTCTCATTTTTCCATGATCTTTGTTTAATCTTGAATCTTACGATGAGGTAGATTACTGGTAAGGGATATGAATTAGGTGGCCATTAGCATCTTAAAGATCAGTTGCCACAATCAATCACTTGTGTTAGTGGTTCATCCATTTTTTATGTTCACTGTAGTTTGGTTCACATTTTTTATTGTCTTTGAAGAGGACGTTTCCTTATGTTTCATCTATCTCTTCTTTAGATTTTGAGTTGTGTCAGTTTACTAAACACCATCGTGTTTACCTAGTAGCTAAGGTCAATAAATAGGCTACATTCTTTTTTTTATTTGATCTATTTTGATTTTTGGGGTCCTTGTCTTGTAGTGTCAAAGACTAATTTCTCATATTTTGTGACCTTTGTGGATGATTTTTCAAGAACAACTTGGTTATATTTTATGAGAAAGTGTTCTAAAGGCTTTTCACATTTTTGTAATTTTTATGTTGAAATTAAAACACAAGTTGGTCGTCCAATGAAAATTTTGCTAAGTGATAATGCTAATTAATATTTTTCTAAACAATTCATAGAATTTATGAATCAACATGGAATGCTTCATCAATCCTCTTATATTGATACACCTGCCCAAAATGGTGTAGCAAAAAGAAAGAATTGGTATTTATTAGAAGTTTCCTGAACTCTTATGTTTCACATGAAAGTTCCTAAACCATTTTGGGAAAATGAATTCTCCACATCATATTTACTTATAAATCATATGCCATCTCTTGTTATTAATGGTGATACACCATATATTGTTTTATTTCCCACTAAGAAATTGTTTCCTGCTGGTCCTAAAACCTTTGGTTGTATGTATTTTGTTAAGGATGTTGGCCCTACTATCAGTAAACTTGATCCAAAATCCTTGAAATGTGTCTTCTTAAGTTATTATAAGGTACAAAAGGGATACCAATATTATTCTCCTAATCTTCAAAGGTATCTTGTGTTAACATATGTTACATTTCAAAATCCACTTCATTTTTTCAACTGCCTGAATCTTCTGAGTGATCTACTTTTGTGGACAATATTGATCACACTCTGGTCTATCAAGAATTTGAATTACCATCACAATTGGAAGTTCCAAAATCTATTCTTCCTGATAATACTGATGTCAATGATGTAACTATTCCTCAAGAAGGTGCAACATTGTCAAATTCAGTATCTATTCCAACTGATAATACCAAAGAAGTGCCTCAAATATATGATAATTATGATCTTGCCTCATCTAATAACTTGCTCATTTCCCTTTGAAAAGGTACACGTCCTTACTGTCTTCCTAAACGATATGCTAATTGTGCTTATCCTATTTCACCCCATGTTTCTTATGATCATTTGTTATCTTTCTCTTTTGCTTTTATTGCCTCCTTAAACTCTATTTTCATTCCTACCTCTCTACACCAGCCTTTGGCCCATCCTAGTTGGCATGTTGGTATGAAAGATGAAATTATAGTCTTGGAAAATGCAGGTACCTGGACTCTTGTTAACTTACCTTCAGCGAAGGCAACTATTGGATGTAAATGGGTATATACTGTCAAAACTAAGGCTAATGGTTCTTTATAACGATTGAAAGCTTGGTTAGCCATAAAGGGATATACTCAAACATATGGGATTGACTACTCTGAAACGTTTTCACCATTGGCCAAGCTAACCTTTGTACGACTATTGATTTTGTTGGCTGCTATATATGGGTTACATCTTCATCAATTAGATGTTAAGAATGCCTTCTTTAATGGTGATCTACTTGAAGAGTTTTATATGGAGCAATCACTTGGGTTTGTTGTTTAGGGGGAGAAAGGGAAGGTATGTTACCTTCACAAATTGCTATTTGGCTTGAAGAAAAGTTGTCATGCATGGTTTGATAGATTTTGTACTATTGAAAAGTTTGGTTTGACTTAGAGCAAGTGGGATCATACTGGGTTCCATCAGCATACAGATGCTGGCATGATCTTAATTGTTGTGTATATAGATGACATAGTTATCACTGGCAGCAAAACTTTGGAAATCTCAAAGCTTTATAATTTTCTTAATTCTCATTTTTAGACAAAAGATCTAAGCTTGCTAAAATACTTCATTGGGATTAAGGTTATGAGATGTAAGAAAGGCATATTTTTAACCCAGAGAAAATGTGTTCAATCTTCTGAATGAAACTAGAAAACTTGGAGCAGCACCAAACAATGTCCCTATAATTTATAATCCTATCTTGGATCTAGATGATAGTACACCATTTGATGAGCTTCCTGAAAATATCATAAGAAAGGTTGATCCTGAGAAAATCAAGCCGTTTGCAAATCCATAAAGATATAAAATATTGATTGGCAGATTGAACTTTCTCACGGTGACAAGACTTGAAATTTAATTTGTACATAGTGTATACAATAGCATAGTAGGAAGCCTTGGAACATGTGTTACATTACTTGAAGAAGTCTTCAAGACAAGGAATACTCCATACAAATAATAGACATATCAAGGTTCAATGTTTTTGTGATGTTGATCATGCAGGTTCAAAGGCCATAAGAGGATCTACTACATGATAGTGTTTTTGTGGATAGGAATTTAGTATCCTGGAAAAGTAAGAAGCAGAGAGTAGTTTCAAAATTCAATGTTGAATCTGAATACAAAGCAATGTCTCAATCAGTGCAAGAAATTGTGTGAGTTTATCAATTGATGAACGAAATTGGTATTATCACATCCTTGCCTATAAAAGATGTGGTGTAACAATAACATAGCATTACATATAGTATCAAATTCTATATTTCATGAACGAATAAAACATATCAAGATCAAATGCCACTTTGTCTATGATAAGATTAAAGATAACTTCATTTCTACTGGACATGTTTGATCAAGCGACCAGTTGAGTGATCTCCTAACAAAATCCATGGATGGAATGAGAATTGATTATTTATGAAATAAGTTGGGCATGAATGATATTTACTCTCCAACTTGAGGGGGAGGATTAAGGAAATAAACCAGTTTAAATCATACAATCATAATTAGAAGAAGATATGTTCATAATTCATACATCTATATATATTAGGAAGTTATTATAGGATATTTATTTCACAAGTTAGAATGCTTTTCATGTATATGTAACTTTTGTATATAAACCCAATTCTTGTACATGATTTAAGATCATCAAATCAATAGAATTCTCTCCCATTCCATATAAAGGCAATTTTGTGCACATGAAAGGAGAAAAATATAGATGCTATCATAAATGTGTAGGAATTCTATAATACATTCCATTCCTTTGAACATCTTTAGTTTCTGATACATGTCATTTTCCAACATTTTTCAACATTTTAAACTCCTATATCAATCTAGGTGGGTTGACTTGGTATTTGATAAATTGGACACCCTTATTTTTCTTTTTTATATTTCTAAGGTGTTTTAGTACCTTTTTTCCAAGAATATATTAACAATTTATTATAAAATACTTATGATATAGGTCAAGCAAAGTCACAGTTACCTTACGATAATACAATGTTGGGATATATTTGGAGGTTTCTTGTTAAATTTTTTGCTCTCACCATCTTTGTTTGAAGACTATCCAACGATAGAATTGCACTAATTTTTTTGTTTTTCTCTATGTGACGCTAATAAAACACATATGAATTTGTAGAATTTAAAGCCATGTACAAATAGCTTGAACGTATGATTTTGCCAATAAGTAGAACACTCTATTTTGTTGGCAATTTTTGTCCAGAAACTTTCTTTTTAAGGGGAAACATTTCACTCAAGGACCAATGTAGCAAATAAACTTCCAATAACCCCAAATAATTATGAAATTTCTCTGTAGGGACTTAGAGCATAATGAAATTAAATTATGTTGTTGAAAAGATGCCATCATCCTTTTGGTGTTCCAAGGTTTTAGGTTCAAACCATTGGTCACATTTTTTAAAAAAGAAAAAGGGAAAATTGTATGTAGGTCTTAGGTAAAAGAAATAATATTAGAAAAATCTTTTTACAGATAATACTTAATTTTAGTTTGCCCCAAGACTAGAATTGTTTGGAGTTCATTGGAAGTTACTAGTTCTGATACTCGATATAAGAGCTCATTTGTAATATAAATGCACAGATTTAAATTAAAAACTAGAGGTAGTAATTTGCTACAGTGGTCATTGAGTAAAATGTTTCCCTCTGGTTCTTTGAAACCTTGCCCGCTTGTTCATCCAACAATATAAAGTTGTTAAATAGATAACAAGCTTGAGCAGAGCATTTTGCAACAAGCCAAGCATACCCAATAATGTCTATAAATCTGAGTTACTTTACAATTCCATTAATTTCTTTGATGTTAATTTTCTTATATACTTCCTAATTATTATAGAAAGATTATTTACAGAAAATATCTCTAACTATGTGTTTAATTGATAGTAAGTCCCAAAAAACTAAGGTCAACTTCATGCCAATTCAGATTCATTTATTAAAAACACTGGTTTACTCAAAGTTAGTGATTCAGCTACTATTTTCTTTAACAAAATATTCAACCTAATTTTAATATTGGGAAAATTCCAATAAAATATCTTCTGAAATTCTAAAACCCAAAAAGGGCTGTTAACATTTCAAAAAGACATTAAGGTACCATAGACCAAATTGGGTTTTGCAAATCTAATAGAGGGGGAGAGAGAGAGACAGTGATCAAGACGTACTTGTTAATTCCATCATGAGTCTTGTTATTTCTATTACAAGTCTTGTTATTTTCATTATTGTTCATGTCAATGTCGGATATCCCCCTCTTCTCTGTCACTGTGCATCAGTAGTGTCAAATGACCCTTGCTGACAGAAGAGGGAGGAGGGGAGAGAGAGTGATTAGAAAAAAACTTGTTAATCCTATTACAAGTATTGTTATTTCCATTATGAGTCTTGTTATTTCCACTACTGATTATGTCAGAGCACATTCACTAACTTAAAATGCAAAATCAGGACAGTCTTGTTAATCCCATTATAAGTCTTGTTATTTACATTATGAGTCTTGTTATTTCTACTACTATTTATATTAGTATCAGCAGGTGTCACATAACTAATTTGAAAAACCAAATTTGATCCATGTTACCTTAGTGTTTTTTTGAAATGTTAATAGCCCTTTTTGGGTTTTACAAATTCATATGGTATTTTAATAGAATTTTTTCTTTAATATTTTCCATTATTTTTCAATGCTATGTTATTAATGACTCAATATCTAATTTTGAGTGTATGAATAATTCAATAAATGATTATCCTTTACATATCATTGAGGGCTCAATTGCAATCTGTGAGTTTCCAAATCACGATCGGCTAAATATAGGACTTTTTCCATGTTGTCTTGCTTTGGAAAATTTGAAGGGATGGAAATGCTCTCTGTACTATGATCGTGCTTAATATGCTTTTGGACTATTTAATTGTATGCTTTTTAATACTTTTCTTGTCATAAATATACGAGTTACTAACTAATTTATGGAGACTATGAAAATTAGCCATATTAGTTACTTGTAAGAAATGTGTGTTGGATTTCTAAAACATTCTTTCGGTTCTTAATATTTGGCTTAATTGAGAGTTGATATCCCTCTTAAATGTAAGACTTATTTACTATATTTGTTAATATTGGATTTTGGGGCATACCTAGAGTGTTGTTGCTTAATGTCTCCGTTAGTCTTCAATGAGTCTCTTATACCAACGTTTATCGGATCACATATATGGAAACGATAATGGATGCATAGCAAATACACCACCAAGATATAGGAAGAAGAAGAGAATAGAGAGAGGGTCTAAAATCTTACATATAGAAAATGTTATGTGTGTATTACATGGACCATTTGTGTCATATTTATAGTGTTTCACACACCCCTTCATTCTCTTCTGTCATATCTCTTCATCAGAAAGACAACACAACTTTACGTTCAGAAGAGATTTAATTCTTCAAATAATTTATCTCATGTAAAGTCATATTATATCGGTAAATTAATATGACTTATAACCTTTGAGAAATATTACAATTAAAAATCCAAACTTTTATATTAATTATATTATTGCCCCAATACTTTGGAATTGGGTCTAATTCACCAAGGGCGGACATATTTTCCAACAGTTAATATTTTTCAAAATTACTCTTATTGATATTCTCTTAACCATAATAAAATAAATAGAGAGTGGAGGGAGAGGTTCAAAAAAATTTCATATGATCTAGCTTAACTAATTTATTTAATCTAATCAAATTAGGTACATAGATCTTACATTAATGACCATTGGAGCACTTCTTTAATCATTTGCATTGGAAACTACCCCTAATAATTCAGGGAACAGATTATAAATTTAGTAGATAAAGAGAATTATTGTCTTATTGATAGGGAAAACAATTATATTCTAAGATTTCACATGTGCTTGGGACATATTAATCTATTAACAAAAAAGGGAATCGGATCGACTGGTTCGACAAGAAAAGCGGTGAACCGAACACCAGTCAGGTTTGGTTTACTTAGTGGACCAGGAAAAGATTAATTTGAAACAAATTTTGTGAATAGGGGTACAACGGTGTTAAGCAAGAAAAACCGATGGTTATTGGTTTAAATGTTTCAGATGCTTAACCTTGAAAGAGCAAGTCTCACACCCAAGGAACATAAGACACGAGCACGTATATTGGTTCAGTCAAATTTCACGACCTACGTCCAGTTCTCAATCACCACTGAGTTCCACTAATCCCTAAGATTTCAATGGGCTCTTAGCGCCACAATATAGACTCGACTGACTCTTTAAGAGATCACTCCCCCTTACAAGATACAATCCAAGTCCCCACTTAAAGTATCCCAACTTTGAGCTACTCACAAATGATAGTGGAAGACAATAAATACTTTCTCAATAGAGTTGAATAATAAACACTAAAGAATAGAAAGAATTAATGACATAATTGAAAATGCAACACACTTAGAAAATTATGACTCGAATCATTAGTTGTTGTTGTCATTAATGTTCTCATATTTATAGTGTTTGAGGAATTTATGTCCATTGATATTCCGTTTGTAGCCGTTGAACTCTCATAATTCCTCTAGGTAGTTTACATTGAGACATAAAGAATTTTCCTTCTTGGTCATAAATGGAGCTGTTGAGGTTGTAGAAAGATGGTAGGTGAGGATTTAACCAAATTTGGTAAAATGCATGTAATGCGTTGACACATTCACCTCACCAGTGGATTTGTGCTTGAAACTACTCCAAATGATTCTTAACCTGTTCTTAGACATAATATAGATCATTAGCAAATATTAGAAATAAGTGGGTATCAATATAATTGAATCTTGAATGATTGAAAGGTTTACACTACAATGCTCTGTTTTTCTGGAAATTTGATATTTGAAATTTCCTTAAGGTTTGAAGTCATCCTTGAGGTAATCCTTTAGAAATTAGTAGGCTCAAGGATATAGTCACAAATTAATACATGAAGTTTTAGAAGAATGTATCCTCGAGAATTTTACAAGTTAAGATTACCTTAAGGATGTAAATTACCTTGAGGTTTCAAGCAGATCGAGATAGTATCCTTGAGAAACAAATCTTACCTCAAGGTTATTCTTTGGAAATTATAGTTTATAGTATGCTTGCTCCCTTGAGGTTAAAATCAATCATTGAGGATTTGGGTTTTTGACAAAGAGTAACTCAGAGCATGAGCAAATATTATGTGAGAAACACTTACGACCCTTGTGGTTAGTGAGTACCCTCAAGGATTGGCTTACTTGCAAGGTTTTGAAATAGACAACCAAGTTTTAAAATTGCCTTGCAAGGTTGCTAGAAATTGTCCTAGCCACGAGGCTAGATTTCACCCTTGAGGCTACCCTTATTTTTCAAAACAACAAGGTTCCAATATAGCCTTGCTCCAATAGTAAGGTTGTGTCCTAACCTTGCCATTATGGAAGGGACATATGTCCTCGAGGCTACTACTCCCCCTTTAGGGTGGGGTCACACTTAGCCAAAAAGCAAGGTTATGATCCGGCCTTACAGCCAAAGCAAGGTTCTTCATAACCCTTGTTGTTGTGATCAAGTCCATTTTCTTCGAGGTTGCCCTCCACCTTCGAGGGTGAAGACTCAAGCTACCAACAGTAAGGGTTTGGTCTAGCCTTGCACCCACTGCAAATTTGGAGCTAAACCTAGTTGTTGAGGCAGAGGGCCTGTGTCCTAAAGGCTGGACCTCACCCTCGAGGCTGGGGCTCCTTCTTGCCAATTTGCAAAGTTTTCTCCAAAAACCTTACTGTTATGGCAAGGCTTGCCACAAACCTTGTTGTTATGGCAAGGCTGGCTACCCTCGAGGCTGGAAAAACAACAACCCTTATGACTTAGTCTTAAAAACATTTTCTTTCTTTCCTACTAAATAGATATTACTCAAGTACACTTACTTAAGTAATTTCCCTTTAATTTTAACATAAATAAAACTTCTTTTAAAATTCATCTAAGTTTAGTAATCATCAAAACATAGGATCTAACATTCTTCCCCTTTTTGATGATGACAAAACTAAGTCATTTAGAAAACATTTGAATAACAGGGAATCATTGAGAATCACATATAAATAAGAAGTCATATCATTAGATAAGCATAATTACAACTTTAGGTTAGTATATAAGCAAAATATCATCAACATAATGAACATGAACCCAAAAGCTATAAACCAACTAGAAAACTCAAAATAACTGATAAAGACACATAAATAGATGCTCAAGGACACAAGTCTCAGTGGCTGGATAAAGAGGATATGTCAATATCAATAAGGTCATCCTCATCTCCTTGAGGTAGAGGTGGAGCATAAGCTAGTGTTGTTAGGTCCATGGGCCTATCACCTTAAGGCTGCTCACCTTTCAGGTAAATGACTACCACTTTTCCCCTTTTTGTCAGCATCATGTCTGGGGAAGCCAGTGTAGGTCAAAAGCAACAATGCCTCAACCATATCATCAACAAGAGACGTCAAGGTCTCAGCTACATTAGAAACATCCTCCTCATATCTATACTCCGTAGAGGAACCACTAGAAGGAATAGGATCAGGAAGGTCAAGAGGTGGAATACGAGGAGAAGGAGGAGGAGACTCAACAACAATCTCTTCCTCCTGAGAAGAGTGAGGTGATAGGATAGGTGATGGTGGATGAGAAGCAGTCTCTAGGATGGGCTCAATAAAAGGTGGATCAGAGTCAATGTGGATGTCTGTATCAGGGAAGGGTGTCTGTGAGTCAAGTGGAGGAGAAGATGGATGAGGGATATGGCTAGAGCCAGGGATGTCAGTGTGGGCAATGGTAACATGAATGGCCTGAGATATGTCTGTAGGTGAGGATGAGAAATGGCCAATGATAGGTCGAGGTGAGGTGTGTAGAGATGGTATGGGATTAGGAGTAGGAATATGGCGGGTGGAACCTCTGAAAGTACCTCTTATGGAATCCATAGCCTCAGCAAACAACGAGAGAGAGACATATATGGCCCGAAGTGATGTACTCTACTCATTAGCATGCTGGACTAACTGGTCAATACGAGAGTGAAGAAGGGCAAGGTGAGCCTCAATAGTCTCAGAGATATAAGCCTGGAGAGCTAGATCAATACCCAGAGCCTGAAGGAGAAGAGCATAAGACTGAGTATCATCCTCCGGGGCTGGAGTAGATGCCTGAGGTATGGATTGAGGCATAGAAACAAATGGAGGAGGAGTCTTCTTCCTCTTTATGGAATAGGTAGGCTCTCATCTAGACAATGACAACTCAATCCTCATATTAGATAAGTGGGATGGATCCAAGCGATATGGCCTCTCAACAACATCACTTGCATCCAAATACCAAATCTTGTTCACCTTAAGGATGAGTGAGATGATGTGAGGGAAAGGTATCCTCGTGGACTGCTTGCTCGTGGTCTGATACCTCTTCAACTCAGAATAGATGTACTCTCCAAGATTCTGCTTCTCCTTCTGGTGATCAATGCAAACATCTTATACTCCTAAGTGGTGAAGTGGGACCAATTCCCATACTTATAGACTAGCATAATCGAGAATACATACCAAATGCACTAGTAGAAGTCACTCATCTCAGATGGCCTAAATCGGAGAGGGCCAACCTAAACACCAAGCCTCAACACCTTGAAGATCTCACCACTGCTCATCTTAGGCTCCTGATATGTTGGTGGCTTCTTGATCTTAAGGCATTTGTTGATCCTCAAGGCAGAGATCAAGAACTCTTGGCATCTCACATTGGCCTTCATCTCCTCTTTTATTTCCTTTTCCTCTGACCAAATACTGAGTGTCTAAGTAGGATCTCCTACTAGCATAAAAGTACTTGACCACTTGTAGAGAGAAGGGTAGGTCCACTAATATCCATGGCATGAAGTGAGAGAAATAATTTGATAAATCTAACTGGACAGCATTCTTCAAATGCTCCAAGTCTAGATACAGTTTCCTGTGAGCTCTTCTTTCCTTGAAGTCCACCGTATCTCATAGTATCAATCAACTTACTGGTGTTGAAACCAGGAGGAGCATATGTACCTTCATCCTCTCGAGGAGAAGTATGAGTACCCTAAACCTGTGCCTGTCTCTATGAAGTCTCTCTACCAGTCCTTAGTGCCTCATCAAGCATGTTGATAGAGATTTACCTCACCAAGGCATCAAGATAATCTTTCCTCAGTCTGTGCAAGGTAGCAAAAGAAGGTGCACTCTCAGTAGAAGAATCTATAGAAAAAGATGGTAGTGCATGAGCCTTTCCCCTTCCTTCAACTTGTTTCTTCTTCGATGTAGACTAAGAACGAGTCACTAGAGGCTCTTGTATCACAACACCCTTAGGTCTTGGTGCAGTGGGTGATCGTGGAAGCTCTGATGATCTTTGACTTGTGGCCGAAGGACCCTTCTGACTTTAAGGGTGTTTCTCTTAAACCTTTAGTCTATGCTTCTTGGCTGGATGATCTTTCTTCTTTTTCGAAGCCACCTCCTTCCTCTTCTTTAGATTTTCTTTTGATTTCTTCAATGTCAAGGGGTTCGATATGGTTACCGGAGAAGGTTGCTCTTGTTAAGGGACATTAGGGTGCTCCAAATCTTCTTGGGAGTAATAAGGATGAGTCTTTGTACAGGCCATTTCTGTGGATTTGTTTGGCATTGATTCTTAGAAGGTAATTTAGAGAAACATGGGTTTTAATTTTACGAGAAAATGTGAATGCCGAGAGAGTGAAATTTGGGGCTTTTGAGTTGGGAGGATTAGAAGAACAATAACGGTTGAATTCGAATGGGTTGTAACAGTTTTGGGAGGTTATGAGTGAGAGGGAATGCAAAGGAGCTCTCAAGGGGGTTTTGAAACTTTTGAGAGTTTTAAATGGTTTCCATTGTTATAAGTGTGCCTTAGCCCATAACCTCAAGGTTCTGAGGCACCCTCGAGGTTCTTGAGATTCAAGGACCCTTAAGGCAGGTGATGATCCTCGAGAATGAGTGTCTTTGAGCAACTATTCATGGACTTCTTAAAATAATTTTGAGCTTGAGTCCTCAAGGGTTTACCAGATCTTCGAGGGCCCTTATTGTCTTTTACCTGTTTACCTGATTCAATTCATAATCCTCGTGGTTGAATAGTTTCCTCAAGGAAATCACCTTGTACCATTCTTCAGAAATCATCATATCTCCCACAAGCTTGAGTCTCACCCTTGAGGATATATTTTAGTTTCATACTTCTGCTCTGACTTGATGCTCGATTCCTTAAGGGTTGAGAGGCTCTTTGAGGCTTATTTCCCTCTTCTTGAGTAAATTGGCCTAATACCCTCAAGGCAGTTGGTTAGCCTCAAGGTAGAACATCAACTTCTTCTTTTGTTTTTGGCATATTTTCCCTCAAGGTTTTGAGGCATACATGAGGTCACTTCTTCATGATTACAAATGCTCCTATAAAACAAACTTTCTACTACTCCGAAGCTTAAGTTAGTAATCACCAAACAATTGATAATGAAGCAATATAGGATCTAACTAACAATTCATTGGGATTCAACTAACAATTCATTGGGATTCAACATTCCCAATTCTTTTGTTATATGGAGGAATTGATCTTTGGCCAATAGTTTGGTGAAGATATCCATAAGTTGCAAATGGGTAGGAATGAACACCACCTTCATATCTTTCTTTTGGACATGATCTCTTATGAAATGGTATCTGACATCAATATGCTTGGTTCTTGAGTGTTGCACTAGATTCTTTGCCAAGCTAATTGTGCTTGTGTTGTCACAATAAATGGGAATTTCTTTGAGGTAGATTCCCAAATCTTGTATTTGCTGTTTCAACCATAACACTTGAGCATAACAACTTGATGCAGCCACATATTCAGCTTTGGTTGATGATAGGGATACTGTATTTTGCTTTTTGTTGAACCAAGACACCAATAAACCACCAAGAAATTAACATTGTCCACTTGTACTCTTCCTATAAGTTTTATAGCCAACATGATCATAATCAAAATAGGCTATTAGATATTTTGAACCTTCTTTAGGGAACCAAATGCCCAATTTTGAAGTGTCAGCAAGATATCTGAAGATTTTATTCACTGTTTCTGCATGAGACTCCTTGGGAGCAGCTTGATATCTTGCGCACATCCCCATACTGAATTATATGTCTGGCCAACTTGCTATCAGGTAGAGTAGTGAGCCAATCGTTCCTCTATATTTGGTGATGTTAAAGTGAACTCCTTTCACATCTGCATCTAAAAGAGTTGTTGAACTCATTGGAGTATCTGCACTATTGGCTTGATCCATTCCATACTTCTTCAAAAGTTCCTTGAGGTACTTGGTTTGAGAAATGAAAATGCCATCCTTTCTTTGTTTGATTTGTAAACCAAGAAAGAATGTCAATTCTCCCATAATTCACATCTTAAACTCACCCTACATAGTCTTCGCAAACTCTTGACAAAGATTTTCATTAGTAGCATAAAAAATAATATCATCAACATAAATCTGCACAACTCACATATCCTTTCTAGTGTGTTTGATGAAAAGGGTAGTATCTACTTTTCCTCTAACAAATTCTTGATCTAATAGAAACTTACTTAATCTTTCATACCAAGCTCTTAGAGCTTGTTTTAACCCATAGAGTGCTTTCTTGAGTTTAAACACATGGTCTGATTTTGAAACATCTTCAAAACTTGGAGGTTGTTCAACATATACCTCTTCCATGATGTTTCCATTCAAGAAGGCACCCTTCACATCTATTTGATAAAGTTTGAAACCTTTTATGTATGCAAAGGCTAAGAGGACTCGTATGGCTTCCAATCTTGCTACCGGAACATACGTTTCCTCATAATCAATACCTTCATCTTGATTATAACCTTTTACAACAAGTCTTGCTTTATTTTTTACAATAATAGCAGACTCATCAAGTTTGTTTTAAATACCCATTTTGTTCTAATTACTGGATGTTTCGTTGGTTTGGGTACCAAATCCCAAACTAGATTTCTTTCAAATTGATTCAACTCTTCTTACATTGCAATCACCCAATCATTGTCTGATAAGGCTTCATCAATGTGAGAAGGTTCAATCTCAGAAATAAATGTTGAAAAACTTACTTCATTCATGATTCTTCTCCTTGTTTTGACACCTTCTTCAATATTTCCTATGACTTTATCAATAGGATGATTTTTTGTTAAAACGCCAAGCTTTAGGTTGATCTTTTTCAGAAATGGGAGAAGAATCATTCTTATCATCATTTTCAATGGATGGAATATGTTCATTTGAAATATTTAAATCACCAAGTTTTTGAACAATATCATTTTCTTCTTTTCTTGACCTTGTCAGAGAACCATTTTCATCAAACACAACATGAATGGATTCTTCAATTGTACAAGAATGCTTATTATAGACTCTATAAGCTTTACTTCTACTATAATAACCAAGAAATATACCTTCATCAGATTTAGGATTGAATTTACTTAAGTTTTCCTTACCATTGTTGTGAATGAAGCATTTGCATCCAAAGATGTAGAGGTGTGCTATGTTAGGTTTCCTTCTTTTGTACAGCTCATATGGAGTTTTTCCAAGTATCTTTCTGATGTAGGCACAATTTGAGATGTAGCATGTTGTGTTCATAACATCTGCCCAAAAGACTTATGAGACTTCCTTCTCATTGAGCATAGCCCGTGCAATTTCAGTGAGCACTCTATTCTTCCTTTCCACAATTTCATTATGTTGATGTGTTCTTGGTGCTGAGAAGTTATGATCAATACCATGCTCTTCACAGAATTCTCCAAATACTTGGTTGTCAAATTCTCTACCATGATCTGTTCTAATAGACATAATTGAACAACCTTTCTCATTTTGGACCTTTCTAGCAAAAATAATGAATTCATCAAAATTTTTATCTTTGGATGGCAAGAAGATTGTTCATGTAAATCGTGAGAAATCATCAACAATAACCAAAGTATATAAATTTCCCCCAAAATTTTCACTCTTGCAGGACCAACCAAGTCCATGTGAAGAAGTTGAAGAGGTTTTTCGGATGATACAAAATTCTTTGGTTTGAAAGACAATTTAGTTTGTTTTCCCATTTGACATGCATCACAGAATTCTTTTTCATTGAAGTTCAATTTCGGAAGACCAAAAAACTAAATCTTTCTTGATCAATTTATCTAATTGTCTCATATTTACATGTGTCAATCTCTGATGCCATATCCAAGAGTCTTCTGATTTGCTAATAAGACAATTCATGCTAGAATCAGAATCCATATTGAGAGTATAACAGTTACCATCCCTTGTAGCTCTCAATTTGATCTTGAGATCTTCCTTCTTGATTTTCAGGTCATCTTTGTTGACACTCAAACACTCTTCTGAGTCAAAGATGATCCAATTATTCTTATCCGCACTTTGACTCACGCTCAGGAGGTTATGGCAAAGACCTTGGACATGATAAACATCCTTGACTGAGATGCCATTTGATATCCCCACTTCTCCAACTCCAACAATCTTTCCACTTTGATTTCCACCAAAACTGACTTTGCCTCCATCCTTGGATTCTATTGTGACAAATT
>JBAGKO010000012.1:13550847-13564155 GCA_037177275.1 Acacia concinna
AAATAACTAACTATAACCGTAAAAGACATACTACTGGATTTAAAATGGATTAACCATGTTGATAATCTACTGATAATACATCAAATTTGAATTATAATTTCAAACCTTCAATCAGCTTTTTTTTTCCTTTTTCAAAACAATTGATGGTTCAGTTCAAGGCAATCAATTCATTTTCAATCTAACATATATTTATTCTAACTATCACATTAATAATCAGCCGTGCATATTGAGTGGTACAAATTTTTTATTTTATAACAATTTCAATTCTTTGCATCTTACTACATTTATATAATCAGTTACACACTTAAACTTCAGTTTAATTATAAACTAGCAAAGGGTGAAGAATTTAGTACACTTCTATACTTAGCTTCTTCTTTATTTCAGATTGTATTTCTTTCTAGTAAATTCTATAAGTGTTTGAAACTTTGGAAAAGTGGAAACGGTAAATACACATACTAACTTTGTTTCTTATGAACCAGTAAAGGAAATGAAGCTCCAGAATGGGTTTTTTGTTTTGTCTCCTTCTCTTTCATATTGTGTCCACTATGTCTCATTCTCTTTCATCTTCAAGGTCCTCCCTCATCGTCTTTGCCTTGTCTCATCTTTTACTACAATGAAGAAGTAGCGGTTGCCGGATCACAAGGTGAGGAGAGCGGGAGTGAAAATTCTAATGAGGATAGGCTTGGGAGTGCACATTGCGCTAAAGCAAATGAGAAGGCGAATGACCCATATGCGTTTTTAATCCCAACGTATATAGCTCTCTCCTCCTGCTCTAAAATTTTCACCTACTCCCTCACCGTTTTCCCACCTGAATAGAGAGACTAGAGGTGCAAGATGAGAAGCACTGTGTTGAGTGTCTGGCTGCAGCAAAACACAGCGTTTAACTTAAGACGCAAAATCAGGAAGAGGCCAGGGTTGGGAAGCTCCTGGGAGAGAATAATACACACTTCATGACTCACAATTTGACTATTCTCATTTATATTTATTAGTATTTTAAAAAGCAATATAATATTTCGTATATATCTGACAATACTTTGACCATGTTGTAACAGCATTAATTATGACGGAAAAAAAAACTACATTAATTACCTGAACAGGATAGCAGTGTCTTACTGTTACTGATAAACCAACCCTAAAAATTTCTTCTGCCGAAGCCATACCCAACAAACTTTAAGCTGGGTGTAAGATTTCGATGGAACAAAAAGCAAGAAAGGACCTATGAATGCCACCTGCCGAACCGCTACCCAACTAAATTCAAGCATGGGGCGTAGGTTATGGCTGTGAACCTGTAGGATAGGGAAAATGATGATAAACTTTAGATCACAACTCGCTCCTTTTCAAAGCAAAATACTATATGATAATAGTCTGGGAACTCGGTGAAGTGTTTATTTTTAAAAAATTACAATGAAATTTTAAATAAAAAAATATATTTTAAAGAGATATTAAAATAAAAAAAATGTTATTATTAAATCTTAAAAATAAAAAATTTATTATTATTAAGTTTCTATTAACAACTCTGTTTTTGAAATTGTTAATAACAAATTTTGTTATTAACAACCTATACACCATTAATATTTTTGGATCTGACAATAATTAATTTCTATTTTAAAATTTTTTTAACATATGTTTTTCTATTGGAAAACTCACTATAATATTTTTTTAAAAATTTTAAACTGAAAATACTATAGTACAAAGTGCAAACGAGTTCATTATGAACTGATGTTGATAATGGCATCTTCTGGTTCTTAGTCGACATTGGTTTCTGAAATATCGTCTTCTTGCATTCTCCGCTTCAATAATCGGATCAAACGCCTTAGCTTCTTTCCGCATAGGAATTGTCTTAAGGTATCCTCTCGTCACTTTTCGCTGAATATTTTATTTCTGTCATGAAAGGGGTAATTTTGAAAGAATGGTCGTACTGGGATTCTCACTTTGAATGGAGGAACGGTATTTACATTTTATATGCTTCTTTATACAGTCTAATTTGATTTAAATGCTTTATTTTTGGGGACCTGTGTTAGATTATGGATGCAAATGATTGGAGACATGAACTGCTACCTCAATCCCGCAGAAGCTCTGTCATACGAATGTAGGTTCAAATCTTTTTCTGTACTGCTTTTGCTTTGATTCTGCAGTTTCTGTAATATGGGGACACTGCTGTCAAACGTGCGTCCTTTGTATGCCAGAGGAGCTGCAATAGACTCATGGTGCCATTTTGTATTATTGGCCAACTTCTAACGCTACTGCTCATTTCATTATATGAATATCACAGTTTAGAAATGGGGCTATAATCAGATTTTTTTTTTTTCAACTTCTTTTGATGTGCCACTTCTGATTTATAAGTTTATGGTCCTTGCTGATCATTGATAGTATGTTGTTGATAGAGCATAATGATGTTGGAGTTATTTCAGAGTATTTGTATAATTATCACTGCAGTACACTCTATTTAACATTGACGAGTATGACTTTGGGGTTATGAAGTGTATGCATCAGGGAAAAAAATTCTTTTGGACCTGTGTTAAACATTTACATTGTATGCAAACAACTTGAAAGCTTGGGGTTTCATGTTACGCTTTTCACGTCAGCCTTGTGTCTTTTGTTGAAATACACATGATTTTTATAGCTTCGGAGTTTCCCAATACGTGACTTTGCACCACATTTTGGCTTTGAGTTAGTGGGCTAAACTTTATGTTTGGCATGACCTTCAGATTCCAAATTGGTTGGTTCATTAGCTTCATTGATTTTTGAAGGTTATATTTAGTTTGCTGTTTCTTTTTTCTTTGTGAGGTAGGGGGTGAGGATTCTGTATCATTGATTGATGCCATTGGTCAGAGTGTTTTACCATAATACTTTAGTACAAATCTCATGTAGGAGGTGGAGCCAATTGGATTGCTGAATTAGTTTTGTACGAATCTAACATCACTGCCAGAAAGGTTGCTAATTATTATGAAAAATTCTTAAATATGTGGAGGGCTTGTGAGGTTTTTCCCTGGTGTTTCTTTTAATAGCCCAATAATTTTATACTCTGATATAGTTTACTTGGTGTACAATTTCCTAGGAATTCTGTTGCTAAAATATTGTTGTCTGGTTCATCTCATTGCATTCGGTGACCCATCAATAGTTACATCAACAATATCAATCTTGGTTTTCTTCTATTTTCCTAAAAATCTTGTGAAAAATCTTGACGATGCACAGCTGTTCTTTTGATTTTGTAGGGTGAATGATATAACAGAATATCGTGATTTGGATGAAGACGAACTGCAAGAACTTCAAAAATTTTGTCGAACTTTTGAGCAGAAGGCTTTTGTTAGTGCAACAAGTAAGGTATGCTCATATTTCACATCTCGAAATCATCATCATTTTTCAAGTTACTTATGTAATTGAGAAGGTTGAAGATGTTCTAGCCCAGCCCAGCCCTACTTTTTTGTGTTTGATTTCTACTTTATGGATTGCCTTATATGGTTGTACTTAACTACTTATTTCCTTTTTATTCCAATTTTCAGATAGATTATTTGCAGAAAACAGTGTCAGTGAGGGATGAAATGCAAAGTAAGTCAACTTGATGTTCAGATCTTTGGCTATATCCTAATTTAATCATTAAGGTTTTGTAGGTTTGAAATAGTCTGTATATGGCTCAAATATTTAGTAAGAATATTTGACGTTGCCATTTGTCAAATGTATTAATGTGATTGGTGAAATATTATTTTTTTCGCATCAGTTTATTGTAATTTACCTTATCTGCATTTTACCCTTTTCAATAGCTAATGCAAAACACTATTTTGTTTTAATTCTTTGAGTGATATTTACTTATTTGATTATTATACATTATCTGTGTTAGGGAAATTGCAGGAAGAAATACACCAGAAGGTAAGCAATACAACAACAACAACAACAAAGCCTTAATCCCACTAGGTGGGGTCGGCTATATGGATCGCACGACGCCATTGTGTTCTATCGAAAACCATATTTTTAGAAAGGTTGTTAACCAAAAGGTCCCTCTCAATAACTTTGTTAAGTGTTTGCTTCAGCCTCCCCCGACCTTTTTTTATAGGGCTCCATACTACTTGATCCACTCTCCTTACTGGTGCATCCAATGGCCTTCTTTGCACATGTCCAAACCACCTCCAACGATTTTCTACCATTTTCTCTGTAATAAGAACCATTCCAACTCGTTCGCATATATGATCAGCAATAACTAAACAAAATACTCACATGAACCCAAAAGTAAGTTGGATTTAAGATCCCCTTGAGGAAAATTATGGACATTTTATTAACTCACATTTCTGGTGATGTTTTATCTTAACTTTGAGCCCAAAGATTTTGCAACCTAGACATATCCTTTAGTGAAAGGTCTAATTGCTGAGGAGATTACCAAGTTTTTGAATTTTTGATTGTGTTTATTTTGTGAATAGATGAAAATATTCAAGTAAGTGTACTTGCCAGAGTTGATTGAAATGTACCTAATAATTGCTAATAGACATCAGCAGGTATGTTAATGCTCTCCTACATCCGACTTCTCTGCATACCTCACCCCTTCTTTTCTTACTACGTAATTGAAACCCATTCCCTATTTCTATTCACTTGATTTTCTGACTGTTTATTTCAACTGACAGATCCAAATGTTGAAGGAAGCGCACTTGCCAGAATTGACTGAAATGTTCTTCAGATTTGCTGTGGTATTCAGCAGGTATGTGATGTACTCAATTTTTTGAAGTTAACATCGTTAACAGTATTGATGAATAATTGTTCTTTTTAATTTTTTTAACTTTTTATCTCAACTAGTGCAATGTGTGCCTAATCCCGAGCTATATGAAACCGCCTCCATTTTTTATTAAAGAAAATCCATTATTGCCTATGAGCATGCTTAGAATTAGAACTTGATTGATGTTGTAAAGATATGATATGATATGATTAATGTAAATAGGTATAATTATAGGAGCTAATGTAGGATCTAGAGTTATCAGATTTAATGCTCCTCTTCTATTTATTCTTTACCAATTGCTCTCTAGAATACAATTCATTCAGATCATATTATTCTTGATTTTACAGATATAATCATAGTTAGTCTTATTTCTGCATGTTTATCAGCTTGAGTTGCTTTCCAAGCTGAAGATGTTTATTTGCTGATAGTTTGATGACAAGTGATATCAGTTTTTAACCTTGTATCTGTATCCCTCAAACAGCAAGACCCAGCCCCTTCTGCAGCGAGCAGAGTCAGATATCCACAAAGCACTAAGTCTCTTTAAAGTAATACTCCATCCGGTCCTAATTACAAGGGCCCGTTGACTTTTTAGGAGGGATTAAGGATAGTAGTCATTATTAAAATATAATTTAATCTTCCAAAAATACCCTTAATTTTCACCATTTCCCCCATACTCCACTCATCCTAATCACCAACTTTATATATAGTTTGGGAAAAAGAAATAAAATATAGGAGACAATGTGGATAAGGCCCTTATATTTATGATCAAATCAAATTTTCAAAAGGCCCTTATAATTAGGACCAGAAGGAGTATTGTGGAATATTTTGTCCAACATAGAACTTTCTAAACTGGAGGGCCTTAGTCATTTCTTTAGGAATCACTTGGTTTCATGTGAGAAGATGATCATAAATTTTATAAATAAAAATAGGCCCTGGAAAATGTGTCATACGCATCCAAGACAAGTTCCCTCTCGTGCAATGCTCTCCTTGCCTCAACAACAGTCCCAACTTGCACAAGTCTGCTCTAATGAAAATCAAATAGACTCTCAGCAGGAATTCCAATAAGCATATAGAAAGGTAAATATAAACTTTCCATCACTTCTACTTTGTGCCTGTTTGTTTTATCTTCTTAATAGTGATTTTATAGTGTTTGAGGTAAGTATATAAGATGAATATTGTTTTGGCTTGTGGAAAAGTGTTTTTAAAAACACTTTCCTGTGCTTGCCAAATGAACACTTCATCAATGGAATTGAAAGGAGCAGCAGAAAATATTCAAATAAACCTAAAAATTAAGTATTGAAGATCTACTTGACTGTTTTAATTGTGATCAAATTACATGAAGATTTGAGCGAAAACATCTTGATAGGATGAAATTATTAGTAATATTTGGCCGAGTAAAACAGATATGATTATATTGGATATCTCAAGATTTCCAATGTTTGCGTGCATGCGTTTAAAGGAGAGAAAAAAAATTACCTGATTCTGTTTGTTTCAACTTGCAGATCCAAATGCTTAAGGAAATGTACCTGCTAGAATTAACTGAAATGCACCAGATAAATCAGTAATAAAGTTTGGCAGGTATGTTGGGTACTTGGTTTTTGGACTGGACAATTCTACCACAAAACATGGCTTAACCGGTCCATGTTGTATCACTAATGTATTTTGTATCAATATAATATATCAATTCTATCACAAGCCATATATTCACAAATCATAGACATTATGCAGTATTTTTTAGACTCCTCACAACATAAAATTGCCTAAACAACTTGATAGATGGATGTTGGAGAGACCCTAAAGCTTATACTCTAAACTCTAAAGTCATTTGTTGCCTAAAATTTTTTTCATAATCTATTGTTGATTGATAAAGTTTTATTTAACCTTCAATCTATTTCTCTCATATCGGATTGACCACCATTCCGAATCATCCAGTCTTAGATTTCCAAGGCCAAAGTTTTTGAAAATTAAAGAAATACTGGAGCGGATCATAACATTCCTATGGACTTCCAAAAGTGACATTTCTCCTGCTTTGAAGGAAGAATTGCCTTCAATTGAGAACTAGATCATAACTTTTTAAAACGTATATAGGTTCCGACGATCTCGAGCTCGTTACGATCACAAACTTTATCTACCATCCGTGACAGGAAATTTGGAAGAATTTATTGTGAGCAAAAGTGACTTTAATTAAGTTTAGTGTATGTTCTTGGTTTATATTTCCTGACTTTTATGCTGTTTCATTCATCTTGTGTTTGTTTCATGGATTGCATATTGTTCTCATTTCAGCTGTGAAGGCCTGTGGTGAATTTCTTGGTCCTGATTTTAAAATATGTTGCTACAGTGGTTTTTTAAATTTTTTTTTTAAAAAAGCTAAATTATATAAAACCCCTCTAAACTTTAGGTCAATTGTAGATAACCCCCGACCTTTCAAAGTTTAAATCTAACCCCTGACATTTTATTTTTTTTGATTATAAGCATCATACTATTAACTAACTGTTATCTTTTTAATGGTAATTGACATGTCATATTAGTGGATGACATGTGGCATCCCATGCAAATTGGTAATTACAGATAATGCCCCCCTCCCTCAAAAACTTTGACTAGTTACTGATAACCCCTAAAATTTGATCAATTATAAATAACCCCTAAACTTTAATCACTTGCAAATAATCTTTTAACATTTCAAAATTTAAATTTAACTCCTTTAAAAGTTTTGTTTATATTATTAAACTACATGTCTTTACATATATCATCTTAATAAATTTATTAAGATTTGTAGTATTATTTGTCAAATATAATAACTTTGTGGCAAAAACAAGAAGGATAATATTTTTAAAATATAAAAATAAAACGTTGAACTTCTTAATCAAGAAAAAATATGCATGACTAATCAACAATAAATGAATGCAAAAGTGATCCTCTAACACAAATGTAATATTTAAACATTTATGACGATGATGATGAAATATTAATAGTATACTCAATTGTCCCATAGAAAATAAGTAAACATTTCATGAAAAAAAATTCTCCAATATTTTTGTAATAGAATTTTTGCAACCATTGTCAATTGTAGACTTTATTCTTCTTCATTGCAAGGATGAGTTAGAGGTTTGAGTATTAGGATGTTGGCTATCCTGCATACATGACAAAAGAAAGAGTTATTCTATTTAGTATAAGTGTAAATTAAATTAAATTTTATAGTTAAGAAAAATACAAGTGCCTGCTCTATTTGGCTTGATGTAACAATATCATTCTTCTTCTTTTTCATGTACACCTTTTTTGTTGGGATTAAGAGGAGCCTTACAACCTCGTGCATTGTGACCCATTTTCCCACAATTGCCACACTTAGTGGTAGCCCCCTTTTTGCTTATCTTTGATGGGTTTTGTTGTTCATCTGAAGCTTTCTTCCTTTCATAGATTGCACTCACAACATGTCCACAAGGGATGCCAGTCAAATCTCAAGCCTTACATGTACAAGTCATTTTGGTAAGATCCATCACCTCCCTCTTCCATGGATTCTCTAGCTCAAACCTCCCATTACTTGACATATAGTGTATATAATTCTTGGAGTCATTCTTTGCATTATGAAGCTTATCAACAATTTTAGGACATATTGCATTCTGAGATCTCTTTATGCCCTCTCTCTTAGCAACCATCCTCTTCATTACCATTCTTCGAATTATTTCACACATTGTGATGATTGGCTTGTCCCTTGCCACCAATATGAAAGAGTTGAATGTCTTTGCAATATTGTTTTGTATAATGTCACACTTTGCATTTGTTGAGAATGCGTGCTTACTCCAAAGCCTAAAGTCATGCTTATCTAACCAACAAGCAATATTAGGATCAAGCTCCTTTAATCGTCGTATATGATAATTGAATTCTTGTTTGGTTGTTGCCCTACATGCATTCCAGAGCTCATCTTTCAAATTTTTCCCTTAAATCTAAGCTTAAAATTGGCATATAAATGCCTAACACAAAACCCATGCTCACATTCCATTTTCTTAAGCACCTATTGTAACCTGTGCAATTTAAGCAAATATATCTATAAGTATTGAATAATCAACTATTATTAGTACAAAATAGAAATAAAATAAATATATCTATAAATATTGTACCTTTTGCATATTTGACATCACGATCCACCCTTAGTCATAGTATGAGCCAATGTCCTCAAATAGCAATGTCATGAATCAATTCCAACTATCTTTGCACTCAAATTCCACAATGGCATATGCTATAGGATATATGTTCTCATTCGCATATTTTCCAAGTGCAGATAAAATGTGCCCTCCAAAACTACCTTTCAAGAAACAATCATCCACACATATAATTAGTCTACATGCTACCACAAACCCTTAATTACATACTCCAAGACACACGTATAGCCTCTTGAATTGAGATCCTTGTGCCTTAACCATTATTGTACTTCCTGAGTTAAATTTCAGTATTGCTCCACAATATGCATATATTTTGGCAAATTGCTCTACATTATGAACCTTAAGCATTTCTAACGCCTTTGTTTTTGCTTGATATGCAAAAAATTTTGAAATTTCAACATTATAATCCCTCGAACTTAATTTGAAAATGCTGATGCTTTTCAATTTGGTTGGTCTCTAATGTGTTCAATATATCTATTTGACAACCAACCTATGGTCACCTATTTATTTTCTCTTTCCCATCCACAATTGTGCTCCTTATGATGAAATGACTTAATTTGAAAAGCATCTCTAACATGAGTTCTTGATGCATGTATATCCCATCCACAATTATGCTTGCACTTCACCCTCATCCGTGATGCTTCATTTTTTATATACTTGAACTCAATACCATTTTCAATGGCATATTGCTTTAATGCTTGCCGATAAACTTTGAAGTTTGAAAACTTCATACCAACTTCAATATTGATATGCCTTTTAAGATATGTCTTCTCAATAAACTCATTAGATGATTGCCTTTCTATTTGTTGCCCTTCATCATTTGATCCAATTGGACTTGCCAACTCTACACTATCATCATAATTAAATGGCAATTGTCCATCCCAATTGCATCCATAATCATGAATTTCCGTATGTTCTAGAATGACATTAACAACATTTGGTCCACTTTGTGTGTCTTCATTCCTTGTATCATGCAACCATTGATCAACTTCTACCTTTATTCCTCCATCAAGATTTTCAAAAAATAAATCTAGATGCTTATCATCACTATCAAAAAATTCACACTCGTTCAAATCAATTTCAGTGTTTAAATCCTCCTCTTCATCACTCTCATGATCTTCATCCTCTTCAATTCTATGTTCCTTTTCATATATTGAACCCTTAAGTTTGTTATCCATATTGTTAACCTAACACAAATAATATATATATATTATCCTAAGAAAATTTCATGTAAGAAAAAGGAAAAAAATAAGTTAATATGATTTAATATTTTAAAAATTTGACCTCTAACTTGTCCAATAACTAATTGACTACACACAATATAATATAGCCATAAGAAACATGGCCTTTCATTGCTTAAATCTAACATATAAACAAGGTAAATAAATTAGAAACACAATAAAATTACAAACAAAAGAAAACAGAAAAAAGCTTGTCCAATAACTAATTGATGACTATAACACAAGAACTTAAAGAAGCAAATAAATAATTGGCTTCCATCAAAGAAAAAAACTTTTTAATTTGGGCCTCCATAGATGTCATAAACTAAAGAAAAAGCTAAATCAACAGTCATAAGCATGTTCATTTCTCTCGAAGAACTAAAGGAAGAAACAAAAGCAGCAAATTTTCCATACGAATGTTTATTCTATATATTTAATGACATCTTGATTTTGTGTTTTTTTTTTTTAAAAGAAAGTTGATCCTGACTGTACCCCTAGTCATAGTGAAGGTGAACAAATTGCAAACAGTGAATACCTTTTTTTGTTTATAATATGTATAGATTTATAGAACAAAACAAACATGAATACCGTTTGTTGTCAATTTCCCACTACTAGAGCACTGATCATACGAAACCAGAAATATGGATGGGGATGAGTATTATCTGGGAATGCGAGTCTTCCTCTGTTTAAAAACTGAGAGTTGAATTTCGCAGGAGACCTAGGACCAGGAGAAAAAGGGTTTATGTAATAACAAAATCACATTTTAACCCTTATATGAAAAAAATATAATTACTATAAAATTATCAAATGCCAGGATGCCATGTTGGATATCACTGCCACCTATTAATCTAACATGACAACTTCCGTTAAAAAAATAACGGTTAGTTAACGGCAAGTGCTTATAATTAAAAATAAATAAAAGGTTAGAGAGGTTAGATTTAAACTTTAAAAGTTTAAAGAGGTTATCTACAATTGACTCAAAGTTTAGATGGGTTTTGTATAATTTAGACAAAAAAAATTTAGAAAGATATCTTTGAAATTAGAAAATTTTAAATAAGTGATTTTGTACTAAGATAAGTTATTAATTAAGTTGTGAATTGTTAGAACTGTGCAGTTAATGCCTAATGTATTTATTATAAAGAAAAAATTGATTTTGTTTTTAAAAGTATTTCTCTGGAATTTTTCTTTTTTTTTTTAGGGAAAATTGCAATTTGGTCGCAGGGGAAAAAACATACCATCAAACAATCCTGCGAAATCGTATTATTGCAATACAATTTTTTAGAGTTGTCAATAGATGTTCAAGGAGTTATTAATGATAACCTATAGAAGTCTATGAAGTTGTCAATTGGGACCAAATCGTAATTTTCTCTCTTTAATTTTTTTTGGGATTTTCCCTTAATTATATACTATTAATACATATTTAATGATAAAAATAAAATCTTCAAGTTCATGATAGTAGTTGACATCAGAGCTTGCTTAAATTCACAATCCACAAAGTTGACAACCTACCTTACAGAACCAATGGGATTAACATAGAGTTTTATGTCTAAAAATTAGTAACTATCTCAATTGATCTTTCTTTTTGTTTATTATAAAACTGGCCTACCCATAATTGCATTCATTTTTTGAGAGGATTTCAGCAAGTATAAAAAAAAGGAAAAATTGCAATTTGGTTTCAAGGAAGGAAATATACTATCAAACAATCCCGTGAAATCGCATAATTGCTATAAGGTCCTAGTCGACAACTTTATGGGCTTCATGGTTTGTCATTAACAACTTCTTGAGCATCCATTGACAACTTTACGGGATTGTATTGCACTTATGCAATTTTGTAGGATCGTTTGATCATACATTTCCTTCTTTGGGACTAAATTGCAATTTTTCAACAATAAACAACAATTAAGTATGGTGAAATATGAAAATCTCATATCAGTCCTTCATAGAAATTTGGAATTTTTGAAAATTTTGAAATTTTTATAAAGTTACCTAAATACCTTTAGATTTTAATAGTTTGAGTACACATTGCCTAAATGTCCCTTGAGATGTTAATATAGATATTCAAGCTGTTAATATATATACTCGAGCTGGTAAAATTCAGGGGTATTTATATAATTTCATAAAATTTTCAAAAATTCCAAAACTTCTAGATTTCTACGAATGACTGCTATGGGATTTTCATGTCACCACACTGAATGTTTTTTTTAACATTTTCATAGTATTTTCCTGAAATTTTCCTTATAATTAAAATATAAAATTCATCAACATTTATAATTTATTATATTGAATAAAAAAATATTTATAAAATACATACATAAAGCAATTGGATATTATAAAATTGAAAAAAGTTAACATAGGTTTAATAGGGAGTTAACATAGCTTTATAAGATGGAAATGTAAAAAATATTAAATTCGTATGTAAACTCGTAAATTTAACTGAGTTAATGACTAACATAATTTTACTAGCAACTCGACTCAATTTAATAAAGTATAAATGTGAAAACGGTAAATTTAGAAAGTCAATTAGTGAATGTAACAACAACATTGCAACAATTACATATTGTGGTAGATGGTGGTATACTAAATTATTCCCGTGTTATATAGTTTTTTTCGTTGGTAAGAAATTATCTGGTGTTTTCTTTTAATTACTTCAATAAGTAAGCTATAATACAAGATGTCCACCAACTAGTGGGAGAATGGCAATAAGGTCCTAAGGATAGAAACTAATAACAAAATGGTCTCTAGTAACAACTGAGTAGTGACAATTAACAAATTGAGCAATGAGATAAACAACTCGTAGGGACCATTCTAATATTAAGTCTCATCCTTAAGACTTTGTTACCATTTTCCCAAAAAACTATTGTAGCATTTGTTTAAAAAAAGGCCACAAAAAGTCAATATATATCATTAAAAAAATACTTCATTCACACCTTCAAAAAGTCTACAGTGGGAGAACCCCCTTTGAGGGACGCTCATCAAGAGGGGGCAAAAGGTTGGGGCCACTCTTTCATGTGAAAGAGTTGGCCCTAACAATTTGCCCCCCTCTTGAGGGCCTAAAGGGGGTTCTCCCATTGTAGACTTTTTGAGGGCATGAATGGGTTTTTTTTTTCTTTCGCAAGGTATCCTCCAGCCCGGCAGGCCAATGACTAATCCTTCGCTCATTGTGGGTTCCTCTATGGGAAGGACAGCTGGCCAGGAGATTTAACGTTGCTCCATACCCAAGGCCAGGGAT
>JBAGKO010000012.1:13565700-13583121 GCA_037177275.1 Acacia concinna
TTCTCTTTCACATGGTAGTAATTTTGTTATGATTGAAGAATATTTTGGGGTTAGAGTTTTGAGCAAGTTTTGAGTTTGTGAATAGATGTCTATAAAATTGTAGAGGATAATTAGGTATTACTTTTAATTGGTTTAGTTTTATCATTTGATTTTTGAGTGATTTTATAATTATTTTTCTCTAAAATATATCCATAAATAATTTCATAAATGATATTTTTATCAAGTAATTTTGGGTAAAAATGATTTTCTTAGGTTAATGAAGGTATTTTTAGAATTTTAATTGGTCTAGATTATTGGAGGAAGTAAAGATTTATAATTTAACAATTTTTAGGCTTAAAAACTTAAATATTGAATAGGGAATTTTATTTAAGTGATGATAATTAATTTTTCCCAAATGAGTTATTGGGTTAACAAAAAAAATTGGAATTTAAGATAAAACAAATAATTTAATTTTTGTAGGAAATTGGGACTTTTGGGTAAATAATTCTAAATTTTAAATATTGGATTAAATTAATTATGTGGATTTTGTATGGGTAGTAAATTGATTGTTGTAGATTAATTATAACTTGTGCTTAAGCTCTTGGATTAGGAGTTTTGTGGTAAATTTTGCTTGGCGAGAGGTAACTACTTTCCTTTTATTGTGCACGCTTATGACATGTTTGTAAGTGATTTTAAATATATAGAATATAAATTTGTAATTGGTGTGTGATGTTGGCTATAAAATTATTTTATTATTGAAATTGTCTTGTAGGACTTATTTTGTTGAATAATGGATAGTAATATGATATTATATGAATTTGTTGTTGATTCGTGATATTGAAAATATTCTCTTGATAGTTTGTGAATTGATAATGGAATGTGATGATTTATGATTATTATATTTATTGAGTATAATTATATCTCTTGAAAATTGATATGAGAGGGGATGGTGGATGTGAATCTTGATGGGAGGTTATTTTTAGAGGGAATAAGAGGGTGAAATTATTGTATAAAAGAAGAAATAAGGCAGTGGGCTTCTCAGTGTACATTAGTTAGTCCTTTAGTCCATTGTGTTTAATAGGGCATTGACACCCCACTGATGTATTGGGGGAACCCATAGTCTGATCTTGTGCTCTGTAGATTTTGGCCGGTCCATATAACTTGATCAGTGAGCTTGTTGAGTTGATCTATCGATCACATGGGTGTGTACTAGCCCATGTGTTCAGTCAGAAGAAATAAAGTGGGAGGTAATAATAGAGGTTATAGAGTGGGTTGTTAAATATTGATAATTGTGTACCAATGTGATAAACTTTGAATTTGAAATTGAGTTCATGATATTGTGAATTGATATGCATGTATTATTTAATATTTTATAAAATGTTACAGTCCCACTTGACACTTCACAGGCACTTACTCGTATACCCAATAAGATGGTTTGTTGGTTACTGAAACGTTGTCTCACCCCATCGATTTAACAATTTTCAGTGATAGATCCCATAATAGTCTAATAGAAGAGACTTCGAAAGATTAAGCTATTTCTTTTAAGAGTAGTGCTTCCGTTCTTTTAATTTATATTGGATTATTATATATTGTCACGTTATAACTCATTTGCATATTTTAGTCAGTTATTTTTAAGATATGACATATTGATTTCGTACATTTAATTTTTTATTATTGGATTACCTTATGATGTTTTGAGCAGTCTTGAGGCATTAAAATTGTATTTCAAAACTTATGGATTTTTATTTTAATTTGATTTATATTTGATAAGGAATGTTTGTTTACGGTTTCAAAAGTCCAAAGCTAAATCATGTACTTGAATTTTGATAAAAAAAAAAAGGAGTTTTGTTCTTTTAATCATTATAGTCCTTTTAAAAAATTTAGTTTTAAATTTTTTAATTATGATTAACTTGTTTGATAATAATAATATAATTGAGATTAAGTTATCATTTGAATGATAATTAAATTAATAAATTGAGTGGAAAAAAAAGTTTTTACACACATGTCCATGTCCTACTCCTTCTTATGTTGCATGTTCTTGTTTCATGACGCGTGTCTGTGGGAGTTCATCTGTTCTTGTTTCTTCTTCAATGGGCTCCTATGTTATGTGTGGGCCTTGTGGTCTCAAACTAAGCTCTTTTGCTAACTAATGCATGCCTTCTTGTTCAGCCCATTTTGCCTCTCACTCTTCTAACGATAAACAACCTATAGAAGTATCCCTTGGTTCTCCTCCTCACAATTACAAACCATGCAGAAGTAGTTCTTTTTCTCCATCCCCTCCTTTTGGCCATATTTGTTACTCATGCAAATGCTGTTTGACTCATGTTTCTGGCTTGCCTACATCCAAACGCCCTAAACTCATCTCTGCTTCTTTTTTTATCCTCTGTTTTCCTTCTTTCATCCCCTGTTTATTTCCATCTCACTACTACTTCCTCCCTTACCTGTCACTTCTCTCATTCTCACATATGTCGTCCTACAGTCCATTTTGCCTTGTCCTTTAGCCACATTTGCTGCCTTACTTATCCTCGCTGTCATGTTTTCCTTTACCTGTTCTTTTATTCATAGTGGCTTGCATGCTTTCTTTAACCTTCCATCATTCTGTTTCACATTCGACCTTTGCCTTCTATTTCCTACACGTCTCATGGAGCATCCCCAGTTTTATCCGTTTTATGATTTCCAGTTCGCCTGCTTTCTTCACCATTGGCATTCCAAAGGCCACACTCACCTTTGGATTAGAACTGGTGATATGTTATTTTCCTCTGAGTTTGATATCCATTCTCAGTCCTTTTTTCCGGTGGCCACAAAATGTCTGAACTTGCGACCTACCTTTGTGCTTTGGTATGACCCTCGTTATACCTGGTTTCAACGGGTGTATGCTATTTTCAAGCTTCATGGACTCTTTGATTAGGCTATGACATTGTGTTGCCCCTGCACTTAGTTTGGCACCTCTGGCGTGCTCCATGATATCAGGGTCTCATTTCCCAGCTCTCCAGCACTTCCATTGGTGCTTCACGATTGTCTCTCTCTATCCTACATGCACGCGCAGGCCTTCTCCACTCCTGAGGTAGCCCTTCGACGTGACAACCTTCCTCTGAACCCACTTAAGCAAACAGTCATCACTCTCCCTCTTGTCGTCGCTCTCACTCTACCTTCGAAGCTAATTCTAATGGTGGCGAGGCAATCGCTCCTTTTCTGGGTTTCTCAGGGTTTTTTGCCAAAAAACCCCGCGCCATTTCTGCATGACCTTTGTTGTCTGGTGGTGCATGTGTTGCTCGCTTCTCCTTGCATCACCTCCAGCTTTTTTGGACTTACTCAATTTCTTTCTTGGTTTTCTCTGTTTTCTGGTTTTTTCTCCTTTCAGGTTTGCCTTCTTGGCGGTATCACAGTAGGCACAATTTATCGAGTTCCTCACTCTTGGTGATTGTTCGCAGTTCCTATGTGATGAGGATCTCTCCCTTTTCAAACACCTTGTGTATAGATGTAGACGTCATGCATCTGGAGTTGACCTATCTTTTCTCCTTGCTTCCTTATGGTGTGTCATTGGGGCCATGTTCAATAGTGTTCCTTTTTTTTTTTGGTCATTCTCATACCGGCATGTCCTGTGCCTGTGAAGTGGTTTTTTTTGTCTCATTAATCTCATCAATACTTGCTTTGGAGGGTATTTTGATTAAGGATCTCTTGGTTGGGACTGTATTAATGTTTCATTTTCTTTCTTTCCCTCTGCTACATTGTGTTGTTAGTTCTTTCTAAGGTGAAAAAAAACAGATCAGACCGGCGGTCTGAATGATTCAACCGAGAACCCGACCCTAATCTAGTTCAGAACAGCTGAAAACTGGAGAAGGGGGTTGAACCGATCTGGGAGGGGGTTCAACCTATCGAACTGGCCTGTTGAACCGGGGTCGAACCGATTTTCACAAAAAAAAATAAGAAGAAAAAACATAAAAAAAAAGAAAAAGAAAATAATACCCATTTATTTATGAAATTTTAAAAATATATCAATACATTGTCACCTATTTTATTATTATAAATGATCTTTATATGTTTCTTTAATTTTTATATCTAAATATAGTATTATTTTATTATTATAAATTAAATTATAATATTTTAATGTGACCAGTCCGACCCAGGATAACCCTGAACCCATACCGTGATAGGTTCATTACCCGATCCGATTTTTTTTACCTTAGTTCTTTCCATATTATATAAATGGGACTTCTAACAATCATGCATTTTGTACTACTGTAACCTTTTGTTTTGAATGCTACTTGATCGTTTTATAAAAAAAGAAAACTTGAAATAATTAAAAATATTAAAATTAAGATCAAACCTATGACTTCGTTTGTAGGACCGGAAGTGTTGGATTTGGCTTTGGATTTTTTGAAGGACCGACATGCATAGACTTATTATATTGGTGGGGCAACAAGAGAATATGTCCAATTTCGTTTGCGGTCAAGTTTCTTTTTCTGAACCCTTTTGTATAAATAATTCAATTTGCACTGCTTGACGACAAGAAGCTCCATCCTTAATTTGCCCGCAAAACTTTCTAAGCTCCGACGTTGGCTCAGGTCGTTAGAATCACCTCCACCCGCCATGCCACCGTGAGCCACTGCCGGACGATTTACCTGTCTTCCTACGCTACCTGGTCAATTTCGCCGTTGTCGTTGACCATGGCGGTGGCCTATATGCGTACAGTTCTGTGTTCCTCAAGTTCTCTCCCTCTCTCTCGGTTATTGCCCAATTAACTCATCGCCGTTCTTTTTTCCTGGTTTGTGAATTTTTATTGGATGGATACATTTTTAAAATTGATTTTGTCTGATTTTTTTTGGTTTGCCTCCTTGAATTGTGAAAGATTTATCTCTTTCAATTTCTATATTAACTTCTCTACTGTTATTCCTTGGCATGTTCAAAAAGCTTTTGGCTTGCAAAAGTGTACTGGATTGATCATGCGAAGTTAGTCTTCGATAGAAGAGCGGGAAGAAAAGAGGGGAGCTTCTGACGATCCAGAGGTTGAGCAGGATATAAAGTCGAGATCTTTGCTTGGTAATGATCATGGAATTACTGAGTCTGAAAAGTAGAAATTGTCAAAAGCCAATGTAATTTCAATGAGACGTAACAAAAATAAACAATTGTAAGCAATATTAATTCTTAAGTATAATGACTCCAAAGTGGAGAACTCTAGAGGAGAAGCTAAGGTGTTAGGATTTGGGTGAGAAAAAATGGGAATAGGTGAAATACTCCAACGCGGGAATAGGAAAAATGGGGAAAGTATTTTAACTTGAAGACTTTGAGGAAGGTATTTGGAGCTAAAATTGATTGGATTCAAAGGGATTTAACACCCTTTAACATGGTCTCGAGCTTAACCTTAAATCTTCATTCATGTTAGGAGAGTAACCTCTCATTTTGAACTAAAAATGGTTGAATTTGGATTTGTCAATAGTGCTCAATTTCAGGTAGTTTTGTGTCTCTGTGAAGTGATATAGAAATAATTGCTTGAGAACGACTTAAAGTCATTTTAATCTTCAGAAGAGGAAATGTTTTAGACCACACCATAACAGTGAAGTATCATTGAACTCTTAGCTTTGGGCTTGAGGTTCTTGACTCTAAAATATCAAAGAAAGTAACCGTTTTACTGTAAAATGTGTACTGGAGACTAATCATGCATATGAACGATCCAAGCCTTTAATAAGTACTCTTAGGAATTAATAGACACACATGCACACATATATTGTTTTTGGCATATGCAGTCCTGTTACCCTAAAATAATGATTTAACACATGCTGAGTATTTTGAGGAAATTTTCAAATATTTCTTGATATATAATATCTATATATTTTATTTAAAGTATTAATTTGACTTGATAATTGACATGGTCATGCTGAATCATGTTCTTTAGTTTTGCTTTTTGCCTATCTGTTAATTCGACTATAATCCAAAAACAATTTCAGGGTGTGGTTAATAAATGCTTTATATCATCAATACTGTTTTTTAGCAAGAATGATTCGGACAATAATCTGAAGAATGTTACTGCCTCCGGTCATTTTTATAAGCAACTTTCTTCCTCATTGCGGAAAACGAACTGGTGGTTAAGGTTAATTAAAAACAATGATTGTATCAAAAATGTTATATCTTTTCCAAATAGGCCCTATTTATGAAAAAGAGTAGGATAGAGAATGAATATAAAATATATGAGAGATAATGTGTAATAAATGATTATATGAGAGAAAATTAGTAATGAGTGGGGGGATAATTATTATAAAGATATCTATTTAGTAGGGGTAAAAAAGGAAAATGTAGTTTAAATTTTGAAACAAGAAGGAATAAAAGTTGTTTATATTAAGGACCCCAAGCATAAGAAAGAGGAAGCTGCTTATAAAAAGTATCAGAGGGAGTATTGTTTATGAACTTTAATATCTTACATAGGACTTTCTAAAGCCATAGCTAATTTTTGCTTCCCTGCCTTCCTTATATCACAGGAATTTATGGATCCTATTATCCCTTCCCTTGCATTTTGTCATTTGTTTTTACAGTACTGGCCTAAGGGAGGAAAAAGGAATAACTTACACCATGGTGACTAGAAGTCTAGCTTCTCCTCCTCATGAATAAGTTTCTATATTCTGTTACATGAATTTGTGTCATTACAATCTTATGGTCTCAAATGTGATTTTGTTGAGGGCCAGTTTGGGTCTATGACAAACCAACAGTTTTATCAATTATCTTCTTATCTCTCTTTTGCACATCTTCTCCCTTATATTTGTCTTTTTTATAATATGATTCGCTTGTAATTTGTTTTTTTGAGATTCAGTTAGTTTGAATTTGTTGGATACCAATAATTGGAGGCCTACTAAAAGCACTGAACCACCTATGGATACAAGTGAGTGGAGAACTCAACTACAACCTGATTCACGCCAAAGAATTGTCAACAAAGTGTATGTTTCAGTTCTAATATTCCATTGATAAGTTGAATTGAATTAGTCTTTTCCTTTTTCACATGCCATACTTAGTTATTGATTGTGTCACTATTGTGGCCCAATGATTACAAAATGCTATAGTGTGAAACCCACAACGAGGGTATTTTTATGTAGTCCACTATTCTAGAAAATTCATAATGTAACATAAATGATAAAACTACAAACTCATTAAAAAGAAAAAGTATTGCAATAATGAAAAACTGTATTTTGCTAGGCTTTTTTTTTTTTCCCCCGGGATTTTTCATACATGGATACTCATAGACATTGGGTGGAAAAGAATGATTAAAAGATTTCATTTCCTTCCATTTATAGAATGGAAACGTTGAAAAAGCACCTTCCATGTTCTGGTCAAGAGGGATTACTTGAGCTTCAAAAGATTGCTCAAAGGTTTGAAGAGAAGATTTTTAATGCTGCAACAAGCCAGGTAAAATCACAATGAGGAGTATCACTGATATACATTAATGTTTATCTTTGCAAACACGTGTATATACAAGATTGATGATAATGGTGCTCACTTATTGCAGCCTGATTATCTAAGGAAAATATCTTTGAAGATGCTTACAATGGAGACCAAGTCCCAGAACAACGTGAACAACCCTATGCCGTCAAACCCCGGTGGTCCTAGTAATCAACCTCCTGATGCAGGTTAGGTTCCATGGCCTTGGGTTGGGTATGATATTAAGTGGTTCCAAAGACATCAAGTAAAACTAACAGTGGATGTGCTCATCGATAAGAGACAACTTTCTTTTATCTTTATAGTCCATATGTAGAGAATCATGCGTACTATTGCTCAAGATGTCATTATATTTTGTGTTGTCTTTATTAGTTCTACAACAACAAATCTTTGCCTTTTCTCTTTCTTTATTTTTCTATTTTTTACTTAAAAAACTTTACATTGTTGAAACTTCAAATGTAAAAGTTTGCATTGACTTCATTTAAGTGTTGTTGAACTTTAAATGCTTTCCCTTTTCTAGATTATTGCGTTCTTTTCTTTTTTTTTTAATGTGTTTGATTCATATTCATTCTATATATAATTAGCTTTTAAATCCTCTAGAGGCACGAAATCATGTAGTTGGAGAGAGAGTGACATAAATGACAATAGCTTGTGTGGGATTCACTTTTTCTCTTTACACCTATTATCTCCTTTCTCTGTATCTCTCTTTAACTGCACTATATGCAGAGGACTTAAGTGGTCAAATATTTTAACAGGACTCTTGCAGCCTCACGTTCAAAATCCAGGGCAGTCACACCCAATGCCTTTGCCTCTTCAACCCCAATTACGTCAACAGATTCTACCGCAAAATATTCAAAATAACATTGCACCTCAATCTAATCTGTCATCTGCAGCCAATATAGGCCAGACTCCTATGCAGAACGTTGCCCAGAATTCCAATATGCAGAACATGACTGGACAGAATTTAGTGGGGACCACTATTAGCCAGAATTCTAGCATGCAGAATATGTTTACTAGTTCACAGAGACAAATGCCCGGAAGGCAGCAAGTTTTTGGCCAACAGCAACCACAGAATCCACAGCAGTATCTTTACCAACAGCAGCAGCTTTTGAAGCAAAAGTTCCAGCACCCACACTCACTAGTGCAGCAGCAGCAGCAGCAGCAGCAACCTCAGCTGCAGCAAAACCTTCTGCAACCAAATCAGTTGCAGTGTAATCAGCAATCTGTTACGCAAACATCATCAGTCATGCAGCCTTCCGTGATGCAAACTCCTCCTCTACCTGGCCTTCAGCAGAATCAACAATCTAATAATGTTCAATCATCAACACAATCTATGCTTCAGCAACATCCTCAGTCAGTTATCAGGCAGCAACAGAATTCTATGATTCACCAGCAACAAACATCAATAACCCAACAGCCAATATTGCCTTCACAGCAGCAGCAGCTTATGGGGCAACAGTCAAATGCAACAAACCTGCAACAAAGTCAGCTACTTGGGCAACAGGGCGGTGTTGGTGATATGCAGCAACAACAGAGGTTGATTGGACAGCAAAATCTACAGCAGCACCAGCACCAGCAACAGCAACAACAACAGTTAATAAATCAGCAAAACAATCTCTCAAATATGCATCAACAACAGTTGGGAAGTAATATGCCTGGGCTGCAGCAGCAGCAGCAGCAGTTGCCTGGACCTCATTCTGGCAACTCTAGCTTGCAAACTGCCCAGCACTCGACACACATGTTGCAACAACATCAACCAAAGGTTCCAACGCAGCAACAGTCACAGCAAAATACATCAAATATGTTACCATCTCAAGTGCAGCAGCAACAGCCACAGGCTTCACAGCAGCAAATGATGTCCCAGGTTCAATCTCAGCCAGCACAGATTCAACAGCAATTGGGTTTGCAGCAGCAGCAAAATTCCTTGCAACGAGATATGCAGCAAAGGCTTCAAGCATTTGGCCCCTCACTTCAACAGCAAAATGTGCTTGATCAACAAAAACAGTTGTATCAATCACAAAGAGCCCTTCCAGAAACATCATCAAGTATTTGTTTTCATATATGCATTTCTTTCTGTCTCTTATATTTGTATATCTATTTTTTGGTGAAAAAATGTTGGTATATCCTTGCTTATGTTGTTGTTATGTCTCTCTATCATTTTCTATTTTAAGCTAGGTTGCTATCTGTCTTCGTTGCTGTACTTGAACGTAGAAACTTTATTGTGCTTCTCCTGCTCTTCAAATTATGAGAACCATCTTATTCCAAAAGAAAAGTAGACATGTCCTCCTTAAAATTTGTTGTCATGCTTCCATTATATTGTCATGATTGCAAATCTTATGAATTTAAGAAATGCCACTTATTTTGTTTTAATTTTGGAGCCTTAATGCTTATGTGTGTATTATAACCTCTGCTGTAGCTTCCCTGGATTCAACAGCACAGACTGGACAATCAAATGGAGGTGATTGGCAAGAAGCGGTGTACCAAAAGGTAAATATGCCAATTTCCTATTTTTGTGTTATGGAAGTTGGCTGGAACAATAGAAGAGTTCCTTATGTTTTATATCGATGCAGTGAATTGTAATATGAGCTTGTGCACCTTATGGGAAAGTTATGGAAACTTCTATGCTTGTTTCTGATGTCCTTAATTTATATTTTTGTTGGATTGAATAGTTGCAACTTGACCTATCAAATATCTGCAGTGCAAAAGAGGGAGCTGAAGCCCATAACTGGAGTGAAATATTGTTATCATGCCCATTTTTTCATCTATTAGTCCCATCAAGAAATGCTCTTTGAAATCATCAATCTGATGATATTCATATGAATGATGTTTTTCTGTGCAAGCTAATGTTATCAGTTGGTTAAAGTGACTTTGTTAGCAGTTAGCAATGCTGGAATACTTTGGACATTCTAGACTTAAATGTAAAACTTGAAATTTATGACCCTTTGCTAAATAAAAAAGAATTTATTACCATTTTGTCCATATTATGAATGTAACAATGAAACCAATTTGCTTGCATGGTGGTCTCCTGGATTCAAATGTTTGATTATCTGATTCTGTCAATGTCAATTTTCAGATCAAAATCATGAAAGAAACATACTTGCCAGAATTGAATGAAATGTACCAGAAAATTTCTATTAGGCTTCAGCAGGTATGTTGAGTATTGATTTTCTGAACGTGAAATTGCCAGCACCATGTATATATCTTTCTTTTGTTAGCAATTAAGGAGATAATGATGGCTCAAGCTCTAGCATCTCACATGTGCTTTCGAACTATTGCAACTGTGGCTAAGCACCATCAATCCATATCCTTTTCTGAAACTTCCTATGAATTTGCTTGTAACTTATTATGCATTTGGATTTTTGTATCAGCATGACTCACTTCCACAACAACCAAAGTCAGAGCAACTTCAAAAGCTGGGGACGTTTAAATCAATGTTGGACCGTCTTTTAGCATTTCTGCAAGTTTCTAAAGCCAACATTCTGCCTAGTTTCAAAGAAAAATTGGGTTCCTATGAGAAGCAGATTATTAACGTCATAAATACATATAGGCCCAGAAAACCTCTACAATCGGTACAACAACCCCCTCTTGTGCACCCCATGCCACAGCCACAATCCCAACTTGCCCAAGTGCAATCTCATGAAAACCAAATAAACTCTCAGTTGCAACCAACAAATATTCAAGGTTCTGTAGCAGCAATACCTCAGAACAATATGTCAAGTTTAAATTCAGTGTCCGGTGTGTCAACAGCACAGCAGAATATGATGAATATAATGCAACCTGGTGCCAGTTTAGATTCAGGACAAGGAAGTCATTTGAACTCCCTGCAGCAGGTTCCTGCAAGCGCCCTTCAACAAAACACTGTCAGTGCTCCACAACAGAGTAACATGAACCCCATATCATCACAAGGTGCAGTAAATGTGATCCAACCTAATCTAAATTCCCTTCAGTCGAGTTCCAGTATGCTTCAGCACCCACAACTGAAACAGCAGCAGGAACAGCAGATGTTGCAGGCTCACCATCTCAAACAACAGTTTCAGCAGCGGCAATTGATGCAGAGGTTGCAGATCCTACAACAGCAGCAACAGTTGCACCAACCAGCGAAGCAACAGCTGCATTCCCATATTCAGACTCATCAAATGCCACAGCCTCATCAAATGAATGATGTAAATGATATGAAGATGAGACAAGGAATGGGTGTTAAGCCAGGGGTCTTTCAGCAACATCTTTCCTCAGGTCAACGCCAAGCTTATCCCCACCAACAGTTGAAACAGGGAAGTTCATTTGCTGTTTCTTCGCCCCAACTTTTGCAGACTGCATCTCCTCAGATTTCACAACATTCATCCCCCCAGATCGATCAGCAAAATCTTCTTCCACCTCTCACTAAAGTTGGGACACCTCTGCAATCTGCCAACTCGCCATTTGTGGTTCCCACTCCTTCACCTCCCTTGGCTCCATCTCCTATGCCAGTAGATTCCGAGAAACCTATCTCTGCCGTTTCGTCAATAACAACTAATACAAATATTGGGCATCAACAAACTGGAGGTGCAACAGCACCAGCTCAATCCCTTGCAATTGGGACTCCTGGTATATCAGCCTCTCCTTTGCTGGCAGAGTTTAGTGGTCCAGATGGTGCTCATGTCAATGCTCTAGCTTCCACTTCTGGAAAGTCAACTGTTACAGAGCAGCCTATAGAACGCTTAATTAGGGCGGTGAGTTCAGCTGATTTTATTTTCTCCTGATCCATTGGAAACTGCTGGAGTATGAGAGTTAAGAGTTACTGGAAGTCTGGAACGACACTGTTGAATCAATGAATAGACTACATCTTCAGGTCGTTGGTTCAACTGTTAGGTCACTAAATGAAATAGTCAAACTGGTTCATATTTATTCAGATTAATTTATATATTTTGAATTTAAATAAAATGTTATACAGCATTTTTTAAGAAAATAGTTCTATAATTTTTATCGTATACATTAATATATGATTTATTAGTTTACATTTATGTCAGTCACATACATACATAAGAAATATTATCAAGTTTGTGATTTATTTGTTAACTGCAAAATGAAATTGAGATGAAATATGAAGTAGTGTGAACAGACCTGTTATTGCATTTAATGCATTCCGTGTCCCAAAACATCCATCTACGAATTAAGAAAACCAAAAACAAAAATGGGTCGTATCATTGTTATAACTCCCACATCAATGAAGTGAGACCAAAAGAATGCTCCCACTTCACTATAAATTGGAGCTCAACTATGGCAAAGCCAGTGGGCAGTCTAGTGTGATTTGACTATGACCGACCATTGAGTCCATTATTTTATTAAACCCGTTGATCAACCAACCCAGTGGATAGGCTGATTAATGAAGGTTAGTCAAACAACATATAGCTTTGTTGACTTTTAATCGTATACAAATGCATAGACTGGACAATACATCAGGTTATTGGTTCAACCCGCAATTTTAGTCTTCACTCAGATAGAAAGTTTTCTTTTATTATTATACTTTTGTTTTAGTTACATTAGAAAAATTTATGTCTAAATCATGATTCCAGGTAAACTCAACGTCATCTAAAGCATTAAGTGCTGCTGTCAGTGATATTAGCTCAGTTTTCAGCATGGTTGATAGAATAGCAGGATCAACCCCAGGCAATGGATCCAGAGCTGCAGTTGGTGAGGATTTGGTTGCCATGACTAATTGTCGTCTTCAGGCTAGAAATTTAGTTAGTCAAGATGGAAACAATGGAGCCAAAAGGATGAGACGATACACCACTGCCTTGCCTTTAAATGTTGCATCATCCGGTGGGAGCGTGAATGATAGCATCAAGCAATTTACTGCTGCAGAGGCTTCTGATCTGGAGTCAACTGCAACATCAAGCATCAAGAAACCAAGGATTGAGGTACTAACTTATTTTCTATAATATCTTTTTTAATTGTCATTGCTTTCTTTTTGGCTGAACGTTAGATTATATGAAAATGGGCACCCAAGCAAAGGATTATAGTTTGTATTTAGATGCCAACTGTATTGATTTTCCCTTATCTTTTAGTCAGGATTGAAATGCAAAACGGGGAGAGAGGGACAAGGGGGGAAGGAGTAACGGTTGGTCTTATTAGTTTATGTACTTTTCATTTTATTGAACAGATGTTATTTTCTACAGTTATAAACACAATTAAATGATAAGGGGAAAACCTTAGCATTATGATTAGAACTTTTAAGGGAACCACCCCAGAAAACCTACCAACTAGTTAGAGAGGTAACAGCCATATAAACACCACGGCAGAATCTCATACTTCAACTGTGGGACTTAAATTTGTTACTTCGCTGCAGGATCCTAACATATATTCATTAAGTTAATTGAGACTTTGGTGCAGTTGTTAATGCCTTTGGTTAAAGATATGAGATTAGAATGAGAAGTATTACCAATTTCAAATGCAACATATTTTCAAAGAATCCTTAATGATAACAAAGTAATTGAGACTTTGGTGTAGTTGTTAATGCCTTTAGTTAAAGATGGGATTAGAATTAGAAGTGTTGTCAATTTTAAATGCTACATATTTTTTCAAAGGTTTAAATGTAAGTTAAATATTTAACAAAATGGTAAGACAACATTAACCTATAAGGTTACATGATTTTGAATCCTCATTTCTTATGTAAGATCTTGGATAACTTAATGCTCGAAATTACTTGCTTGGAAATTTCGTTGGATTTGATGCATGCTATGACTATGATTCTCCATCTGGAATCTAGATTGTCTATTAAAGTTCTTCTAATAAACATGCTGCTTCATTAGATTGTAAGATCTATAGTAGTTATAATTGCCAGATAGTGACCATGGCATTTTTGGCAAACTAATTATTTTTTAAAGAAAAAATCATTTGAAAGGCAAGTTACGACATATCTTCAAATATCACCGGTAATATGATTTGCAGATGGCCTGAATTCTTAATTCAAGGTTATTTCAAACAACTTTCATAGAATGTTTTTGTGAATGAAGTTGATTTTTCAATTTTAAGGTTCTAAAGACAGTATATAACTAGAGGATATAAAAGTAGTTTTATATCTATTGTCCTTGATTGCCGATTTAGACGACTAGCTGTCTTAGATTGAACAGGCATAAGTCGATGTTCAATCTCTAAGGCGGGTTCCGCTGAGAACAGTAGGTATAAGGAACTTATTTGATGTATGCTGCAGGCTAATCATGCCCTGTTGGAAGAGATAAGGGAGATTAATGAACGACTTATAGATACAGTTGTAAATATCAGTGATGAGGATGTTGATCCTGCTGCTGCTGCTGCTTCTGGAGGGGCAGAAGGCACCGTTGTCAAGTGTTGTTACAGTGCTGTAGCTCTCTGTCCCAGCTTGAAATCACAATACGCTTCAGTGAAGATGGCAAGTCTTTAAAATCTTCCAATTGCAAGAACTGCACATGTTAATTTTTTGTTTCTTTTATCCCTTTTGTGGAAATGGTACTGTCTTCACTCATGGTTTTCCGTCATGCAGTCACCAATTCAACCTCTATGGTTGCATGTTCCTTCTAATTATCCCAATTCTTCCCCCAAACTCCTTGACAAGTTTCCAGTCGAATCCTGGTGAGGAAATGTTCATTTTGGCATCTCTTGTTTAGCTGAAATTTGCCTATCAATTTGTTGATATTGATAAAGAATTACGGAGTGATATATCACTTGTCATTCTGTTTTATCAGCAAGGAGAGTGAAGATTTGTCGGCGAAAGTGAAGTCAAGGTTTAGCATATCCCTGCGAGGCTTATCACAACCTATGTCACTTGGTGACATAGCAAGGACCTGGGATGTTTGTGCTCGTACAGTTATTTCAGAACATGCACAGCAGAGTGGTGGAGGGAACTTCAGTTCTATGTATGGGACTTGGGAGAATTGCTTGAGATCTGCACAGTGATCGGTCCAGGGTAAATGAGAAGTTCTTATGCACAGTCCTTTCTTGTACAGGGTAGGCTTGTAAATGTTTGCTTTTTTATTTGCTCATTGTCCTCCTGGGCGTTATTTATTTGATGTGGATTGAATAAGGTATAATTCTTGATAGACATGCAAACCATTTTGGTTAACTGCAATAAAAAATAGCCAAAGCTTTCTGTTGGAATAACTGCAAAGCAGCTTAAATTATGTGTAGAGGAAGGCAGTTAAGACTTAAGAGAATAACATTGGATGTTTTCTTGGTCACTCGGAGTAGTTTTTTTCTTGATGTATTGTAGATGGCATGTATGCTTCATATATCTGATATGGTTGCTTTTTTATTTATGTGTTAAGGTTAGCCAATAACATAGATCTATTAGCCAACCAGTTATTTTAAAGGGAAGTAGTAGTCGCATGAGGATTTTTGAAGACTCAAAAAATGTTTTATAATGCTAGAGCTCATGCAAGAGACAAGAGATAGCAATTGAAAGTATTCGGGCCCCACAAAATAAGAGAAAGTATTGTGTGATTAATTTAGGGAAAATCCCAAAAACAGACAAGTGAAATAGGGAAATTCTAATTTAGTACAACAGAATCGGAAAATTCTAAATAAGCCTTTTTGTATTTTTTGCGTAATTACAAAAATGTCACTAGATTTTTAACAACAAGAGTATTTCAATTAATAACATTAGCACAAATAACTCACAGTGTAAATACGTAGTACCTAAATGTTTTTGGTGTTGTTAATTTAGATATTTATGTTGTAAATTATAATACTCGTGTTGTTAAAAATTCAATGGCATTGTCGTAATTATGCAAAAAAATATACAAAAAGACTGATTTAGGATTTTCCGAATTCGCTGTACCGAATTGAGATTTTCCTAGTTTATTTGTTTTTTTTTTGTTGAAATTTTCCCATTAATTTATCATATCCAAACAGAGTCTTAGAGTACTCTCTCCTATCTCCGCCCAATTGATTTTTTATTTAAGAACAAGTTAATGAAGGCAAATAAATTAGTTAAGATTCTCATTTGATTGTATCCTCCCCCAATAATAAATATAATATTAAGTTAATTTCTTTTGGTGAGATTAAGGATGTTAAAGAAGTTGTTTAGTCATATTATATTTTATGTATTATTAGATTAGAGTATTATATCTTTATAAGTAAGATAAATTAGTCTTGAGACAAAAAATATATTTTAAAGTAATTTAATTAGCTTCATTAATCTATTTAAAAAATTAATTAAATCTTATATTTAGAATTGGATGTAGAATTAATTTATAAGTTATACGATTTATTTTGATATGCAAAAGATAAATATAAATACTCTAAAATAATTTATTTAATTTTGTTAACCTCTTAAAAACAGTTAACTGGGTTAGATGTAATATAAAAGACAGGAAATCAAATCATTTAATGAGTGGTAAAGTTTATATGATTGAGATTAATTATACACAAATATGTTGAAAATGTTAGTCATAAAATTTAAATGGGTTATTTAAATAGAGAAATGTTACAAAAAGTATGTGATTAAAAATTTCCTAATAAGATAAAATGGGCTTAACAGGGATAATAAGCGTAAAGTAGAGGTTAACTGTTTATGTTTCTATTTCTTTTTTTTCTTTTCTTTTTTGGATAATCTTTATGTTTCTATTTCTAAGATAATGTCTTCTGTTTGATATAATTGGTATCTTTGTGGGCCAAAAAAAGTAGAGGGTTTTTTTTTTTGCTAAAAAAAAAGTAGAGTTAGTTTGGGATGATGATGTTGTAATGGATGTGTAATTATTAAAAAAAAAAAGAAGAGAGGTTAAAGTTCACAAGCAAACATGTACAAGAAAAAGATGGATTTGATATTTAATGATTGTTCAAGTTACCAATTCAAACTTCATGGTGATTTCTAATTTTTTTTGGCCCAAACTTCATTGGGATTAACCTTTGGGCCTTTGGCAAAAAAAAAAAGGAAAATCATAGTACTACCTCCGTTCTTATTTATAAGACTCAGTTAACTTTTTTAGAAAATCTTAGGAAAATCCTAAGAAAGCTAATTACATTACTTTAAGACATTAAAATTTATCGTTTTTCTTCAAATTATGT
>JBAGKO010000012.1:13583221-13594413 GCA_037177275.1 Acacia concinna
AATTAAGTAATGTAATTAGCTTTTTTTAAAATTTTCCTATAATTTTCTAAAAGGCCTTTATAATTAAGACCGAAGGGAGTATATGGTTTCCAAGACAAATAAAACAAACAAGGTTTCCAATCAAATTAAGACATGCAAATTTTTGAATATTTTTATTTAAGGTGAAGGTACAAAAATACTTATATATATACCTTTCTCCTAAGATCGTCCAACACAACATAAACTTTATTTAGGTGTAAAAATCACTAAAACTTGTGAAAAGACAGCAAAAATATTAAGTGTGTTAATCCTTACAAATGTTTGTTACAATATTTTTTTGTTGAGTGGGCTGCAGACTGTTAATTTTAAATGATTGTTTCTCTCTCTCCACCCTCTCACGCATTTCTCAACCCTCCCTCTTGGCTAATTTCTGTGAATTTATAAAGAATAATAAATTCAAGAAAAAGTACCAAACAACTACGCTTAATTTCTCCTCCGGCAACATGTGCTTGAGGTGGAGGTAGAGGTGGAGGTGGCGGCTAGATTTAGGGTTTTATCTGGAGTCGTTAGTGTTCCAGTGGATGAGTGATTGGAACTTAGAGGTACGTTCGTTGGTGTTTTGGGCTTTCATGATGGTATTGGTACTGTTGTCTCCGGCCTTGCTCTCCCTTGTTTGCTACTTCTTCCTCTTTTGTGGTTGTACTCTCTTATTCGCCCTCTTTTTTTCTTTTTTTCCCCCAATATTTGCACATATAATTTTAGGGGGCAAAGGTGTAAAACTACCAATATACATATCCTAAAAGTGTGCCTGGCATCATTTATACTCCATCCGTTCTTAATTATAAGGCCTCGTTAACTTTTTTGGAGAATCTTAGAAAAATATTAAAAAAAGCTAATTACACTACTTAATCATATGATATATTATTTTTTATTATATTATATATTAGTTCATAAGTCAAACAACATAATTTGAAGAAAAATGATAAATTTTAATCTCTTAAAGTAATTAGCTTTCTTAAGATTTTTTTAGGATTCTTAAAAAAAAGTCAATGTGGTCTTATAAATAGGAACAGATGTAATATTCCTTATATGCAAAAATACCCATCAATATTAAAAAATGGGGTAAAAATGCTAGCTCTGTTAATTAAACTAAACGGACGTTTTGTGGTTTTAAACATTTTTTGATTTCTATCCAGGTGCAAAAATAATTAGTTTTGAGGGATGTGAAGGTGCAAAAAAAAACATATATAATGTTATGCAGACAAAGATACCTATGATTATTATTAAAAACAGGGGACAAAAATTTTATCTATGTTAATTATAGCAAACATTTGTTAATTTATACTTTGTGGGTCTTAATTTAATAATTATCTAAGAAACTCTCACCCACTCTCTTTCCTGCACCCCTCTCCCTCACACCTTTTTTCCCTCTCTATCCCCCCTCCAAACAAGATCCATACCTGCAAAATCGGTATTGACTCTCTCTGACCACCCACATTGTTGCCACTTTTGTGCTACCCGCTCCCTTGCTTAATGAAGGCAAAAAATTAACAAATGTTTTTCTTCATGAAGCTTGATTTTTGTCCCTTTGATTAGAAGTATTTTTGCACCCTATTAAAATGGGAAAATTATTAAATCGGAGCATTTTTGTATAATATGGTATTTATTTTTGAAAACGTCTTAATCATCTTCCTCAATTTCTTTATTTACTTTTCTCTTTGATTAATGGAGGAAACATCAATAGATAATAAATTAGAAAAATACTAACAAACATAAAAACTAAGTCTAATTTATAATTAAGATTAATTCATAAAATATGTATTATATTAAGGAATGGAGGAGTATAAGTGCATAAAACTAAATACTTAAAGTGTTCTACAAATACTCTTGTTGGTCTGGCACAGTTTTTGCCTTTTGGGGTGGTCTAATCCTATTTACAACACTCCTTCCATCATTAACGTGGGATCTAATTGTAGACGGTAGAGATAAGGTTTATTTTGGGTATAAATATAATAAGACCTAAGTTTTTTAATTTATCAATATGTTTTTAGTGTGTCCTTATCGATACTTTCTAAATATGTAAAAGAGCTGTGGAGAAAATTAAAAAAGGTAATTAAAATGTTTAAATTATTGTAAAAATATTATATGTGGATGTCCATAAACTCCAACCTCTTGGCTCTTCATTTTCATAACCTTTACAATGAATAGAGGTCTTTATGCCAATAACTCAAAGGTTACAATTTGTACACTAATGAGGATTGAATTTATCATTGATTCTATGGAGCTCTTGGTTGAAGTTGAGAGCCTATAAATAGGGCACTACTCAACACACTTTGTACACAATCCAAGTGAATAATATAGTGCTTCATCTTTCTCTCCAATTCTCTCTTCTTCTCTTTCATTTCATATCTTATTTTGTTACTTTCATCACATTGACAATATAGTTAGGATGTCTAATATGATTCTTTTGTACCATAATATATTTAGCTACCAATTAACTTATAGATTTTTAAAAAAAAAATTATTATCAGATTCAAGATGTTAACTTCATGATTAACATAAACCTTTCTTTTATTTGGAAGTGATGCCTTAAACTTGGTATTAATTTTTAGAAATTTTCTCTCATAATTTTATTTCCTCTTATTTTCTCTCTGTCCAAAATAATACTTTGGCTTTCTTTACCAACAAAATAGATGGCTGCTATTTCCAATTTATTGGGGAAAAAACAGCACAGCACAGTATTTATTTTTAACAAATTTCACTTTCATTTAATAGCTAAAAGATTATAATACTACCCTTATCATTAGATTCATGAGACACTTACCCATTACTATACTAAAATTTCTTAAAAAAACCATCGTTATTCTTTAAAGAAAAAAAATCTTATTATTTATATATTTGCCACTGAATATTTTCAAGGGGTTGAATTGTGTAATCCTATGAGTTCCTATGAAATTACTAAGTCGGTTGAAGGATTTAATAAAAAAATTAATAACTCCAAATCAATGCTCCCTCTTATCCTAATTATAAGGCTCAATTGACTTTTTTTTGGAGAATCCTAAAAAAACTAATTATATTATTTTAAAACATTAAAATTTATCACTTTTTTTCGAACTATGTTGTTTGTCTTATCAATTAATATATAATATAATAAAATACAACATATGATATGATTAAGTAATATAATTACTTTTCTTAGAGTTCTCTAAAAAAATCAACTAGATCTTATAATTAAGATTGAAGGGAGTAATTAATAGAAAATAGTAGAGGACAAAAGGTTATCCAAGTAAATGGGTAACTTAAAGAATGAAGCGAAGTTTTCTTAGGTGCTCTATGGGCCTTTGATTGAACCTATTAGTAATGAACAAATGGACTGATCTACTTCAGTCCAAGTGACCATATCCAATACCCACAAGTAACGAATGATATTATTTATTTTGGATGTTGTGCAAAATATAAGGTTAATTTATTGCGTAACGAACACAGCAATAAAGAGACAAACTCAATATCTACCCTTAATTTTAGTTAAAGGAAACAAAGAAAGATGTAGAGTAATTTTTCTTTGTTAACTAATTGGGCAATTAATTTACACGGCAATTTCTATGAACAATAATATAACTTGAGCGACAAAGCTAAAGCCGTTTAATGCATTTTTCTCTCATCCACAAACAACTCATTAAATGCCTCAGCTTTTGCTAAACATGGTGCTTCTGGAATCTTCCTTAGGAAAATTATATATTAGTTATATGGCATATCATAATGTTATCTTCATTAGTAATGAGAGATTATGCTTTAAACTTTCATTCTCACCCATAAAATTTCTGTCTCTGCAAATTAGTTGTAGTGTTAAAAGGAAGAGAACTTGGATACAATTTTTAAACTTTATCTAAATCTTGCCATGACCATTCCAGAATTATAAAGTAGTGTACTAAACAAGCATACTCTGCAAATATGTTTACAATCACATTCAAGAAACAGCTAATCCAAACTGTTTCATTTGTCCCTGAAACTATGTACTTCGGAAATCTCCAAATCTGATGAGTTATCTACTTTTTAAGCTGAACATACAAAAGCAAAATAGACACAATAGTTACCGAATCAGACAGATGCTAAAGTTACCTATCTGACCACTATAGGAAAACAGGGAGAAAGAGATGGGCTCAAATCTCTCTGCTGATATGGAAAGTCCCAGAAAAAAGAAACTTGATTAATTTCAGTTTGGCTTTAGATCTTGAAACATGGTATCCCATCTGATCTCTTCAAGAGCAGCTGACCAATACCCATCATCTTCTTCTTCAGCTATTTTCATCTCTTTCTGCAAATTCTTCACCTTTGGGCTCGAAACTGAAAACCCATCAAGAACGGATACAGTAGGAACTACTGCAGAATTCCCATTTGTGAGAAGAAGCCTCTCTTGCTTACCATTATTATTACTATTCACTATCAGCTTCCTCTTATTATTGCTTCTGTTTCTTTTTACCATACAACTCTTCCATCTTGTTTCCTGATGATCACTTGGCCTAGTAGTAGTGGGAACCACAACAAGTGCTGATTTTTCTCTCTGATGAATCAGAGAACGAATGTAATTGGATAAGTAATTCTTGGTCTTCTTGATTGCCCCATTAATGAACCTTGACACCGGATGTGGTGAACTTTTTCTTCTGGGCTTTTTCTTTGCAAGCTTCAGAATTTCAAGCCTGTGCTTGGCTATGGAGATTCCCATGCTCTGAAGGAACTCATGGTTGAAGTAAACTATGTCTTCTTGCTCAAGCTCGTTCTGAGCAAAAACCAGGCCATACTCATAGACTAGAGATGGTTCAAGGCTTGTTTTTGAAAGCCATGAGAACCAATCCATGGCTGCTGCTGCTGAACCAGATAGAGTTCCTGAAAGAGGGGGAGGGAAAACTAAAGAGGAAGTGAGAGAGAGTGGTTAAGAATGAAGAGTGTGATACAGACATTATGTCGGGTGGTTATATAAAAAAAAATAAGTATCTATGCTTTTGTAAAATGGGTATTGCAATCTTGAGAGTGACTAAAGGGAAAAATAATTGAAAAAGAAAAAAAAAAGACAAAAGGGAAAAATAAAAGATGGGATGTATATATGCAGGGCATGTTACCCCACGTTCCTGTTTCCCTCCACTAGTCCCACAGCTAGGCTAGGTAGTGTGATGGGATCAATTCTTATGGTGTGAGATCAATGTCAAATGATAATAAGTCATGATATATCTTATTAATTTAGGGTAAATTATTTTTTATTTAATTAAAATTATAAAATTATTTTTTTTTCCAGACTTCTACATACTTTTCCTAGAGTTAAAACAATCAATTATCTTGAACTGGGTTTTTTAAAAAAAAAATTACATCTCAAACTTTTTTTTTTACTTAAATTTATACAAGGTACGAATGTATGACTCCTTTATTAAATTTCATAAAATGCACAAGCCCCACTTAGTTTATATGATTTTAATAAAAGATATATGTTTTTTTTTGGGAAAATTACTTTCTCTCTTTTTCCTAGAATGTAAAAATGTCACCCCTCAATTTTCTAGATTTGGTATAAAAATAGGAAGTAAAGCGAAATTATTAATGGGAGATTCATAGTGTTTTAGGAGTATAAAGAATCATGTAAAGTTATAAATGAATACCAAACGTGAATATTTTGAATGTATCTTGACATTTAAAAAAGCAGTGAGGAAATGAGTTTATAATACATGGCATCTATTGCGGCTAAGGAAAAGAGCTCAAGGGTGGGGCAGTACATGTTGATCGGTGGATTAATAATGTGTGAAAAAATGTGACATTTGTCTTCAAAATTTTGGTATTTTTAAATTCATTAATTCATGCATTGTGCATAACATTTATAGGGCGTTGATTGAACTATAAAAGGGAAGCACTGCTTTGCCACACGCTATGAATTAGCATTATCCATTTTTGGATTTCCCATATATGATCTCTAGCCTTAAATATAAGATGAAGTTTACTTCTTCTTCTTTTTTTAGAGATTAAAAAAGATAAATAAGTTACTTAATCATATCATATATAGTGTATTATTATATTATATATTAATTTATAAACTAAACTAAATAGTTTAAAGAAAAAAGATAAATTTAAATATTTTGAAGTACTTAAATTAATTTTCTCATAATTCTTCAAAAAAAGTTGAATAGGTTTTATAATTAGAATGAGGGGTAGTATATATGATACCTATTCTTCACTCCTTTTCTTTTGGAAAAGAGTGAACACAACATAACTCCTTTCGTGATTGTGATAAACCTCTAGAGTGAAGAGTTGAACCTTCTGTGTTTAATGATTTCTTCTTATACATATAATACAAAGAGAAGTTTAGATAACTTGGATCTCGGAAACTTATTAGATTTAGGGTAGTTTTGTGACTTAATGATTTAGCACATACTATAAATTAGCTTATAAATACTCACAATAAATCTCTATTATTGCCAATGACCAGTAGATCAGCTGGTATATATGAACGTATCGAGTTTGATCCCTGATTGATTGTAGCAGGTACTTTATATGCTCGCTCTAAAGAAAAAATCGATTCTAGGAGGACTAAAATACATGTGATGTTGTAAGTATGCTTATCTATGTTTGTTTTAGAACAGATACGTGACAGTACAAGAAGAAAATGAAGACCTCGCCTAACTTGTACGTAACGAAATTTTAAGTTCTAAATAAAAATAAAATAAAGAAAATTGTAGAAATCCATCATCATGCATTAAAGGCTAGCTACGTACAACCGGTTTTCTTTCTCTTAACTCAAAATGAAAAGAATCTATAAAATTTTTTTAGTCAATCGGGTGCTAAATTTAAACCCCTCTATTAGGTTGTTTAGAGTGTGTGTCTTTCAAGAGTTTTAAGTATTTTTCTTAGTCAAGTGTTTCATTCTAAGTCTACTAACTTTAATTGCAGATTATTTTTTATTTGTTATTATAGCTTTTATATGGTGTATTGTTTTCGTTTTTCTATTGTTATATATTGTCTTCTTCTTTTTTCCGGTTTAAAGAGAAAAACTATTCATCAAGCTAAGCTAAACTCCAAGAGGTCCATGTAGCATCTTTTCAATGCATCTATATTTAACTATTTATAAACTATAAATATTTCTCCGATGGCTATTTAATAGGAGTATCTAAAAGAAAAATTATCAGCCTCGCTATATGAAAAAATGAGAAGAAAGAAAAAAGGGAAATGAAACGCTTTACTTTCAATTTCCCATACAATCCATCATTTTTCTCATTTTGTCATTCTATGGACACCGAGAGTCAGGTAATATTAACTCGTAATTCACTTTATCCCCCAATTTATAATTTATTCTCTAAATTATCCCTATTAATTTTTACCAATAAATTACCTCTATTAATTACACTTGTAGAAAAGTTTCATCAATATAGTTTCTTATGCAAATTATGAAAGGAACATCATATAAAATCAACATACATTATTTCTTACAAATAACTAGATTAATACTCACTCCATCTCTATTTATAAGGTCCTATTAATTTAATTTTGCATCATTAAGATAACAATTAAAATTAGTTAAAAATAATAAATATGTGAGAAATATGCTTATTTTTTCATATATGCACTTATTTATAAGTGGATAAATGAGAAAGAGTTATAATAAGAAAAATTATGAAAAACAGTGTATGGAGAAAAGTAATAAGGGGTAACATTGGTAAAAAAAACATTTAATACTTAGACAACCTCAAAGAAGACTTAAAAGGGAACAGACATCCCAAGTCAAAAGATACGACATTATGAATAGGGACGGAGAGATTACTTCTTCTATTTTTTCTTTTTTTTTAATGGATTACTTTCTTTTAAATTGAGCTCATAGGCTCGGCAGGCACTAACGCCTGAAGTTACAATGACGGGATCGAACCCGTGACCTCCTCCCACTTGAGAGATACCATTATCACTAGGCTACAAGGCCTTTGGTAAACGGATTACTTTCTAATCTCCACAAAGTAGTTAATACAATTATAAAGAGCAATATTCTTTTAACTGTATTGAATAATCTCAATCTTAGAGAGCCACTCAAGCTAATCCTACACTAAGATAAGATTCCTATCCTAATTAATTAGTAACATAAACTTCCAAAACCTAATCCATGCACCTAAAAAGTGAAGGTGTGAATGAAAGAACAAAAGGCGAGACACACAATTTTTAGGTATAGCTTCATGACAAATCCCTTTTATTCCCAATCAGTAGAGTTTGTCACAATGCTTAATAAATAACTCACACACAAAATATATATATATATATATATATATATATAGTTTTGTTGTGTCCCATTCACATGCCCCTATCATCACATTTTTGAATGCAAGTGAGGTTCACGAGATCTTGTTTGAAGGGGATAAGAGAGTACTGTTGCCATGTGAGAACATGACATATCACAATGTCTCTTTCTTTCCAATGAAAGTGAAGTATTAAACGTGTTTTTATATCTATGGTTTAGCAACCTTTATTATGTTTATTAATCCATGTTTGAATTAGCTTTTAGATATTAACTTTTACTATTTATGAAGTAAATATGTTAGAGAAATCTTGTCTCAACTTATAGAAAATAGCTTCTAAAACCACAATTTGTAGTTAGATCACACTTATATCAAGTTCCTTACATTCATTATGGCAAGTTCTCCAATCATATATATTCATATGTCCTATTTATTTCATTTAGATTTGTAATTAACTGATAATAATTCAAAAATAGGATGCATGATCGCATGTTATTAGAGAATTTAATAAAATAGATATAAAAAACTTGACCTAAATATTTTCTCTGTGTTTATCAAATATGCCGCAGTGGCATCACTTGAAATATGGCTGCCTATTTATTTAAGGATTTTATTAGTAGGTTATTAGCATCGATAAGGCTGTAAATATATATATGTATAAGCATTATTTGGCATATAAAGCTTATCCTTTGTCTTGAGAAACAATTGGAGTCAACTCATTTAAACTAAATTGAAAAACAACTTGAGGTGGTTGTAATTTAGAAAACCTACATAAAATGATAAAAAGTTACATCATATAATTTGCTCCTCACAAAAGCAATATTATTTAAACTCACAACGTTCGTATATATCTTATAATCACATCTACCTTCTAATTCGTTCGTATCTGGTGTGGGGGAAAAACAAAAAGTGAGAGAGCAATGAGCAATGCATCATTATTAGTTGAAACTAGTCATTTTCATCGACCAACCTTTTTTTTTTGTGGCCTCCAATTCATCTACCTACTATTACAGTAAAGCACATGATAATAATAGTTTTTACCGTAGATTTACATGATTTTTTCCGTGTTGATCTACAGTAAAAAAATTATTTTTCAAAAACATTAATTATTTTTTAAAAAAATATTTTTGTAATTTTAAATTTTATGAAATTATATTAGAGTTTTTTAGGAAAAATTTCAACAACAAAAAAAAGCAATACCTTCAAAAATTGAAAATCCTAAATTAATAAATTCTTAACAAAATGGGTGGTGAATTACTAATCAAGTGTAGTTCATGAACAATTGTAGAGAACAAATCTGATTTAAGATTATAGTATTTTGAAGGTTTTTTTGTGAAATTTTTCTACATATGTTTGAAACTAAATATCAATTTTTTGAATGAAAAATAAATACACGCGATGTATAGGATAAAAAATTCAGAAATAAAATATGTTGTTAAGATTTTTAAAATTGATAATTTACACAAGCTAAGGTAACAAATTATTAAATAATTTTGTTCACATTATTATCTAGACTATATTTTAAAATGAATATAATTTCATTAAGTTCTTTCTGCCTATTATCTCAAATTTCTCAATTACATGTAGTCATATATCCTATTTTGGAAATATTATTATTTGACAATAAATTCACATGAAAAATAGGAAACATGATGGTATGAAAGAATTTAACATAATGAATATCATGAACTTGATGTAAATATGGCCTATTTTAAATTGCATGAAGGTGAAATAAGATGGAATGAAATGAGGTGTCATTTTTATTTTTAATAGGGAGAAAATAAAGACAAAAAATGCCTCTAAAAATATGCAAATACTGATTTAAGAAACCGAAATAATCAGTGTGAAGTTTTTAGTGACCAGTTTAAGATTAAACTTTATAATAGAATCATCTAAATGTCTTTAATTTTAAATCTGAAAAAAAAATGAGGACAAAAAAAAACTAGGTATTGAACGTAGTGAATGTGGGGCTAAGTGTTGATGAACAGTGAGTTTCTGTGGTTGTATTTTATTTGAAATTTTCGGGTTAATAAAGAAAATGATAATTAGGCTGGCTGCTTTTGGTTGGTAAAGGTGTGTTTGTTTGTGGACATCATAATTGAGTTTATGTGTATTAATTGAGCATTAATTTGTTAAGGGTCAGCTCAAAATTTTACAAGCCTAATTATTAATATCCATATTAATTTATTTAACACAAAACCCCACACACATGTTTCAGGAATGATTATTTTGAACTCCACGTTATCATCATCTAAACATGCAAATAGCGAAGCAGCTATCATACAAGCTAAGGGACACCATGGGGAAAAAGAAAAACTTAAAATAAAACTCCATCCCGCACTCTAACTAATTCACAAAATAAAATGTGATAGTTAATTTATTAAATAATGTCCTAAATTAAAACATTTTTTATTTTTACCCTTATTGAAAAATATATTTAAAAATTTAATGAGTAGGCAAATTAAAAATAAATATCAATTACAATGACAATATTAAAAAATGAATATTAATTCTTATATTGTAAATCAAGTTATTCTTTAAGAAGCATCATATATTATAGACAGGAGGAAGTAACTATTTTAATCATTTTTATAATAAGTCTAGTTTTCTTAATTCTCACGTATCAAGAAAGTTAGTTAACACATTAAATATGTCTTGATGCATTTTCCATATTTTACCCTCGTTTGTTAATGATATTCTCAATCCCTCTCTCTCACACACACATACATTTTTTTCACTTTCCAATATGAATTAATTCATTTTTCCTTACATTTTATAGGGACGAACTTGTTGTACTATCATTAGTTACTCTATAAAGTGGACTTATATTAAAACCAATATCTTTTAAAACTGTGAAAAGGACAAGAATAGTATATTGGACAAAGTATTTATTAATGATTACTCTCTCCGGTTCTAATTATAAGAGTTAGTTAACTTTTTTTAGAGAATCTTAAGAAA
>JBAGKO010000012.1:13604884-13616441 GCA_037177275.1 Acacia concinna
GGAACGATATCTTATTTATTACTTTATTACTTGATACGGCCCATGCACTTGCGGGGTCTTAGGCTCTACAATAATTTTTGCATATCAATCGCTTATCCTCTATCTCTATGTTCGGATAGCTGACTTAAGTTAAGAATATATCTTTTATTTCTCTTTTAGATATCTCTCGGTTTTATGCCGTTTGTAACTTCAAGTGCTTCACTTGCCATTTTAAATTAAAAAAATATAATTTAGATGTTGTCAGCTATTGCATAATTGGTAGTTACTCCCTCTATGTAATTAACATAAGATCTAATTTGATTTTGGTCCTAACTCTAAAATATAAGACATATTTTTATATTTATCATTCTATTCCTAATATTCCCCTATTGACGCTCCTTCAACAATAATCAAATTGGAGTGAGAATGACAAAATTAAGAGTGACAGCTGGGATGCTTTAAAAATACATGCATATTATATTAACTAATTTCATCAATCTAATTGAATTGGATAAATATATTAAGAACCGGATGAAGTATTAAATTAGGTTAGCTTGAAAGTTTTTTTTTTAATATATAGTGTTTGTTTATAGTAACATTATGTTCTCCTTTTATCTTATTTATAACGTAGACATGTGACTTATTTTACCAGTAATCGTGGTTCTCATGGCTTGAGTTTTCAAGTCCTAAAAGACCTAAGTTTGATTATTGATACCACCTCCAAATATACAATTTTACAATTCATTTCCTTAAAATATAATTAGGGGGTTTACAGGAAGGGACGGATGGAAACAGGACACCTCATTTCAGGAAACAGTCGCATTAACAACATATTCATCCCATGTCTCGTCAATATAAAAAAAAATAGAGCCCAATGAATCTGTTAAGAAATGAGGAGTGAAAGAAGCACAACCACAAACTGATTCCAGCACAAAGTTTTCTTCAAAGAATAATCGTAAGAGCATATGGAATTCTGGATAAAAAAACGAAATTTCAGTATGAAAGAAGCTATCAAGGTCCAGAAGATATTGGGGGCAGCATTGAAGACAATACTACAATCTGAAGGGAGAAAAATGAGAATTTTCGTCTGGACGAAGAAAGACCAAACCCTGGATAGATAGTATATTAAGTAATGGTAAAATTAGAATGTAACGTTAATTCATTTTAAGGAGAATTAATGAAATTGAATGTTGTCTTACTGTATTTAAATGAAACATGTTAAAAGTAACTCACAAATAGAACTTATTTGATCATGTAGGACTTAAGTGGCGATGCAATATTACTATATTTGTGAAGGTAGTATTAGAAGAGTGGAGTATATTTTAAAGAAAATTTCAGTCGAGCTCCACTATAATAATTTTATTTCAGTCAACCTCAAAAAATTGTGAAACTTCATTGCATATCTTTTACACTCATGAATCAAAATAAAATTACATTTTGTGTGTGAAAATACAATGACACATTTGTTTTCTTTTTTTAAAAACTAAAAAAAATTCAATCGCTATTAGAGCTTTGGCAACTGGTTACCGGTAGTCGGATTGGCCTCTAATGGCTAGCCATCAAAGTTTTGACATTTATCAGCCTCTAAAAATTAATTTGTGTTATTCATATGTACTTTTTATAAAAAATTACGTATTTGTAGATATAGTTTGTTCAATTTGTATTATTTATACGTTTACTACACTTATTTATGATGAGTTGCCCGTTTGTAAATGAGACATGTTCATAATCTTATATTTTCTTACTAACTAATTAATTTGTGCTGTTTATATCTATTTCACTTATTTATGAAAAACTAACATGTCAAACTATTAATAAATAAGTAAAGTAAATATATGAACAACATAACTTGAATAAATCTCATTTATCGTCATTTCTATATAGATTTGTATTCTTATTTTACAATTTTAATTATATATATTTTTAAATATATCTATATATATATTTGCAATCTAATTAATCATATCAAGCATAGTGTCTCTTTTTCTTTTGGGTCATGTATCAATATAGGGCATAATGGCATATATATAATATTAAATATCAAGTGATTGTGGACAATTCCTCTGACAACTAGTCCATATATAAAGCAATGATTTGACGTTGGGGGAGAGAGATATTTAATCAAATTAAAAATTGTGATTGTGAAGCAATTAATGAAAAGTGGCATTATTTCGAGTTTGAACACATGCACTGCACTAGATTCATTTGAATGTGCCTAGATGCTATGAAATTTATTGTTTATCATAGTAATTTAGTACATCTTTTTAATAGTAACAAACTCCATATGATAATATAATATTTCATCCAGAGGCAATTATTTAGTCAAGTTGTTTGTCGCCCTTTCTACCACTTTAGTTTGTCCGGAGGGGATTAATCATGGCTTTACAAATTTAAAAGTTGACGTTCTTTTGATTGATTCAATTAATTAATTAATATATATATATAGATATATATTTCATAAAACACTCATCATAAGGAATGTTTTGGATAATTGTTTAGTCTCCTTTGAATTTTCAATCAATCAATCAATATCAAGATCACATAAAATTTGTAAACGCATCTTACTATTCATATGTTATTTGTAACTCATGTTAGCATTATGTGGCTTCACCTAACTTGTTATCGTTTTGCAGGTACATGTTTTAATGCTGTCAACCTTGTTTATGGTAAGGTTAGACATTAGAGGCCACCAACTGTGATTCAAATCTTGATTCATTCAATTATGAGGAATTAGTTGATTCTGTTAAACCACAATTTATCTAACTTCATTTTTATTTCATTTGTAACCGTTGATACATATATTTTAACAATATTTAGATGTTAAAGAATAAGGGTTTAGTTTTTTTTTAAAGATAATTGAAATTTTTAGTATTAATTCTTTTTTCATGAAGATAAAGGTTTTATGTATATACTCCCTCCGGTCATTTTTATAAATAATTTTCTTTCTCATTGTGGAAAACGAATTGATGGTGAAAATCAGTTAACAACAATAATTACCTAAAAAATGTCATGTATTTTTTAAATATGCCTCTATTTATTAAAAAAGTAGGAGAGAGAGTGATTATAAAATATATATGAAGAAAATAAGTGAAAAATATGAGAGAAAATGTGTAATAAATGATTGTATGAGAGAGAATTAATGGTAGGTGAAAATAATTATTGTAAAGGTATCTCTATTTAACAGGGTGATAAAATAAAATATAGTTTGAATTTTGAAACAAGGAAAAACAATTGTTTATATTAAAAAGGGAGAATTAAAAAAAAAGGATAGTGGAAATAGGTAAATTTCATATCAAAACAACGAAATACAGAAATTCTAAATTAGTCAGTTTATTTTTTTTTCTTGAAATTATTAAAATGTCACTAAATTTTAACAACAAGAGTATCTTAATTCACAACATGAGTATTTCAATTAACAACAAAAGAATAATTTAGATACTATGTATTTACATTGTGAATTGTTGTATTGTTGTTATTAATTGAAATACTCGTGTTGTGAATTAAGATACTAGTATTGTTAAAGTTCAGCGGCATTCTCATAATTTCAAGAAAAAATTACAAAAGTGACTAATTTAGTATTTTCGGATTTCGTTACTCTGATTTGTCTTTTATATATTTCCCTTATCTTTTTTTAAAATTTTTCCTATTAAAAATTAAACATAAAAAAAAGTTATTTATAACAAAGACCGGACAAAATAACTTGTTACCCAATACCAAAATTGGCTTCTTCGCTCCTAGGGGAAAAAAAGTTATTTCTATCAAAAAAGAAAAGAAAAGAAAAGAAAAAAGGTTATAAAAATCCAGTCAAAGTCACCAGTCAGATTGGTTAACCAAATTACTTAGTTGGTTCAGTCAAGGGTTTTTGAATGGGCAAGACTAGTTGGATTCAATATTTTTTTCCTCCTTGATGGATTTCAAATGACACTGTTTTGAGTTAAGGAGAACAAAAATAGCACCACATTCTCTCTTAATTATAAGAACCCGTTAATTTTTTTTAGAAAATTTTAAAAGAACTAGTTATATTATTTTAAGTCATTAAAATTTATTATTTTTTTAAATTATATTGTTTGACTTACGAACTAATATACATTATAATAAAACACAATATGTAATATGATTAAGTAATATAATTAACTTTTTTAAAATTTTCTTATAATTCTTCAAAAAAGTTAACGAGCCCTTATAATTAGAGCTGGAGGGAGTACATCACATTTGTTGTTTAGTAATTTTATGTTGTTGGGTTATATGTGCTTTTTACATTTAAGTTTTATTTAGTAAAAACAACACTAAGATCCCAAGAAATAAAAGAGAATATTAAAAAAGTCCCACTGGATATTCATCTATTAAAAAAAAGTCTCATTAGATATTCAACTATTAATGATATAGATTCTAAATGTGAACTCACTTTATTAACATATGTATGTGATTATATTGATAAATTAAATAGTGGCCATTAATAAACTCATATCTATTAGCTAAAATGGCTCCGTTGATAAATGTATGTGATTATATTAATAAGTTATAAAGTGTTAATTGACAAACCCATATATATTAATCAAACCAACTCCCGTTGACTTGTATATATCACTATATTCATAAATTATAGAGTGGGCATTGACAAGTTCATCTATATTAATTAATGGACTTTTTTTATAGTGACTTTCTTTTTTATATTTTCCCTTTTATTTACTTATGGATACATGTGTTATTCATTCAAAATTATTCTTTTCATAGTCATACATGAATATTTTTATATATTCTAATTAAGTTATATTATATATTTTAATCATAATTAGGTTGACCCCCCATGCAGCTATCATTAGACCATTTATTCTTAAAGCATTACCTCCAACGATTTAATGATCAATCCCATTTTCAGTATCTCAAGAAAAAACAACTACATATTGTTGAAAAATCCAAACTTACTTTATTATATTTGTATTATAAATGATATTTTTTGAAACAACTAACATATTTTTATTTTATATTCTATACCTTTTAAAATACAGCAAACACAATGATAAAATAAGATAAATGAAACAGAGCAATGTTGACATCGACCCAAATGGCCACTAAGAGAGTAATGGAAACACAATGAACGAAGGTGGGGCAAGAAGATCCATTAAGGGGGTAGCCACAATAAATATTTTATTTTATTAAATTAACTAAAAAGTTATTTTGTCAAAAAAAATATCCCTTTTGTGCCACTAGAGCAGTTTTTAGAAAGTGACACGAGACCATTCATATTCCATGCACTCATGCAGTGCTTGCATGTGCTTTTAATTAATTAAACCAATTAATAATTAATATTTTTTACAAGCATTTCAAAGGCAATCAATATAAAATAGAGTTAAAAACGGATCTAATATTTCTGCCAAAAAAAAAAAAGCCGAATCTAGTGTGCTGATAGGCATTTATTCAAGTAGTGAAAAGGATTTTAGCTCTGTCTAAACACACCAATACTCAAATCTCAACCATAATTGAGTTTTTTTTAGTTATATTAGTTTTTTTAATGCAAGAAAAAATAATATTAAAATATCAAGATGAGTTTGCATGTCACAAACAAGGTAGTATATTTATTGTTTTAAATTACTTATTTATTTTAAAATTTATCATTTTCTACGCTGGTGGTCACCACAACCGCGGGTGCAAAAGTTTCTGTTACAATTTTTTTTTTAGAGTTTAGTGAATAATTAGTAAGGACAATGTTGGAAATATAATTATTTACATTTTAAGATAAATTTATTATTTTTAACTATTTTTTATTAATCTGCATTAATTGTTACTTGATACTTTATAATAAAGAATAGAAAGAGTATCTGCCAGAGGATTTGTTTATCTTGCAATCCTTAGTATGGGTTTTTAAAGATCCCATATCGTCACCTTTAACGACTAATTGCACTCCTCAATTAACAAATCCTCAATTAGTCTTGTTTTTATTCTGCGTGTAGTTTTGCTAATTTTAAAACTTTTCTTACTCAATTTTTAAAAGTCTTCTATTTAATCTTTAATATAATAAAATATGTCTTTTATTTGATCTTAAAACAATCATTTTTTATAAGTAGAAGATAACCCCTCTGTCTCTAATTATAAGCTTCAAATAGCCATTGTATTTATCAATAAAATATTTAAAATTAGTTAAGATCAATAAATATGTGCTTTTTTTAAAAAAAAAAACTATGCACTTGTTTATAAAGAGGACAAGTGAAACAAACATAAAATGTAGCGAATACAAAGGGCAAAAGTTGAGAAAAAACGCAATAAGTGTTTTAGGAAATCACAAGACTTTTAATGAAGTTTTTATTTTGAGATACTCCATTACACAAAATTAAAACTTATATTATGTGGCAGAGAAGTATTGCCTTGAAAGTGATATGAGACAATATAATTCAGATTCCATACAAGCCAAGCCAATTAATTAACTCCATGCAATTCTGCATGTAAGTGGTCCCTTCTCTGTCAACACTATATATATATATAGTACAACAGCTAATTTTTTTATAAAAAAATTCTCATATAAATCCATTCGAAATGTTGAAATAGTTCACTCAATTTAACAAATCCTAAATCAATTGACGGACCAGTTTAATATTTGAGAATGATATACCTCCTCTTATAGCCCAAACAAGCGACCAACCGTCAGATAACTGTGGGAAATACAAATCGAAATATTTAACTACTATTTACTTATTATTATTATATGAATAACGTTGTATAGTAAATAACTAACGAGTTGTATTTATTCACTTACACTAGAGATTTTATTAAAGTTTGTAATATAGGAGTGTATGCATTAGTGTTACAAATCAAAATAGTTAGTTATTAAACAAAAAATAAACAGGCACGAAAAATGAGTAGCCCGACTGCTTAGAGACGAAAAGAGGTTCTTTGTGAACATGAGCTCCTCTTCCATATATGTTGCTTCTCCTTCTTCTTCTTTTTTTTTTTTTTTATGAAAGTGCTAATAATTTTTGTATTAAGGGACTTTATTCTCATTCATTAAAACCTAAAAGAATAAATGAAGTGATCGAACTATTAAATGCGTGAAAAGAGATATTTTTTAACGGGAAAAGTGGAGATGGGGTTCTTATTAATAATAAATCAAACTTGCAATACGTTAGGTGCTTTAACGACAGATTAATAACTTTACGGGCCTGAGTTGGTGATAACTTGATGGGATGCCACGTGAGAGTGCACATGGTCAAACGAACTTATTTAATGGTCAAAATTTATGTTCACAATGTTGCTACAATTTAAAAACTTTGAGATTAATATTAAAACTTTAAAGACTTTTGTATGTTCAACATTTTTTAGTAAAATTTTTAGGATATATTTGCACATTAATCCAATAGAGTATAAGACATGCGCATTTGCCAACTCAACATATTTATTTAATTAATGATAAAATTTAATTAACTTTAATAATGGTTGAGGTAGCATTGTTATAATTTAAAAACTTTTAGGATAATATTGATTTGAACTCAAAAGTTCTTTGCATCTAGTGAGCCCGAGTATAAATTTTTTGGGTAAATTTACACTTAGAAAAATAGTAAATTGCTAATTTAATATTGCGAATATGAATAGAGGTGGATGACATTTTGTACTTCTGGGAAATTTATTTGGATTTTGACTAATTTATAAATATTTACTTATTTTTTCCATAAATTTAACAAGTCAACCCATGAAATTTACTCTCTCCGATTCTAATTATAAGGCATGTTTGGCTTTTTTTAATGAATCTTAAAAAAACTAATTATATTACTTTAAGATATTAAAATTTATCTTTTTTTAAAATATGTTGTTTAATTTATAAACTAATGTATAATATAATAAAATGTAACATATAAAATAATTAATTAATACAATTAATTATCTTAAGATTTTAAAAAAAAATTAATTAAATTTTATAATTAGAACAAGAGAAAATATAAACATATCACACACTGGATGAGATTTTTTATACTTCGTTATTTATAAAATCCATGCACTGTTCATGGGTAATCAATAATATAATTTTCCTTTTGAACTCCATTCAATCCATCGTAATATAAGAGGACCCACTGAGGCACTGATACACACACACACTCCTATATATATAAATTAAATAAAACATTTGATATACGGCAAAAAAAAAAAACATTTGATAGTCTGTAAAACCGATTAATTAAGATTCAAGTTGGGCCTTCGTGGACCCCATCTAATTATCCTGATATATTGACGATGATGAGTTGATGGCTTATAATTATATGAGTGGTCGTGGGGCCACCGCTTACAGCTCGCGCGTGAATGTTTCCATTTTTCTAACTTTTTCCCATTTGTTGGTCTGCTTTGTCTTTCTTATTGTAAAAGTAATTCAAGGTGTCGTACTTTAACGTAGGAGTTAATTAAGGATTGGATACTTATATTTAATCATAAATATATTATTTGATTTCACTTAACATCTTTAATTTATAATTTTTTTAATAATATTATTATTGATAGTGTATATTAAAATATTTCTATTTAATAACAATCATGATGAAAGACCACTTTTGAGAAAACTAACATATATTTATTACAAATAATTAATAAACCAGATTTTTTTTAATTTATCAAAATTAGTCCAATAGCTTTTGTATTAAGAGTCAGAAGTAGCATTTACGGCCGGAGTCAAGGGGAAAAAAATACTTATGAGTTTTTACTAAAAATGTGATTAGCACCATATAATTTTCGAAAGCCAAACAATACCATGAATATTTAAGAGGAGAATAAAAATATAAAGACCGTCAAATATAACTTAACACTTTTAAATATGCATGTGAAAAATAGTGAGTCCCACCATAAAACGTAACTGGGCAAGTTTATACTTGATGGCCATGACATTTTTGTTGTCATTTTGAATTTTTATAAATACTTTTGTCACTTTGAAAAAATATACAGTGTTAGACGTATTTTAGGTACAAACTGATGTATTTTTACACTTTGATCATTGTATAATGTATGGCTATACTTTTATTTCAATATAAAATTATGAATAATTAAAAACATGTCTTAAGGACAATGGTGTATTGCCAACCTGCCAATCATGTACTCTTATATTATCATGATCCATTCCTAAAGTAAGATTTATCAATATATTTTTAAAAGTCATGATGGTTTACATAAAAAACATCGTTGGAATAACATCTATATTTAGATCTAATTTAAAATGTTAACACCTGTCACTTAAAAATATTGATAAATATTATGATTAAATTAAAAATAACAAGTTTTATCTAAATAGTTATATTATTGTCAACCGCTTGAGTTCAAGCCCAATCTCCGAGTTTACATGTTAACTTACAAAATTGAATTAAGTCATGGGTAAACTAATACCAATTGTGAAATTCATTAAACTTGTGAGTTTATGCAATAAATTTACTGTTTATTACATTTTCAAATATGTTAATAACTTTCTTTTAAGCTTGTGTTATTTTTTTTTGATTTTATTATTTTCAACGACTTTATATGTGAATTTCCTAAAAACTTCTATGTTGAGTATAATATGTTATGAATATTACAAGTCTATGACTTGAGTTTGTGATCATTTATTGTTTAGATTTGTGAATTTGACAACATTATCGATAACGTAGTAGGCTTTTGTACATTTGTACTCCATCAGCAACAAGCAAAAACAATTGGATAAGATGTTAATGAAAAAAAAAGATATTAATGAAAAGAATTCACTCAATAATTAAATATATAAATAAATGACACAAAATAACACCAGGGTTGAGCTTATATTATTAACTTATAATCAATACTCTCCGTTCCTATCTATAAAATATTTTTAAAGAATTCTGAGAAAATTTTAAAAAAGATAATTACATTATTTTAAGACATTAAAATTTATTGTTTTTCTTCAAATTATGTTGTTTGACTTATGAATTGCTATATAATGTAATAAAACACAACATATAATATTATTAAGTAATGTGATTATATTTCTTATGATTTTTTAATATTCTTCAAAAGGGTCTTATAAATAGAAACAGAAGGAGAACATTATAATTAATACAATTTTTTTTGATAAATTTGATATTAATATAGTAATTGAATTTATACGGTAATGATGTGCCTTTTACCTAGTTTTAAAAATAACGCAAATGTATTTAATATACTGATATTGATTTGTCATGTTTATGCTTATTTAATTAATTTAGTTATCAGACCGTGTATTTTTGTTTTTTGTTTTTATTTTTAAATGAAAACTGGGAAAATAGCTAAATAAGCGTTGGCTTGGCTCCCCACTTTCTTGTATGTGGACAACTCGGCCACAGCCCCACGACGAAGACACGTCTGACAGCTGACAGGTGGACACCGACATCAACTTATCCTTTTTTCTCTCTTTCCCCCTAATACTCCTCTCTCTTTCATATTACAAGCGACATTCGACCGATCGTGAGTGGCTGTTGAGAATAATCAGTGTCTCAAAATTACAACTATATTTTATTAAAATAACTTTATTTATGAGTAGATACTACTGGATGGGGAATAAGGGAGATAATTAAAAAAATTATTATAATAAAATCCCACATAATATTTTCATTATTAAATATTAAGAAATTATTAAAAAATTGACATGTACACTGCAAAATTTAAAAAATTACCATAATCCTAAGGTATACATTATACATATTTACATATAAATGTAGATAGGGATAATTTTGCCTCTGACTGTATTATTCTTATATAATATGTAATTCAACCAAACGTTTTTATATATATGCATTATCTTTCTTTAACGACGAATCAAACAAATTCATAAAATTATTATTACGTTATATTATATTATATTGTATTATATGATATTATATTACATTCGATTTTGTGAGCCAAACAGGCACGTAGTGACATGGTGGAAGACATAGTGAAAGATAAATTAAATTAAAATCTTATATTTATGGTCAAAATAAACCCCTTATATATCAAACTAAAAGATCACTAATGTAGTGACATAATATATAACCTATTTAAAATTTTAATTATAATCATAGATGTAAGACTATTTTTATTTTTTATTTATAATTTATTTTTAAATTAACAAACTTTCTTATTTTAATTAAATTAGATAAATGTGTTATATATCAAAGACCATGATGGTTATCATTTAAGCATATTTTATAAATAAGACTAGAATGTTAATAAAAACCGCTACTTTCGGTTCCAAAAATGATATCTATTTAACGTTTTTGAAAGTAGTAAGGAAGTCAATTTTATTTTATAGTATTTCTATCTATGGTTTTTGTTTAAATTAATTAACTAAATTTATAAACTAATATATAAAATAATGTTTTCTTGCCTTAATATATAGCCTAATAATGTTATATAATATATACTATAATTAAATAATATATTTAATTTTGTTAACTTTTATAAAAAATAATTATGTCATATATTTAAGGCAGGGGAGTAGCTTATTTCCTTCGGTAATAATTTTTTTTTTTAAAAAAAATAATGGCGCCTTTGAAGATTCGTAAAAACTAAGGGCCCGTTTGGATGCGGCTTATGATAAGTGACTTATTTTTTTGATGGGCTTATGATAAGTAGCTTCAAAAAA
>JBAGKO010000012.1:13619876-13644065 GCA_037177275.1 Acacia concinna
GCTTTGGAATCACCTCAATTGGATATTTGTACAATTAGATATGAATTTTCAAAGTTGGGTGAAAATTCTGTCAAAAATCCGAATTTCAGAAATATAATGGTATGGTTGTAATTTGTAGCACAACCAAGGATAAAGATGGAAATAATGTATAATAAAAATTGAGGAGTACCCATAAATTATTTGGAGACTAATGATAGTCAGTTTGAAATTTTTTGAGACAGTAGATATACCGACTCTGTAAAAAATTCAACCAAATAATCTTTTTTTCCCCTTCTCTCTCTCTTCCCCACAAAAGCCAACCACCACAAAAGCCACAAAAGCCACAAATTTTGGCTTCATACTTTGAAGCTAAAAAAGCCAAAAAGCTACTTTTGTAGCTTCTACTTTTTGGTGTCATCCAAACACCAAAAAATACAAAAGCCACTTAACTTATTAAAAAAAGTTCAATAAACCACAAAAACCACTTTTTTGTTGACATCCAAACAGGCATGAAAAGGGCGAAAAGCAGCTTTCAAGTTTCAAGAGACAAAGAAACACACTCAAATTTATCGTCTCGTATCGCAATCATCACGTACTGCTCGTCTATCACGTGATACAATTAAAGTGCGCATATCTCTTGAGTCTTGAACTTGATTGTCCCGAAATGATGATGGCACGCCCCGTAATTTTCTTAGTCTAAAGGGTTAAACATTCTGACACCCCTCACTCCCACATACTTTGTCGTTACTCGCGGGATCTATTCGTACGCTTGCCCTTCTTCATCGCTTCTCTTCCGTCCGATCAATCATCGTACCGACTTTTTTGACTCTATATATGAATCCAACGGCCAGTGTGAGTCAGAAAAACAAGAAATTGTTTAGTTATTTTATTTGGCAATTTTTTTTTTAACAAAATAGGGACAATTTTTGTTGTTGTTGGTTACATCATGAAACTCCCCATCTCTATCCACAATTCATTCTATCCTTGCAACATGATCTAACTCTTAATAATTAAATTCGATAAAAAAACTCTTAATAATTGAAGAGGTACAAAATTTATATGCTTTATTAACAAACCCAGTTTAATTAAACTGACAGAGAGGTTAGAGGTTTACTGGCAAAATAATATGTTCTTATTACTTTGATGGAAAATATCACAATATAAGTTAAGTATCTGCGTTTTTCCCCTAAAAATAAAATCATATCAAAATTACTTTCCATGCTATTTTTTATTATTATTTAATAATAAGATATGCAATTAATTGTAAGCATACAAAATATATATTTTCTAAGGACAAAAAAATCTATTTTTTATGCTAAAGTAAAGTCTATTCTTTGAAATTTGAATTGAATAAGATGCGGTTGATTTGAAATTCTTAACTTTATATTACAAAAAAACCTTCCATCTAATTTTTTTATAGACAACTATTCTTTTTTCTTGCGCAAAATTTGTAAAAAATGTCATGTTTCTTCTAAAGGTGCCCCTATTTATAAAAAGAATATAGGAGAGAGAATGAGTAAAAATATGAAAAGAAATATATAATAAATGATTAAATAAAATAGAATTAATAGCATGTGGAGGACAATTATATAAATATATTGTATTTAACAGGGGTAAAAAAAACAAAAATAGTTTAGACTTTAAGACACAAAACAAGAAAAAAATTGTTTATATATAATTGCTTATTTTTTTTAAGTGAGAGAAAATTTGTTTAGGTTTTTTAAGAGTAATAACGTACTTTTGGTCTCTACTTAAAAGATAGAGCATTAATAATCAAAATTAAGTTGTTTGATGACTGATAAGTAATTAACACTTAAAAGTGGTTGGAAGCGATAACTATGTATAGAATGAAATTTATTTTTAAAAAATGACCTCATTTATGTTGGGAAGAGAATATGTTATACTCACTTTTGTTCTAATTATAATAGCCTATTGACTTTTTTAAAGGATTTTAGGAAAATTATAAGAAAACTAATTACATTACTTTAAGACATTAAAATTTTTTGTTTTTCTTTAAATTATGTTATTTGATTTATGAACTAATATATAATGTAATAAAACACAATATATAATATAACTAAGTAATGTAGTTAAATTTTTAAGAATTGTTTTTAGAATTCTCAAAAAAAGTCAATAAGCCCTTATAATTAATACTGAAATGAGTATTAAGTTTTTTAGTCAAACATGAAAATTAAATACAGTAATGACATAAATAATTTTAATAATTAAGTGAAGGTAAAATGAAATTTTACAAAGAGTATTCTTTATTAAAGTAGTAGCATGTATAAAAGAAAGTAGCACAATCTTAAAAGGTGATCTTAATTAATGAAAGAAAAATGTTTTTAATCAATAAATAAGGGCTTCTTCAGGAAATATTGATCTCGTTGTGACAAATTTTAGTTTAGACACTCTTTTCAGTCTTAATTATAAGAGTCAATTGATTTTTTTGAAGAATTTTAAGAAGGGTGACTATATTACTTAATGATATTATATGTTGTATTTTATTATATTATATATTAGTTTATAAGTCAGACATATAGGTAAAAAAATGATAAATTTTAATATTTTAAAATAATGTAAATCGATTTCTTAGTATTATTATAAAAAAGGGTCAACTTACTCTTATAATTAGAATCGGGAGTAATAGGGAAGATATTTAATGGACTATAAATTAATATTCCTTCCGTACCAAAATATAAAAAATAACTATCACTCCTACTTCATTGCAAAATATAAGAGATATTTGAAAAATGTCTTATATTTTTTTTTCAATTTTGCCCTTATTCAATGCCAATATATTAATATTTATTGAATAAAGGTAATGGTTTTAATAAATGTATTATCTCTTTTATTTTATACTTTCCCATCAATAAATGTGTTTTATTAAAAATAAATAATAATTCTGACATATTTATTATTTTTAACCGTCATTTTAAATTAAAAATTTTAATTAAATGTCTTTTATATTTTAAAACTTAATTATTCAACTCTTTATTGAAGATCTAATCGAATAAGAGAGCTGCCCTAGTGAAAGTAACTGTCCCGAGTTTTACTCTAAGCTGAAGGACAGCTGTCAGCTCGAGATTCCGGGTCGACTCATCTAGACAAATTGAAGCCGGCTTCGTGGGCCCCGTGAATAACTGCACGTATAAATATGTAACATCAATTATCTAATAGCTTATCTACGTAGGGAACCTTTCAATGATAAGTAACCACACTTATCACTCACAAATCTGCTGCATCCTATATAAAAAACACATATCTGCAAGTTCAAATGTCCTGTATATATTTTTTAGAGAGAGAAAGTTTTTCTGAGGAGCGAGAAGGCGAGTATAATAGTCCATTTCAGGAGAGAGAAAGCTCGCTCCGTTCTGTTCTGGCTTTGAAGGTGAGAGACCTCAGAACTTCCCCCGGAATCACTCTAATTTCCGAATCTGTTGCTTTAGAGTCACAGCTTTTCCATGTGATTTTATTTGGTTTTCGCCATTCTTTTTTTTTTCCTCCTCTCTTTTATAAGCTTTTTCCTCTCTTGCATCCTGGATTCCTATATAGATTAAAGCCACTTTCTTGTCCTCTTTGATTGTCTGAGACAGAGTCAACTGGTTTTTCACTTTTCCTTCCTTGGCCGATTTTAGATAAATTTTCAATTATGTTGGTTTTGTTTTCTTTCTTATATGATATGCTGGGTCTAGTAAAGGATTTCATTAATGTTTTGGATTCGAATTGTTAATCATTTCATCTGATTCGTAACGTTGTTCAATTTCTCTTGCTTGTTTTTTCATGTGAGATTTGCAGATCTAGTTTGCTATTGCTCATCCCTGTATCTGTATTTCTAATCCAAGCTGAGGCGGCTGCGATGTCGTCTCTCAGTAGAGAACTGGTGTTCTTGATTTTACAGTTTCTGGAAGAGGAAAAGTTCAAAGAGACGGTTCACAAGTGGGGCTTATGCCATTTAAACTCGTTGTTTATTATTTATGATTATTTTTAATATTTATTTCTTTTAACCACATTTATCACTTTTTTCCTCTTTATTGTAATAATAGGCTTGAGCAAGAGTCTGGGTTTTTCTTTAACATGAAATATTTTGAGGATGAAGTGCACAATGGCAATTGGGATGAGGTTGAAAGATATCTCTCTGGTTTTACAAAAGTTGATGATAATCGGTACTCAATGAAGATATTTTTTGAGATCAGGAAGCAGAAATACCTTGAAGCATTAGATAAGTAAGCTTATAAGTCCACTTTAGACTTGGTTGGCAGTTAGTGTTCTAAAATCAGTCCTTAATTTTGAACTGTTCAAATTTTTGTAGGCATGACAGGTCCAAGGCTGTAGAGATATTAGTGAAGGATTTAAAAGTTTTTTCCACATTCAATGAAGACCTATTCAAGGAAATCACACAGCTCTTGACATTGGAGAATTTCAGGTATATATATACACCCATATGTGGCTTTTTCCAGTTTTACTGTAAAACTTCTGTAGACCTAGACAATGAATTTCTCATACTACAGGGAAAATGAACAATTGTCAAAGTACGGCGACACAAAGTCTGCAAGGGCAATCATGTTGATTGAACTTAAAAAGCTGATTGAAGCAAATCCCTTATTCCGCGACAAATTGCAGTTTCCCAACCTTAAAAACTCAAGATTACGAACTCTCATCAATCAAAGGTAAATTACTCAAAAAGTACAACATCCAACATACTATTAAAAGATTCAATTTAAAAGCTGTGCTATGTCTGAACAAACTTCTCATTGCATCCAGGTAACGCGATTGTCTCTGGATTTTCTTTAACAATTAAAGTTGTGTGCTGGTGTATACATGCAATATGTAGTCCAGCCATTGAACTCTTGTTTAAATAGAATCTAATTCCTGTACAATTTAATATGCTATTTGGTTGAGAAGTGTGTTCTTCAATTCACCTGGGCAGTGTAAATTGTTGATAAAGTGGAGCAACTGTTTATGCTTTTGCATAGTATGAGTATGCATTTTTCTAAGTCCTTTCTAACTTTCTAATCTTTTATAATTACCAGCTTGAATTGGCAGCATCAGCTCTGTAAGAATCCACGGCCAAATCCAGATATTAAAACTCTTTTTGTGGATCACTCATGTGGACAGCAAAATGGTGCACGGGCTCCATCTCCTGCTAATAATCCGCTACTTGGATCCTTACCAAAGGCTGGAGGGTTTCCTCCTCTAGGTGCACATGGGGTAGGCTACTAACCCATATCTTACATTCCTCTGATTTTATAGGCATTGTGTAGTTCTTTGTTTTCATTGTGATCTTTACTTTGGTACTGATCATTTTGTTGGGCTTAATTGGTGTATAGCCATTTCAACCTACCACAGCACCCGTGCCAACGCCCCTGGCAGGCTGGATGTCCAATCCTACCACTGTAGCTCATCCTGCTGTTTCTGGAGGAGGGGCTATAGGTCTTGGCGCTCCTTCAATCTCTGGTAAATGCGATATTTTGCTTTCTTTTATCTCCTATTGTTAATTTGTGGTGGTGCTTGAATTATTGAATGCTATATTAAGTTTGATCTGTGAATTTGACATGCTTTATTGTCTTTTAAAGCTGCTCTAAAGCACCCTAGGACCCCTCCAACTAATCCATCTGTTGACTACCCATCTGGAGATTCTGACCACGTATCTAAGAGACCCAGACCAATGGGAATGCCAGATGAGGTAATTTTGTATCAGTTATTTACGCCTTTGTCTTCTAATACTAGGCTTTTGTTACTGGACAAATTTCTGTCCCCTTCCTTAAGAGGTCAAAATTATATGAATCCCATTTCTGTTTTGGAAATATTCACTTATTTCCTTGAGACCAGAAGATGACTAAAATAATTTCAAGAATAATATTACTTTTTATTGATTTTTGATTGCTTATGTTTATTAATGTAGATTTAATACAAATATTATTGTTGAAATTAACTTATTAAATTAAAACTGCCTTTCACTTTATCACTTAATTACTTAATATTAAGATATAATATTTTGGATATTTCCTTTTTTATTAAAATATTTTCTTATGATTTTATCAACTGCTTATAGAATCTTTTAGTTTAATAAAAATAGAATTTTTCTGTATTTTATATTAGCCCATTATAATTTAGCATATGTTACATTATGTAGTGGTTTATCAGGTTATATTGGTCAGTGTATATCTATTTGCATCTTATTTTTTGTTTTAAGAATATAATGCATATTTTTAGATTTCATGAGATATGGTTTTTCGTTTTTAAAACATGCCTGAGAATTGTATGATATAATTTAAGTATCTCTAGGAGACTGATTTGCACTCGTTTTTCTGTCAAGACATTTATACTATCAATGTTCAATCATTTTGCGCAGGTGAATCTACCTGTTAATGTGTTGCCAGCTGCATTACCAGGTCATGGGCATGGCCAATCTTTCAATGCTCCTGATGACTTGCCAAAAACTGTTACACGAACTCTCAATCAGGGTTCATCTCCAATGAGCATGGACTTTCATCCAGTTCAACTGAGTTTCCTTCTTGGTTTGCTTCTATTCTAAGGCCTTTAGATAGTTTCATCAACATGCTTAATAGTTCCATGTATTTGCTGCTCAAATTGGCAATTGATTATAATTTTTTTATGTATGCGATATGTCAGTTGGTACCAATGTGGGGGACATTTCTTTGTGGGAAGTGGGCTCTCGAGAGAGATTGGTCTCAAGGAATTTTAAAGTTTGGGATCTGAGTGCCTGTTCCATGCCACTTCAGGTTCTCTCTTCTTGTTCATTGATGTCCTTGATGTATATATGCACCAAACTCCTAGATTGGTAATATTGCAATTACTGAATTGAGAACTTTTCATGATTAAAATCAGGCTGCTCTTGTCAAAGATCCCAGTGTTTCTGTCAATCGTGTGATTTGGAGTCCCGATGGTGCTTTATTTGGTAAGCTGAGAGTCTTTGGACACTTCAATGTTGGATTTAATTATGTGATTAATATGAACTTTCAAAAATTAACTAGATCCATTGCTAATGTCTCTGTTTATTTAATTACCAGGAGTTGCTTACTCGAGACATATTGTTCAGATATACTCATACCATGGTGGGGATGAAGTGCGCCAACACCTGGAGGTATATTGTGGAGAATGTTTTCTCTCAGCTTGCTTTCTGTTATATTGATGCCCATTTATTCTGTGATTATTCAATTGTGAACCACTTACGTAGATTGATGCTCATGTTGGTGGAGTGAATGATCTTGCATTTTCCCACCCAAATAAGCAATTGTGTGTCATAACTTGTGGTGATGATAAGACCATTAAGGTAAGTTTGTGTTTATCCAACATGAGTTTGGTTTTCCTAAGTGGAGATGTTGATAAATTATTATAACTATGCCTTTGAATTTTAGGTTTGGGATGCTGCTACTGGTGCAAAACAGTTTACTTTTGAAGGTCACGAGGCTCCAGTTTATTCTGTTTGCCCTCATTACAAAGAAAACATTCAGGTTGAAAATTAACTCCAGAACCTTTGCTGAGCATTTTGGGGGAGCTAATATGATTCCTTTAGCTATTCCATTTTTTCCAGTTGGTTTACTTTTCTGATGCTCTATATGCTTGGTTGGTGTAGTTTATATTTTCAACAGCATTAGATGGAAAAATAAAAGCATGGTTGTATGACAATTTGGGTTCTCGTGTTGATTATGATGCTCCTGGCCGTTGGTGCACAACCATGGCTTACAGTGCTGATGGTACAAGGTTTAGATCCTAAACCATGGCAATTTGTCTTGTGCTGTTTTTTGCTTTATGGTTAAATTCATAGCGTCAGTTTCATTACTCGGGTAAAATGTGCTTCTGGTTAATGTATGTTCTAGGCTCTTTTCATGTGGGACAAGCAAAGAGGGAGAATCCTCCATTGTCGAATGGAATGAAAGTGAAGGAGCTGTTAAAAGGACATATCAAGGATTTCGTAAAAGATCATCAGGCGTTGTGCAATTTGATACAACAAAAAATCGATTTTTGGCTGCTGGTGATGAATTTTCCATTAAATTCTGGGATATGGACAATGTTCAACTTTTGACAACTATCGATGCCGATGGAGGACTACCTGTAGGTTGCTTCTGTTTTTGCAAATTGGAAAATTGCCCTCTGGAAATAGTAGTAAATTGAAATTAAGTTGTTGTTGCCTTCTTGATTTCTAGGCAACCCCACGTATCCGTTTCAACAAGGATGGAACCCTTCTAGCGGTTTCTGCAAATGAGAATGGAATTAAAATTTTAGCCAATGCAGATGGAATAAGATTGTTACGAACACTTGAGAATTGTGCATACGAGGCATCAAGAACATCTGAAGCCATAAAGGTAACCTTGTATATAATGTCAAGGTTTCCTTCTCTCTTATTAAACCTAGATTAACATTCAATATTCTCTGGCAGCCCACATTAAATCCAATTTCAGCTGCCGCAGCCGCCGCAGCCGCAAGTAGTGCTGCACTTGCAGAGAGGGGCCCATCTGTAGTAGCTATTGCAGGAATGGTCTGTCAATCTTGTCCTCCTCATTTACATTTTGCTTTATAACAATGCTAAGATGCAACTCTTGTCTGTTTTCTTTGGCTCATTAATACATTCTTTTCTACTCCTTTCCCATTGAAAAGGGGGGATGCTTTAATTTTATCATATGGTTGTTATTGATGACTAGAAGTAAATCTTATTTCACCAGAATGGGGATGTTCGGAATATGGGTGATGTTAAACCTAGAATAACCGAGGAATCCAATGACAAGTCAAAGATATGGAAGCTCACTGAAATCAATGATCCTTCGCAATGTAGATCCTTGAAGCTACCTGAGCATCTAAGAGTAACCAAGGTATGTTAAGTGCTTAGCATTTGTATTCAGCATTCGACCTTCAAAATCATTGTTCTGATTCTCTTTCTCCAACAGATATCAAGGTTGATATATACAAATTCAGGTAATGCAATACTGGCATTATCATCAGATGCAATTCATTTACTCTGGAAATGGCAGAGAAGTGAACGAAATTCTTCTGGCAAGGTGAGAATGTGTGAGGGTACTTGTGAGAATTTCCCTTACTCAAAGTTTCGAATAACAGTGATATTGTTTCTGCATTTCGGTCCTTCAACCTGTAGGCTACTGCCAGTGTCGCACCACACTTGTGGCAACCATCAAGTGGCATCCTGATGACCAATGACATTTCTGACAGCAATCCTGATGATGCTGTGCCTTGCTTTGCTCTCTCCAAAAATGATTCTTATGTGATGTCAGCATCAGGAGCGAAGATTTCGCTGTTCAATATGATGACTTTTAAGGTGACTTAATGGCCCCTATTTGCTTATGAATTTTATTTGTGATGCAATTAACCAACCTTACTCTTGGCCATGCAGACAATGACAACTTTCATGCCTCCACCACCCGCTGCAACCTTTCTTGCTTTCCACCCTCAGGATAACAATATTATAGCAATTGGGATGGATGATTCCACCATTCAGATATACAATGTCCGCGTGGATGAGGTAGCAATGCTGTCTGTTAAGAGTTTTGTTTCTCACTTACGATTTGAGATATAAGATATTTAAGGTTTACACTGAGTTCTTTGTGCAGGTTAAAAGTAAACTTAAAGGTCACACCAAAAGAATAACCGGCCTTGCTTTTTCTCATGCATTGAATGTGTTAGTTTCATCTGGGGCAGATGCTCAGGTTATTGTTATTATTGTTGTGTTTTGATCTGTCTTCAGAATCATTTTCTATGATTAGATTGATATTTGCTGAGTTCACAAAAAAAAGTTACTACTTCCAATCTTAAATGTAGGACCTAGTCTGTATTTGAAATTGCACTACAAACTAGACTGAGCTTTCATGAAGCATTCATCTCTTCTCATCTATCCATTAAATCTGCCCTCACAAGTTCTTATTAATTGTTCAGCTTTGTGTGTGGAATACTGATGGATGGGAAAAGCAGAGAAGTAAACTCTTGCAGATTCCTGCTGGGAGGACTCCAACAGCACAGGCCGAAACCCGTGTTCAGTTTCACCAGGATCAGATGCACTTCTTGGTTGTACATGAAACTCAGCTTGCCATATATGAAACAACAAAACTAGAATGTCTAAAGCAGGTAAGTTTAATAAGTTCAATTTGTTGTGTTTGTTTGATCTTTTCCTATCCCTTTATCTGATTTAAAGAGCTTGAACTGCAGTGGTTTCCAAGAGATTCTACTGCGCCTATATCAGCTGCAACTTTCTCATGTGATAGCCAGCTTATATATGCCAGCTTTTTAGATGCAACAGTTTATGTCTTTAGTGCATCAAACCTCAGATTATGTTGTCGTATCAATCCTTCTTCTTATCTTTCTGCCGGTGTCAGGTAATGCGTCTCTTACCAGTCAGTTTTTCTCATGAGGCATGATCCTTGTAGTCTTGTACCATGATGTCAATAGTCAATTATCTCCATTTCTGTTTTTTAAAAGGTAATAGACTTGTTCCATGAATTACTGGATAGATATGATAGTTACGTTTAAAGTCTGTCTAAAGCCAAAGCTGGTAGTCCTTCACCTCTACGTAATCTTTTGCTTCATGAAATTAGTTCCTTTTGGGATTAAGTCAGGCACGTGTTATATTTCTTTGGCACAAATATCCTTTGGACGATTTAAATTTCACAAATTTTCACATTGGAGGAATTTACATTCTGCCTTTATGCCTTCAAGGTAATATACAGGCAGAAACTACTGCCTGTATTGGTAGAAGAGTATCCCTGTGAATTTAGGCAGAAAGCTGAATGCACCAGCTGATGATGGAAATCCTATAAAGAACTACTTCAGGCGGAGGAAATCATAATATTTTATTAATGTTATGATTAAGAATATTTATTAACTTTTATCTTTACATCAAAAAACGTTAGTTATCAGCTTAATTATTTTACTTAATATTTCAATTTAATTTTAGCTTCTGCTTTAAAAATTTCTTTTATGAAGTTCTTATTGTTAAATGCTATCCCTGGTTCATATGCAGCAGTTCCAAAGTACAGCCACTTGTGGTGGCGGCACATCCACAAGAGCCAAATCAGTTTGCGTTAGGATTGTCAGACGGTGGAGTTCATGTATTTGAGCCCCTTGAGTCTGAAGGTAAGTGGGGTGTGCCTCCTCCCATTGAGAATGGATCAGCAAGTAATGTGGTAGTTACTTCAGCAGGAGTTTCTTCAGATCAAGCCCAGAGATAATTTGTGTGCGCCTCAAACAAGTTTCTTTTGCATACTTGGCTTGCTGGCTATTTCCAAGAACTAGGCACATACACCTCAGTTTTATGCAGAGACTAATCCAACCACTCTCTAGAAGGTCCACTGCATTCTCTGGGCTGTTCATAATCACATTATCAAGCATTTCGAGCTGAATCACTCTGCAGATTGGGTAAATTCTTTTGGCTAAACTTCAAGCTCCCAAATTCTTTGCCTTATGCAGTCTGCAAGTAACTTGCTAAGTTATTTTCCTCTTGTGCCTCCTAGTCTTATTGTCATTTATGAATATAGTAAAGTATTTATATTGTGCAGTTTTTAATTTTATGACATGTAATGTACTGAAGAATGAGTGACAAAGATGTGGATTTTGACAAGGTTGGTATAGGATTTGTCTAGGTCCGCAAGCCATTTGCTTTAGGAGACTCAAATAGCATAGTTGCTCTAAACTTCATTGGTGTATGTACCTGTTGCGTCTCAATGTAAAATGCTGATTACTGGTGCTATTTAATTTTATTTCTTTTATGTTATTATAAACTAATTGATTGATGTTCTAACTTCTAAGCCTGAATACATGACTTGCCGTGACGAGTTAGAACATGCATTTGAGCCTAAATACGCAAGACTATGGCCCAACTTGCCCCCTCCAAGTGTATTTTTTGTTTTGGGCTCTAGAAACATGTAAGCCTCTTGATGCATTTTGTTTTGGGCATTCCTCCACTTGAGTTCTCGAATGCAATGTGACAAAATATCCCTTTAGGTAGAGTTGGTAATATGGGCCAGCCCACCGGGTTCAGGCTAGCCCGCCACGGGTAATATGGGTTCGGGCCTAAAAGACCCGTATCTATATGGGCTGGCATTTGGCCAACCCAATCCGTACCCACAGGGTTGGTGGGTTGGGCGGGCCAGCCTGTTTTTTTTTCCTTTTTTTTTTTTTTTTTTTTCTGTTTTTGAAAAAAAGTACATATGTTTAATTTTTTTTCTTTACATAAATAGAAGTGCATTGGTACAAAACAATGAGAACATAACCAAACATCCAAACCACAATAACCAAAAAATCCACGGTCAACCTAGCTAAACCTAAACATTCTTACATCATACAAATTTAGTTTGTAAGTTAAAACTTGGAAGTTCAAAGCCAAACCTTCAAACCTACAAATAAAGCATGCATAACTAATGTTCAGATAATACAAAATACAGGAATTCAAGACAAGGTTTAACATGGTTTAACATAGCATGCAAAATACTAATGTAAAACCTAAACTCTAGCATTCACTAATGTTTAGATCAAGTGAGAGAGGGAATCACAGACACATGGCGACTGGTGAGGTTCACACTTACAGAATTCAAAGGGATCCGTGACACAGATGGAAGAGATGAGCCGCACCGATGAGCTGACGAAGCTGTTCAAGACTTCCAAGCTTCAAGCTGGAAATTGCAAGCACCACCGCACCAAGCGAGCAGCCGAGCACGGCCATGATGAAGCTAGGGTAAAGAGTAGGAGTAGCTGACGCCTGATAGTGCCGAGTAAGGGTCTGACTCTGAGAGCGTGAGAATGGGTTTGAGAGCGTGAGACTGAGACACACAAAAACATAACACAAACACAGTGACGGAGTGATCAGATTCAGTCACGATTCGCGAAGTGAGCTGAAGGTTGAAGCTGAGGGGATGAGCGTGAGCCGACTGTCGAATGCCACTGCCAACCGAACAACAAATAAATGAATTTGAAGGGAAAGCCAGAAAGGGATATGCTATTGCTATGCTATTTTGCTTGTTAGGTCACGAAGATTGGCATTTGGCTCATTACTCATTGCCTCATTGGGCTCCATTTGACATTTTGGGCTTTAGAGAAACCTTTAGAAAAATAGGAGGCAGACGTTTTTTTTTTAAAAAAAATATGGGCCAACCCATGAACCCACCGGGTCAACCCGTCACGGGGTTTGGCCCATATGGGTTCAGGCCTAAAAGACCCTCATTAAAACGATCCCACTTTTTTCAAACTCATAACCATAGGGTTGGTAGGTTGAGCGGGTTCGGCCCACGGGTTTTACTCGTATTACCGACTGTACTTATTAGTTAGTCATACCGGTAAATTGGTAAACCAGCCTTTACATAGATCACTAATCCCTAAATCATAGTCTTTAGTCATCAGTTCATTTTGAGCAAAATGGTGGATATTAATATAATATATAAATTTATAAACAGTTATACACAACAAAATATTTAGAGTGTAATCCTTTTTATTTTTCTTAACTTTTCTCTATATATATTTAACGAGTTTCAAGAATTCTTTTTTTGTTTTATACATATTTTTAAACAGATTGAAAAAAAAAATTAAAGCAAGGATATTTTAAAAATTGAATTAATATTTTAAATATGTTTGCACCAATTAAAAATATCTAGATTTAAATAAATGTGTGCTTTGATTGGCTAAAACGCATTCATTTCATTGTTGAAGGGATTGGGTTTTTTTTTTTCGATGGTGGACTTTTGGTCCACGAACCCATTGAGTCTTGGTATCTAGGGTAATCTGAGCTCTCGGATCTGTGAACCCGCGAACCAACTAGTCCAAACGCCCCTAATCGAATAGGCCCGAAAGGTAATCACCTCTTTGAGGTGCCCCAAGAGAGAGAGCTTCCAACAGAAATTCTCTACACTTTTTATTCTCTGAAAATGGATTGGTTCCTTATTCACCCATTTTTACGCATAGGTAAATATTTTCATTTGGCCAGTATCTATGTTATAAATATTGATTGATGGATTCTCTCTCTTTTTTTTCTTTTTCTTTTTGCCAACCATTCTCATTTTTACTGTAAGACATATATCACAATAAAAAAATTTAGATCAAATCATTTAATGTTTTTATTATCATTATCTACCAGATCCTAATAATAAATAGTAGAATAAAATCATGTTTTGTGAAATTGGAAGAAGATTTTTCGTTTAAAATAAACGTCAATTTTACATAAATATTTTAAACAAAACCTTTAAAAATAAAAATAGAAAAAGTCAAAGAAACAATAATAGAGAGGTGGTAAATCAGGCCAACCCATAGGTTGTGAATGCCTGCTATATAATCCCCCCAAAAAAAATCCACCAGCTAAATAGGCTAGCCTGCTATAGCCTGCAACTTGGCGGGCTGGCATTTTGCCTACATGAGCCTGCCTAATTATTTATTTTTTTTAAAAATGCATTTATTACTCTTTTTATAATCTTTACTCTTTTTTTCTCTTATATTAGACTATCTTTTCTTTTATACATTTGTAATACAAATTTTATATTATGCAATCATTTTTCATTTTCACCTTCATTTTTTTCACTACTTATCACAAAAAAATGTAAAATTTTTTCTATAATTTAATAGTAGTAGATTAAATAAATATAATATGAAGATAAAAATTTCACATAAAAAGTATAAGAAAGTTGTTAAATACAATATTAAAAATAAGAGGATAAAGAGATTTGAGTTTATATTGTAAAATCATTTTTTTAAAAAAAATAAATCTTTTAGCGGGCCAGCCTGTTGTAGCCCATGGGCCAAATTAGGCCTGCTGGCAGATGGGCCTAACCTATTTTACTGACTCTACACAATATAACCCTAAACTTAAACAACACCAACTTTATAAAACCTAATATTAAGTCAAAGTCAATAAGCCACACATGTCACTATTGTAGTTGCCGTTGCCAAAAAAGAGAAGAAACACCATTAACCAAGATGGAAAACAATATGGGCCCGTTTGGATCAAAGAAAATTGTGCAACAGAATTAAAAAAATTGGGCAATTCTAGTGGCGGTGGCTGTTTGGTTCAAATAATTGAATTGAAAATGTTTGCCGTCAACTGAAATTTTCCCACCTTTAAATGAAAATGGTTTCCCACCACAAATGGTGGGAATTGAAATTGAAGCTTAATTTGAAATTGGCGAAATTCAATAATGTCTCTGATTTGACGAGTGCAAGGATAAAAAGGCAAAGTAGGTGCATGCGAAGTCGACTACACTACAAGTATAAGAAGACAACATTGGTGAAAAAGAATATGTCTGTTGAAGTTGGAAAAATTACGGATGGTGAAGAGGGTGGTTGAGGTAGGGAACTTTTCCAACAATGAAGATCATTTCTGAAGAAAAGGTGGGTTGGTTAATGTTCCTTGTTCACGTCCATGTTTGATTGTTTTATTGAGGTGTGCACTAAGTGTTGTGTGTTTTTCTTCGTTTGTTTTCCAATGGAGTCATTGAACAATGTCAATAGCGACGTGGGGTGTATCAAAGCACCCACGGGAGGTCAGATGTCCATTGGTGACACGAAGCTTTGTCAACTGAACTGTGTCGTTGAAGCAATTATAGGGTGAATGTTAGTTTAATATGGAATTTTATAGATGATGGAGCTAGTGCTGTCCAGATGTTGTTGGTGGGTGCGCGATAGGTTTAAGTGAACCTCACAAACCCTGTTGTAACCATGGCGAATGGAGGATTAAAATAACTCCATTTGAAGTGTGAGAGACCATGTGGTGTTGATGGGTACATCATGGTTACTGTAACTAAGGCTAACACGTGGGCATAACTTATATAAAAAATGTTTATTTTAAAGAAAGATGGTTTTCCCATTATTGTATGAATTTTTATGTTTTACTCATGACCATGTTTATGTTGGGGAATTACTAGAGATGGCATAAAGTTTGAGTGCTTGGTGTCATTTTGAATGGTTATCTATTGATGTTTTGGATCTTTTTGTTCTCCCACATTCATAATGTTCAAGTATCCGTCAATTGTGATTCTACAAGATAAGAACATTATTTTGAGAATGCAAATTATGTAACATATAATATGAAATGTTAGTTAAACTTTGAGTTAATGTATGGAGTTTCTTATGGAGGATATTGTGCTTACATATTTTCCCCTATTCCATGTAAAGAAAATAGGGACGAACAAAGTAACTATGACATCCCACTTTTCGGGACCCTTATCTTCACTTATAGTGGCCCTTGGAACCACTAACATGTCCGTATGTCAAAATAGAGAAATTAAAAATTTTGACACAAACAAATAGAGAAACAACTTTTCTCATTAATAGAGGTATAAAACCAGAATCCAAATATTACACTGATCATATCGTACATAATTACATGCCAAGAAATAGGAAATATAACTCTATCTCTAAGCCCGTTCGCTCGTCCAGCCTCTTTCTAAACTTCCACCTGCATTGTGGAGATGGTAAGGTTTCTTGGGAAACCTCAGTATCAAAATCATAACCAGAAACCACGTAATGCAATGTATGTCATGCTATAAGCAATGCTCATGTTTTATCTCTAGTGTCATCTCTCTCGACACATACTGTGTACCCCAGCCTACACGTGACTCTACCCAAACTATAATTCAAATAGCCAATGCATAAACAAGGAGTCATACTTCTCATGCATATAGGCTAACACAACCAAAACACATCGTACAAGCATACAACAAACAATAGACAACACAAAGCAATACATGAAAAGGGTAGACATTCTTACTACCGTATACTCCTTGCAAGGTGTACAGGCTCTATTTCGCTATTTCTGGCGCTGATGGATTACTGGTATGCCTCTTTGTTACAACTATACAAACCACAAAAATTCATGTTACTGTATGCCCCTACCTGTATATTACTGCCTTTCCTTTCTTGTATCCCCATAAGTCCTAGTTCCCTATTACCTGGACCGGGTCATTCCCCTTCCTGTACCGCATCTCTCCCCTGCCTATACCTCTCTGTTGTCCAACTTGAGTCCCCTGCTGCTGGCTCGTCCCCACTGCCCTAGCCAGGACGGTTGGGCAGTATCTCCCCTTAGACGTGCCCACTAGACCTCCCGATTGCTAGGTAGCACCTCCTCCTAAGAATTCTAATTCTGTCTGGGACCGACGAACAACACTTCCCTCTAGGAAATACTTCCTTAGTCTGGGACCATTTGACAGCACCTTCCCCTAGGAAATGCTATCTTACTCTGAGACAATTAGACATCACCTCCCCTTAGAAAATGATATCATGGTCCAGAACAATTGGGCAACACTTCCCCTTAGGAAGGCTTGTTTTGGCCTAGATAGTTGGACGGAACCTCCCTTTAGGTTCACTATCTAAGACTGCCAAATTGGACATAACCTCCCCCTGATTACTATAAATAACTACTGAAAAATAGGGTGGGAGAGCACCTTATGAGAGGGAGGGAGCACATTTTTGGGATGGAAAAATGAAGGAAATGTGAGCTCTATTTATAAGGAAAGGAGAAGGGTCAAAGTATAAATATTTATTGGGTTTTTAGGTGTAATTTTTCTGAAAAGTTTTGACCTTTTTTGACACTTGTCCCCTTCCACACAATTCTTTGACTTTCCACAAGTTTCCAGCTGCCTTCTTGGTTAAGACAAGTGCAGCCACGTTTTGTGGGCCCCAAGAGGTTTATCAATATCAAATTATATTGATAATTCCGTCTAATCAGTATGAAAAACTGGGAAATTTTAGAAAATTCTGTAGTCATCCAAAAATTCTAAAAAATTCATAGTAAATCCCTAAAAATACCAGGAGGCTGTTTTTAAAATTTCATAATTTTTGAATGCATAGAACTCTCAGAATAAATTCCTCAAAAGGTTCCTTTTTCGACAATTAGCCGATTTCAGCAATTTCAACTGATATTTTTGGACTTTTTCTTGGCCTCTAACCAACTTTATAATTCTTCCAAAATAATATACTAATGCTCCAAAGTCCCTTTCTAGAATATTGAGGTCCCAAAATATCTACTATGACCAAGGATTCTGTCCAGCCAAAATATTTGCAGTTCCCATAAATTTTCCTCGGACCTCCAAAAATTATTTTGATCACTCTATATTGTTCTGGATGCCATATACTTTATGCGAGACCATTATGGGAGTTTTCAGGGACCTCGGACTTGTCCATATTTTGACCCGAAACTTTGCAGAACTTTTTCTCTTTGCACACAGGTCTTTCCCCAAGTTTCACTTCAATTGTTGTGAGATATTTCAGTTCTCTACATACTAAGGCCCTTTGTTTATCTAAAGGCCCAAAAAATATCAGGGTACGACCCTAGGCCGACTCCAAAAAACACTATTTTGGCCTAAGAAAAATTTCGGGATAGTATAGTAACATTTAAAAATATCACATCAAACGATGCCTAAGGGCGTACCATGAGTATCAACACGTTTTGGCAACAAGGTAATTCTTAAGAAACTAGTGGTTGCGTTATGGTTATGTCTACGAGCATACCATAAGTCACGCCCACATCTCTTCCTCTAAGCCCACCATCTTTAATTCTAGAATAAACCAAGCACAATCTCTTACTTGATAGCCACTCTCATGTATCATTATGTAACACTATCTATGTTATCCAACAAAAAGTAAAGAAATTTTACACAAGAGTGCTAAGGCAAACTTAATAAGATACCAACCTATGGTGCCTTATCCCTATGAATAGTAGTAGCTGGAAAACCATTCATGGACAGCTAGTAGTCCAATGAATTAGCTCCCTTCTTTGTCTCCATAAAAACTAATATAATTGAAATTGAAGTTAAACTCCAATGTAAATTATGTTGATATTTTGTAATAATAGTGTGATCCAATAAGTTCCCCTATTCTCGTGAAAAAAAGGGATTAACATAGTAACCTTCAAATAGCTAATAGCAGATGATGTCCATATGCATACCATGGGCATCAATGCCTTTTACAGATGCAGGAGTGATTGTTTGATGTTATCGCACCCTTCTATTATTTGTGTCAGCTTAAATTTATGGTGGATATATAATGGTTATGCTTAACCATCTCACGTTTATGGATAGGGGAAACAAAATCAAATTCATTTGACACGTAAACCATTGATAGTGGATGCGTAGTGGTTATATATAACATCTTGTGTCCATGGATAAGGGAAACAAAATCAAATTCATTTTACGTATAAACTATTGCTTGCACATAGTTACCATGCAATCTAGTCACACATATTTCCACTTAAATAACTATGTGTAAGTGGTGGGCATGTCATGGTTCACTAATTTAACCGATGACAAATTCACTTACTCTTTCTCAGACTCATCCACAAATGCTTCATTTGCTGTCACACAATAACTTGAATCAAAATCAAGCTACATCAATCTAACATCTAATGAATATAGGATACACAAAGCGCTTATGTCATACACATCTAGCGAACACCCACCACCACCGATCTCTACCCCATCACTCATCGCCTGTGCCATTTGCACAATTGGGCAGGTATTTATATGCCCATGGCAAGACCACTGTACCTTGGCAAATTGGTGGATGAAGAAGGTGGTTTAAACAGTTAGGGGCATTTTGGTCTTTATTCACATTTTCCATTTTATTTTTCTTCCATCCAAACAACAATTTTCCTTTAAAACCATTTTCTTTTCCCATGTGTATCAAACGAGTCGGATGGACAATATTTTCTATCAAATTCCTTTCTTTTCAATCCACTCAATTCTTCCATCCAAATGTGCCCTATATATGATATGGTAAAAGAAATTATTATTCATAAATTACAAAAATAATAAACGTTATTGCTACAAAAAAAACTAAAAGTTATTAAAATAACTTCTAATTCTAATGCCACATATTGTTTTTTTTCCTGAAGGGTTTCAAATTCACTTTTATTCGAAGTATCCCTTCCTTAGAGCCTCCAGTCCTAATTATGCTTAATGCATGTTCTTCTTGTTTTGTGATATTTTGTATCTTTTAATTACTAATGCATTTTGACATTTCATTTTAAAAAAGATAAAGATACATTTTAGTGAAAAGAAAGTATATTCATTATCAAGTATGTACAAACAGAAAAAAAACACTACCATCTACGCTGCAGGGTCAATTGATCCAAGGATACCCCTATTTTTAGAGGTGTGAGAGGCCAAAGAACAAAAAGATAATAATATGCTCTGGGGATATTGATTCATTCATGAATATGTTTTAATATCTATTGTCCCGCAGCTTCCAACAAAGTATGCCAAAAGAATAACACGCCATATGTACTGTTGGATTTTCAGATCTAAGTCTGCACTTAATGGGCAGACTATTTGCTCCGAAAAAAATCTAAATTAAATGGGGCAGAGAATAAATCAACAATTAATAATGATCGAATCAGTATTATCCTGATTTGGAAGAAGATTCTCTTGATTGTAAAATCAATTAGCAGTCATTGCCATATTGATTACAACTTGGTGGGCATGTAACAGAGACTCTATAAATATATGTTTCCACCAAGCATTGTAAGTTTGTAACTCACTCTAGAGCCCTCGAACTCTGTTGCGCTCTATCTTCTTTCTTCTATATTTCTTTTATTCTGGTGCATTATTGTGCTCACCTGGTTCTAGTTAGGCTTTTATAGTTTAAACCATTATGTGACCTTGATTAAATCATTACATGACTTTCACAATTAGAGAGACACTTTTAACAATTTTTTAATGTTTTGTTACTTCCTTTTGGGGGACGTAAATACAAGGGATGTATAAACTTTTCTCATTTACATGTTTTTTAACAAATATATATAAAACTTTCTACAGTAAAAAGTCTTACTGTCTAGGCCTTCTTTTATAAAACAGAAGTGAAAAATCAAGGGCCTATATATATACTTATCAATTACATCTGTTTTTTTAAAAAAATAGACGTAAATTACATATTTTGTAGTAGTTATATTGTCATTCCTCTCTGTATGTGTTCTACATTGGTTATTAGAAGCTTGTTATGTACAACAAGCCAGAGGAAAGTCTTTACTCTTTGAAGTCCTGGCCACATCCAAATCCATTTCCGAGCTGGGTTGTTCTAATCAAGTTCATATCTAGCATGTTAGATAAAACAAGGATTTATTATGTTGTATGCTTTTTATGTTAACTTATTAATTGTTTTTTATTCAAAATATAAAAAGCATATGGTTTAATAAGATTTACAATTAAATCTGTTATTTAACATTTTATTGGTGATAATGTTATTTAACATTTTAACGTACACAAGTAACAAATTATAAAATATAATAAGTTGTTAACTGCAATTCTAATTGTACGGGATGAAACTTTTTAATGGATTTTTCAAACTCTTTCTTCTCTTAAATCTTCTCTCTATTAAAATTTTATGATCTTTCTAATTTTTAATATAAATCACAAAGGTTTAAACATTTAATTTTCTAGAAAACATTTAATTTATATGCACTCCCCTGCATATTTTTGCAGCTCATTAGATGACTATACATGCTTTCTCTTATTTTAATATGGGAAAATTCCATTAAAATACCAAATAAATATCTGAAACCCAAAAAAGGAGATAAATTTGTATAAAGACATTTTGGTTTTAGGGGATATGGGTTTTCAAATTTCGTATAACATGACAATGCATCAGAGGAGAGAGGGAGAGGCTAACAGAGGAGAGAGAGTGATGCGATGATCAAGTTTGTTTTGGTAATCTCATTACAAGTTTTGTTATTTATGTTATGAGTAAAACACGTTCATCAACTGAAAATATAAACTTAAGACGAGCTTGTTAATCTCGTTACGAGTTTTGTTATTTACCTTACGAGTCTTGTTATTTATGCTACCAATTATGTCAAAATCCTGAGTTTACACTTTAAGTTGGGTGAACACAATATGTACTTATGTCTTTTGACATAATCGGCAACAAAAATAACTAGACTCATAACATAAATAACAAAACTCGTAACGGGATTAACAAGCTCGTCCTAGTTTTGTATTTTAAGTTGGTGAACGTGTCTTGATATAATCAGTAGCAAAAATAAAAAAACTCATAACGTAAATGACAAAATTCGTAATAGGATTAACAAACCCATCCTTATCATTGTCTCTCTCCCCACCCCCTCTGTCAGCCTCTCCCTCTCTCCTCTAACGAGCTGTCACTTCACCCAAAATTAGAAATTTCATATTCTCCAGAGACCAAATGGCATTTTTCAACTTCAGCTCCCTTTTTTGAGTTTCAGAAATTCCTTTGGTATTTAAATGACATTTTCCCTTTTAATATCTTATATCTTAAACGAATTTTTAGTAAATTATTTTTTTAAAAAAACATTATCAACTATTTAACATTATCATCTCATCATCAAAATATATAACATTATTAAATTGTTTTCTTAAAAATTAATATGTGTGTGTGGCAGCTTCTTGTAGTATGTAAGTTTATCTAATTTTCAATATTTACTGTAATTTTGTTCATGAGGATAATATTAAAATACAACACTGCAAATTATGTCTCTATCTTTTCTTTTCTTTTTTTATTACAGAAGGCTGAGATCGAATTTAGATTAGATGCCACATAGGGCACTAACCATACCGCACGACTTAAAGGCCATTGGTTAAATTATGTCTCATTCTTAGAAATCATTTTCAAACATGCATATGTGCGCATATGCTTGTGTATATTTAATTGTATAAATATATATATATACTTTTCTGTTTATTCTTTTCTGATGGTTGGCTTAGAATATTCATCATAAGTATATTAATGTAATATCATTGCAATGGTATGCTGCCTTAGATATGTTTGAACGACGCAAGGTTAAAAAAACTGATACAATTGACTATGAACATTGAACTTAATATTTTATTTTAAGAAATTAAAATTAAAATACTGTCATACAAGCATTTAGAATGGTAATCTAACAAATTCATGCAGGAATGTCTTATAGTAATATAAGATGTACGTAATTATCATCTTTAAGTACGTAACATCATTAGTCGCATTTATATATGTATATGTGTATATACTTAGGTTTGACATATTGTGTGGGAGAAAACTGATAAGTGGTAGATTGGGGGCAGTTTGTGTATTTTAGTGAGGAAAACAACAGCTATCACTACAAAAAAAAATATTTGTAGCGGTTAAAATGTAAGATTTGTAGTGATTTTAACTACTACAAATAACATTAGTAAACTGTTACAAAATCATATGTTACAAAATGTTTTATAGCGGTTTTAGAAACCGCTACTCATTTGACAAAAACCGCTACTAATTGTAGCGGTTTCATTAAATCACTGTAAAATCTACGACTTTATAGCGGTTAGTAAACCGCTATAAAGAAAAAAAAATTAACATTTTTTTATTGGGAAGAATTTGTAAATATTTGGTGGGAAAATTTTGAAATTAGGCATGAAATTTTAAAACCACTACAAAAAAAGCACAGATGAAAAAAAATTATTTAAAATTTTTGCCAAATAAGATAAATGTAATATTTTAATTTTTTTTTAAATAATGAATTTGGATGTGATTAAAAAAATCTTAATATAATGATAATGATATAAATTTACTTTTGATATGTATAAAAATTATTATGTGAATATATATAATCTTAATTTGTTGTAATTAATATAAAAATTAATTTTTAGAAGAGTTTGAAGAAATGAAATAAGGAGATAATAGTTTTTTTTTTGTCAAATAAGAAGATAATAGCTGAAATTAATAGACCCTGAAAAACATAAAGGAAAAATATTAGTAACACATAAAAACAAATGAATAAATATCATATATAAAGTGGAAACAAAATTCTTTTAGGTGGAAATATTAGTTGATACTATCGAGATCTTGTTGAATAAAAATTGATAAAACAAAAAGAGAATAGGGTGAATATGGAGAAAAGAGAAGAGAGTGAAGGAAGAATGAAGTGGGAGTGAGGAGTATTTATAAGTATCAACGAGACATTAGTAACGGTTAATATAACATTTTTTTTGTAGCGGTTACTGTTTGTAGCGATTTTATTTGAGTTTGTAGTGGTTTAAAAAACCCCTACAATTTTTTTTAAAAAAAATTTAACTTTTTTCATGAAAAAACTATATGACTTATTTATGATTTTTAATAATGGAGTTTTTAAATGCACTAATTTTTTTACTTAGTTTGATTGATTTCAAAATATTATGACTTAATTTATAATTTAAGAGAAACATATTTTTAATACCCCTACAAATGTATTTTTTTAAAATTCATTTGGTTAAAAAATGTGATGACTTTTTACAATTTACAAGA
>JBAGKO010000012.1:13644165-13657349 GCA_037177275.1 Acacia concinna
AGAAAAATAGGGGGCATAATTTTTTTTTAAAAAAAATATGGGCCAACCCATGAACCCACCGGGCCAACCCGTCATGGGTTGGGCCCATATGGGTTCGGGCCTAAAAGACCTGCATTAAAACGGTCCCACTTTTTTCAAACCCATAATCGCAGGGTTGGCGAGTTCAGCCCACGGGTTTTACCCGTATTACCTGCTCTACCTTCAGGTTCACTTCACCAACAAAGTAAAAAGGAAGTTTTTATTTTTTATTTTTTGTATTGCTATAAAACTAGCATAATGTCAAATGGTAGTGAATGTTGGGCTTACTAGGTAGCTGAGATGAGGATGGTGAAGTGAGTGTGTGATCATACAAGAAAATATAAAATTTATAATGAATATACATGAAGAAGAGTTGGAGGGACATCTCTTAAAAAGAAAATGATAAGTTTGCAAAAAAAAAAAAAAAAGCCAAAAAATGAAAATGAGAGAAAATTGTCAGATGATTTGTACACATACAAAGGAGCTCTGGTTGCACCGATGAAAAAAGATAGATAAGACTATAAAGTTCTCTAAAATGAGGTTGAGAAAACCAAGAAGTACTCAACTAAGTCATTTATCCACAAGTCTAATTGTTAATAGAGCCTCGTTATGCAGTCCATGTAGGTTTTCCCATAAGACTTCATGCTTTTTTTTTTTTTTTTTTGAACTTTTGATAAGGCATGGTTTTATTGTAAACTAATAATACCCCTGATATCAGTGAGCCAGAGGTACAAAAATACTATCATGTGCCTTTTTTGTGGTCAGTAACGAACAAATAGTCCATGACCTGCCACTGATCAGGACTATTTGTGTGGGGACTTGGACGTAAGCGCAATATTCTCAGCTGCTCTAGTAGTTTTCAAACAATTGGGCTCTATCAATAGAATATGTACATGTTTGTTTTAATTTTTTAGGAGTGTTTTTATCATATTTTAGGTAAATATGTTAGATGAGTTTTATTTAAACTTAAGAAAAAATATTAAAAACATTTTTTATGCTTCCAAGACAGGCACTTTGAAGTGCCGCTGGTTTCAATAAACAATACTATGTTACTTAACTAGTTAGTTTTTTTGGGGTGTGCATCAGATAAAACTGCCTTCTATTTAAAACTGAAGGGAGTACAAATTTGATTGTTTTAAAAGCTACAGAATTTATCAAGTATAGTGGTCCCCCACCATTAATATGTAGCATGAAGAAGTTCACTAGAAGGCAACACAAGTTGGCTCAATTGACACAAATAGAACTGACTAATGAAGATGCTAAAAGAGCCACTAGCATAGAATCGTTTATATATGATGTTTTATATATCGCGGTTACTGGAACCTCGCCATATATAGAGAGGAGGAAATTTTTTAGGAATTTATATGACAGTTTTAAATATAAACCGTCATATATATATATATATGTAAACTATATATAACGGTTTTTTTAAACCATCATATAATTGCCCAATTTTTGGTAAAAAAAAAAGTCATATACTATGTTAATGTATATGTGGTGACAGTTTATATCACAACTATAATATATTTGTGTGTGACATATATGCGATGGTTGTTAGTTTAACAACCGTCATAAACTATCTATATAACAATTTTATCATAAAAATTGCCTTACATAGTGTGTTAATATATCAGACATACCCATTTTTCCATCGTCATTTGAAATTTCGAGAAACTCTAGAAAGCTAAGTTTTCCACCTGTGACGAAGGTATTTGAGCTCCTCCTCCTTCCTTTTCCACCCTCCATCTCAGATTTCTCCTTTCATTCCTATCAAATCATCATCCGCCTCCGTTGCTTGTGTGGGTCGTGTTGATTGGGTCTTGCGGTGTAGAGCGCGTGCAGTGCACGCATTGTCTTGCGTGGGTGTCGTGGGTCTTTCTAGCGCTGTTCTAATATACTATCTCTTGGCAAAGGTTTAATCTTTTTTAATTTTCTGGTTGCTCTTGGAAGAGTATTAAATTGCAGCTATATTTTGTTCTCTAATATGTTTTACTTTGCTACCTGTTGTATGTATACATATAAGACATTTTTAATTTCTTCAAGTTATTATATATTATGATCGAATGAGTAATTAATTAGATGATGAAAGTTCTTATTTTGCTGCTCTTCGTTTTGCTTGCTGTGTTAGGATGAGTTTCTGTGTTGTTAATAAGAGTGTATATATGTGATGGGTGTTGTTTTGTGATGGATATATATATTTCAAATGTTTAATTAATTTGTTGTGTTGTTATATTAAAGTTTGATTTTATTTGTATTAATGATGAAGTGGGGATATAAAGAAAATGTGAAGATATTATATTGTTGTGTGGATGATTTAAGAGTTTGTTGCATTAAATTAAAGTTGTTAGTTGTTTACTCTAGTATTGATGAATTGGGTAAACATTGTTGTATTGGTAAATTTTAAGTGCTTATTGCTTGGTAACGAATTTGAAGTAGTCCAACAATAATTTTAAATTAAGTGATTTTAACTGTGTTGTTGTTTGTTTTGCATATGCTATAGATAAAATGGTCAATAAGGAATGTGTGTATGCAAATCGTTTATCGAAGGAGTATTAGGATGAGGTTGGGGAATTCATACGATTAGCTTGCCATGCTTATGCTAACGATCGTGGCTTCATTATTAGTCCTTACGTCAAGTATGGCATTGTGAGACATGTTCATCCATATACTTGTGAGGAGCACTTAATGGGTAATGGATTTGATCAGTTATACATGTTAGACAAAACATGGTGAGGAGGAAGTACAATGCAATGATAGTTGACTAAACTTGGAAAGTTAGTGTGATATTCCAATCTTGAAAAGGTGTGAGGAGGCACATAACTTGGAAAGGTATGACTCAACTAACCCCTTAGATGATGCTGATCATCTTAAAGATTTGGCTGATGCAATTGAAAGGGAGTTCAACAAGAACCCGAAAAAGTTTGAGGGGATGGAGAGAGATGCAGAGAAGCCTTTGTATGAGAATTGTACTAAGTTCACATTGTTATCTGTAGTGTTGAACTTGTACAATTGAAAAGCAAGATATGGGTTGAGTGATGCGGGTTTCACAGAGCTGCTTTTCCTTTTGAGAATAATGTTGACGCCGAAAAACAACATGCCAACAAAGACTTCTGATGCCAAACAAGTTATGAGCATAGTTAACTTGAGTTATGAGAAGATACACATTTACTCCAATGATTGTATTCTATTATGTAAAGAATACATATCGTTAACTGAGTGTCCATTATGCTTAGCGTCACACTACAAAGCGATTGGAAAGAGTCCAACGAAAGGGTTATGACATTTGCCCATTATACCTAGATTTAAGAGCCTATAAAATAATGCAATTGATCCAAAAAACTTGTGTTGGCATGCAGACGAAAGGATTGAAGATGTCATGCTTTGGCATCCTGCTGACTCAACAAAGTGGAAGAGGTTTGACCTTCAGCATCTTGAATTTGTTGAAAAACCAAGAAACCTCCACCTAGTGTTGGCCACTGAGGGGATGAACCCATTTGCGATGCAGAGCAGTACCCATAGTAATGGCATGTGACGTTGTTTATTTATAACCTACCTTTATGGCTCATGATGAATTGGAAGTACATGATGATATATTTTAATCTCAGGGACAATACAACCGGGAAATGGTATATATGTATACCTAGCGCCACTAATTGATGCTAACAAGAAAGAATCGTTTAATTGAAAGGCTCTGTTGTTTAGAACTATTAATGATTTTATGGTATATGAGAGTTTTTCAGGGTACAATATTAAAGGCTAACTTGGATAGCCGATTTGTGAAGAGGGTACATAGTGATTAGACTTAAGTATGATATGAAGAATTCATATATGGGACATCGCAGGTAATTGCAAAAGGGTCATCTATATCGATGTATAATAAAATACTTCAATGGACAAGGCGAAGAAAGGATGACACCTATACCTCTCACTGGTCAGAGTGTTCTTGCAAAGACAGAACATGTACAATGTAAATTTATCAAGCCATTTGGGAGATATGTTGGGACATGCGGGTGGAAGAAGAGTTCTATTTTCTACAATCTACCATATTGAAGTTCATAAATGTTAGATCTTTTCTTGATGTCATGCACATTGAGAAAAATGTCTGTGAGAGTCTCTTTAGAACGTTATTCCATATTCCTAGGAAAATAAAGAATGACATAAATGCAAGACTAGACATGGTTGATATGGGAATGTCGGAGGAATTGACACAAGAGGATAAGGGATCTTGTACATTCCTACGTCCAGCGGTTTCCACACTGTCCAAGAAGGAGAAAAGGAGCTTTTGTGAGTTTCTTGCTCCAGTGAAAGTTCTAAAATGATACTCATCAAATATTAGCAATTTGTGTCAATGAAGGACTTAAGGCTTAAGGGTATGAAATCACATGATTGCCATGTATTGATGGAAAACTTCATTCCGGTGATAATATGTGGTATTTTACTTGAAAAGGTGTGAGCATTGATCACAAAACTATATTCTTCTTCAAGCTTTTGTGTAGTAGGGTGATTGACCCCAAGAAGTTGCCAAGGCTACAAACCCGGATTGTAACAACGTTGTGTGAGTTGGAGATGTTTTTCCCTCAAGCTTTCTTTAACATAATGGTTTACCTAACCTTTCATTTGGTAATTGAGGTGCAACTGTGTGGCCCAGTATACATGAAATGGATGTAGCCGGTCAAGCATAAGATGAAGAACCTGAAAGGGTGTGTTAAAAATTGGAGTCAGACGGAGGGTTGCATCATTGAACGGTATATTTGTGAAGAGGTGGCTGAATTCTATATCGATTACTTGAAGCATGCATGTGACATCGACATTTCGGTGGCTCAATATGATGGACGTTCTGGATAAGGGTTGATGGGAAAACAAGTCATTCCTATCTTAAACGAACAATGGGAGCAAGCACACCTTTATGTGCTTCACAACTCTAAAGAGATTGAGGAGTACATACGTATTCATAAGGATGAGCCTATGAGGGAAAAGTCCAACAAAGCACCTAGTTGGTATGTTAAAGAACACAATAAATAGTTTACATCATGGTTGAGGAAGCACATGGATGACATGTACAATGATGATCATAATTTAGTATTGGAGAAAGTAAAGTTTTTGTCACGTGGTCTAAGCAGACATGCGCATTCTTTCTCCAGCTATGTTATAAATGGATACATCTTCTACACTAGAGATCAAGATGTCAGAAGCAACATACAAAATAGTGGGGTCATTGTTCTTGTTGGCATGATGCATTTATTCAAGTGGAAAAGACAAGAATCCTATATATGTCAATATGTCATACTTTGGCATGGTTGAACACATTTGAGAGTTGGACTACGTAGGACTTTATCCTCCGGTCTTTAGATGCATGTGAGTTGACAATAAAACTGCTTTAAAAGTTGATGAGCTAGGGTTGATTCAATTGAACTTGAACAAGATCAGGTATATACAAAAGCCTTTTATTTTGGCCACTCAAGCTAAACAAGTGTTCTACGTTTCAAACCCTGCAAATAAAGGCTAGTCAATTTTTATACTTTCCAACAAAAGAAATGAGGATGTAAGAGGTGATGAATTTAGTGAGGATAATCCTTTCTAAGGGTCGCCATCTCTTAAAACATAAATAAATGAGGATGATGCTTTATATATTAGGCATGATCACAACGAAGGAATATAGATATCAAAGAGGGGGACCTTGGTTCGCAAATTTGTTAAGAAAACTATTGTAACTAAAAAGGGCATTATCATTAAGTCATGGAAAATAAAACATGATACTTGATGATCAATATATGTACTTAGTTTACAATATATATATATAGCATATATATGTAATAATACATGTTCATTATTAATATATATATATATATATGTATATATTTGTTTTCTATATATATTATATATTCATTCAATTCATATTTCTTTTGTACCTACCTATTCAATCTTGATGATGTATTACTATATATACATATATTTGATCATGAAATTAATGCAATGATATACATATTAATTATCATTTATTTTTAGCTTGTGGCCGTATGTATGTATGTATGCATGCATGCATTTATTTATTTTAGCTAAAATTGAATCTACTGGCTATATGCTATATATTTGTTGATATCATTTTTACTATTTTATTGCATATAAACGCAGGGGCTGATTGAAAGTGCCCTCATGATGTGTGAAATTTTTAGACAGAATATATGACGGTTGTTGAAAAAATCGTCATATATGATAAAATTATATAGCAATTCATGACAGTGGTTTCATTTGCAACCTTCATATATAAACTCAAATATATTGTGGGTAAAGGTAGAAAACCATTATATATTTAGACAAATATATGCAGTTGTCAACCACCATATATACATATATGGTGTTGGGCAAAAACAACTGTCAAATATAAAGAAATCTGTAGCAATGAGCTTAAGAAAAATATATTACGATTCAAAACAATGTAGACATGTTTCAACAATATTAGCAAATCCATCCCATCCCTTATTATCGTCCAACAGTAACACCTTGTGATCATTGTCTCCGATGTTGTCAACATCCAACAACCTCAAGCTCTAACAATTTAAGGTGCTTTTTTTTTTTTCAAATACATGGCAAGCCACTAACCATAAAAGGGATAACAAGGTCAAGAGTCTATGGCAGTATACCCGTAATACATATCATAGCGAAGATAACTTTTTCCAATTATGGCAAGGCTTAGACAAAAGAAGATGTAATATGCATCCATAGCTTGTTATTTCGTGTGATCCTAAATATAAGAAATGGTTAAAAAAAATTATTTAGATTCTAAATATGAGACTTCAATCCAATTAACTTTTCCCCCAAAGTATCCCATTTGAGCACACATAGTACCTCTTCTAACCCTTGTATAAGATCATTTTAACCAAATTATGTGGTTTAAGAATTAGTTAAAATTGATTCAAAATAATAAATATGCAAGAAATGCCTTTTTTTATAAAACCCCAATTTTTAAATTGGCTGGATTCTGTTCTTTTATAAGTATGCTCTCATTTATAATGTGGCAAGAAACAAATAGTTGAGAAAAATGATAAAAGAGAATGTATTGAAAAAGATAGAGAAAGAATAAAATTAATTAGGAGTTTTTGCTAAAATCAATGAACAAAGACTGTCATCATGTTACTGCCAAAATCTGAAAGATCACAGGACTTCAGGGACTTTAAGCCAATAAGTCTCTATAATGTCACTTACAAGTTTATTTCTAAAGTCTTAAGCATTAGGCTCAAGGATTCTCTCTCTAGACTTATTTTAGAGAATCAATGTGCTTTTCTGAAGGGGAGGCTAATCTCCAACAATATTATTTTGGCATCTGGTATAATGTCACAAATTCACTCCTCTAGGATAGGAAGGAAGAAAATTGCAACTCTAAAGGTAGATTTCAACAAAGCTTTTGATAAACTCTCATAGAATTTTATTATAGCTATTTTAAGAAGCATGAACTTTCCTAACAAATGGGTGTGCATGATTAGCCTGTGTTTATCAATTGTCCAATATCAAAATTAGTTCAATGGAAAATTAACCAATGTGGTGTTGCCACATAGAGGAATCAGACAAGGTGATCATTTATCACCTTATATTTACATCTTGGCAACCAATATCCTCGTATGGATGATTTCCAAATTGGAATCATCAAGTCTTTGGAAAGGCATTAAAATTTGTCAATAGGCTCAAATTATCACTTGTTATATGTTGATGACTCCTTGTTCTTTCTTGAAAGTAATTCTTCAAAATTGTGCTCTTTCAAGATGGTTATGAATATGTAGATTATGTGGTATGGACAATACAAGAATAAATCCAACTCTTTTCTTGTTTTTAGCCCTAATATTTCCTTTTCTCAAAAGTCTTCACTATCCAAATTGTTGGGGCTCCGATTTGAATCAAAGTTAGGGAAGCATCTTTGAACCTGGATTGACCCTTATAGAAGTAAAGATGTCATTTATCAACAAGTTATTAATTCTATGGAAAAAAGAATTAGTGCATGGCAAGTTAAGCTCTTTTCCCAAGCTTTAAGGCTCACTTTGATTAAATCCACATTGGCTCCTGTGAACACTCATGTGCTTTCATGTATTAGTCTTCTGCAATATGTATGTGATAAAATTGACTCTTGTTGTGTCAATTCCTTTTGGGGAACTAATAGTGATAAAAGGAAGATTCATCTGCTTCGCAAAGACCTTCTTTTTCAGCCTTTAGATGAGGGTGGTTTAGGTTTAAGGCTTATCAAATTTGTTAATCAGGCTCTTCTAGCTAAGCAGCTCTATCGAGTTCTTTTAGCAAAATCTTCAACTTTACTAGGACAGACTTTAAAAATCAAATATATTGATCTCAACTTTGAATCAACTATCAAATTACCTTATTATTCTTCTTGGATAAGGAAACGTACTGTAGAATACTCTAACCTTAATTTAAATAAATTGAAATGTTAGGTGGGTAATGGATCCTCTATTCCACTCAACCACCAATTATGGTGGCAGATGCAGTTAGATCAAAACTAAGTTGGCTTAGTCAATTGAGTGCATGATTTGTTAATGCATGTGCTCTCTCCTTGGAATCCTGTCAAATGGAACCAATCATTAGTTTATGACCTCTATCCCCTTGATATTACGCAAAAAATCATTAGCATTCCTCTACCTTTCTTGAATACTCAAAACAAAATCTTATGTAAAGGTAATAATTATGGTTTGAACAAAGTCAAGGATGGTTTTCAAATTATCTTAAATCAAGAGTCTATACCTCAACTTCTTGATAGTACATTATGTAAAATGCTTTGGAAGTTCCCTTTTATGTCAAAATATCTTTTGCCAATCTATAAATTGCTTGAGGAAACCCTACCTACTATCAATATTATTCAAAAACATCATATGAATGTAAGTGGCTTCTATCAACATAGTTGTGACATGGAAGAATCTTTGGCTCATATCTTCTTTATGTGTCCATTAGCAAAAGTTTTTTGGTTTTAGCTTATTGGGTATAAGAATTTCACTATTGGATATTTCTACCTTGTTGTGTTGATTCAAGGAAGCCCTCCTCCAACTTTATCATTCTAATGCGTTAGATTTTTTAGATGTGATAATTTTGACAATTCATGCTTTATGGTCAAATAGAAACGTAGGGCTACATCATGGAAAAAAGCTGACTCAAGAAATGATCATCCAATAAGTTAAGGGTCTTCAAGTAATGACAAAACTAACTGATTAATTCTCAGTAAATAATAAAGTCATCAAGACAACATCATTTTCAATCCATCATGTGAATACCATTGTCTCAACTCAATTGAACATCATTATGCATCATTTAAAAAAAAAAATGAAGGATCACTTCTATGAATTCTATATCTGCCACCAAAGTACTCCTCTTATTCAATTTTTATAGAACAATACAGGGAATCCAAGTTCTCCCTTTTATGTTAAATGTTTAAGAGTGGCTCTACTTTAAATTACTAACTCTCAACTTCATAAATCATCTAGGCGTCCAGATTTGGTTTTAACGTTAACAAAGCATTCTTAGTGTTTCTATCGAATCGAACTTCAGCAAATAATATTATACGGCATGAAACACTAACTCTCACAAAGGACTTTCCTAGGCAACCTATTCATGTTACGTCACAATCTGATTATTTTACCTATTGTCGTCAATATGTTTATAACGTTTGCTTTGGTACTTTGTAAACTTCTTTAAGTAATATCATTTTATCTTTTTATCCAAAAAAAAAATTCGGAGTAAAATTGGTAAAAATGCATTCAATATTCGGACAAGCCTAAACTGAATCATATAAAAGGGACCAAACAAATTCGAAAATTGGGATATCATAAAAAAAAATATGGGAGAAAGTAAAATAGTTAACATAAAAATGTAATTTTAAAGCAAATGTTGATTAAAGATGGCATTCAAATTAACACACGTTCTTTTTATAAATGCTAACTAAATTAATTATCTCGCGCCAACTCACACTTTGAGGGAGTATTTACAACAGGTCCAACACAATATATTGACACAGTAAAAATTCCCCTCCAGCAGAACAGAAGAACAAATTTTGCCGACTAAATCAAATGCATTTCCTTAACAGAATAATACCATTGAAAGCAAACTGCACAGATTCACTGAGGCAGTTCACGCACATGGCATCGACCCCCACCAATCAATTTTATGTACAATTTTGACGCGTTCCCTCCCATATTTGTCACATCAATACATTAAATACTCAGATACCCCTTAACAAACCAAATGACCAAAACCTGGTCAAATAAGTTATCTACGTTATAATGTCAGGCTAATATCCAGTAAATAGTGTTATTTACACATCCAGGAAGAGCACGTGTACACAAATACAATATAACAGAATACCTCGCTAGCTATTCTGGCCGAAAGTTAACCAGATTAGGGAGGTCCTCTTTTAGTTTCCTGATGTCATTTGCAGTCACCTTACAGGACTCCAGTGTAAGCGATCTCAAGTTTTTAAGCTTTTTAAGATGCTGCAGACCCGCCTTGGTGACATCAGAATTGGAAACGTTCAAAGAGATCAGCTCCGGGAGCCCTGGAATGTGATAGAGATAATTATAATTAGAATTCAAACCATGTAATTTTCACTTCCATTAAACACTGGTAAAGGTGAATATGGGAGGAAGGATGGATAATGTACGGATATCTCTCACAAGAGTGTCTAGATCTGACTTTTTGCTTTTAAATGTTCGAGCCTGACTTGGAATTGACCACCAAGCATCATACTCCCTCTTATCCTTATTATAAGGCATCTTCTAGAAGCAAACTTTGGTCCCAAATATAAACCACCAACCACCTCATTAATAACTTTTTTGGGGGGAATTATAATGAGGTCCCATTTTATTAATTGAGGTTGAAGTTAGGAAAATTAAATCACATCATTTAAAGAGGGGCAAAGTTGGAAAAAATTATCAATCTAGGACAAGTTTAATAACTTAATTGTCATTACTTGGTATATCACAATTAGTTAGAAGTGCCCTATAATAAGAATCACAGGGAGCATCAAGCAACAATAAAAACAATCTTTTAAAAAAAACGAGACACTTTTTTGAGGTATACGCGGGACCTGATAACTTTCTTTTTCCATGCATTGTTTTATTTCCATTTCAAATACCCAAAGAAAAATAACACAAAATGAGCCCATGTTTTCTCAAGCAAAGCATAGGTCTGTGAATATACCAGAAATTAATTCCAGGGATTTGTCTGTAAGGCTGCTGTTCTGTGATAAATTTAAGCACATCAAAGATGTAAGCTCTTTGATATTTTTGACACCATTATCAGTCAACCCTCCCCAACATATTTCCAGCGACCTCAGGTTCTTAAAGTCTGTTTCACCAGGAAAAAAAAATGATAGAGAAACATTGAACAAAAATGAGATATGAGCTCAGGCGGAGAAGTAGCACACTCGTCAAACATGAATTTAGTTGATTGAATTGATCGTGCAAAACACAGCTGTTCCACAGGTGAAATTACACACAAGTTTATTAATTTTGCTACCAGAACCATGGGTCATAATTAACGTTGACTTGGAAGATGGGAGTTGAAGAGGATGCACCACATAATCTAGTTGCTGAATTGAGACTTCGAAATCAGATCAAACTTGGAAGCACACGACACTTAAATTTCCAAAATAACTTTATCTAATAAGTTGATACATGCATTCCAGCGATTCTCTTGCAGATTAATCAAGTTCAAGCTAGGAGCTGAGCTGTTCTTCATTATGATTAAGAAACAAATTGGGCATGTAATTGTAAAATTCTACAAAAATGGGCAGGAAATGAAAGAAATTAAAAGAATGAACCAAATAGCATGAAAAAGGTGGACTGTAGACTATATGTATATAATATGAAGTTCAGTATCCAATCATTAAACATGACGTGCTTTAAAAAACAGAACATTAGTTTCATATCACATACTTTTCAAATGGTTCGTTCCAGAATCTGTGATTCGTGCACAAAACAGATCTAGGTCAGTAAGCCCTGTCAAACCTGCACCAGTAAACTCAAGTTATGCATTCTGCCAAATTGAGCTTTCATCTCAAAAAAGCAATAGAGCCAGAATACTATAAATCACGCAAAAATTTCATCCATTGTGGAATTAGGAAAAATAACAAAGCTGAGGGTAAGATTTAAAACCTGTTTTTTCATTACCAAAAGAAAGGATTTGGCACCAAATCTATCAGAGCAAAGTGGATTTAGAACCTATGAACTATGCAAAAATAGAAAAATCATTTTTCAAATTGTATCTTTGTGCATAGGGTTGAGGATGCATACTTGTAATGGCTTCTAGTCCAGAATCAGTAATTTGGCCAGCATCCAAATTAAGTGACTTCAGAGATGAGAGTCCAGACAATTTCGATAAACCACCATCACTAATCATGGTGAATGACAAGTTTATCATCTCCAGACTAGACAATCCTATTAAAAAAATCAAATACCAAAAATATCAGCATGGCAAGACTCTTGATGGAAAGATGGTAAGACACATTCAAATTACAATCACAATTGCATATATAGGAAACATCCAACGTCTATTCCCAACGAATTTCTCATAGACAGGGTAGGTTCCAGATTAATCAGTCAATTATTTCAATAAAAATTACAAAAGCCAAAAAAAGGCAAATTCTATGTAAAGTCATGAATAAAAGGATTGCATGTCAGAAGCCTGGGAACATATGTCAACAAGAAGGCATACAATTCAAAACACATACTGAGTACTGACAGTCACTCTGAAAGAAACAGGAAAATATACCCTCAAGCAATTTAATTTAAGTAGCCTTGGAAATACAAAACCAATAAAATATTAATGACGACATTATATAATTGTAACATTCAAGATATCTAAAAACGAATCCAGACTGCACTTCACATTAAAAGCCAGAGAATAAGTTTTTGTCTCAAGCTTAAGATGTAAAGTGGAGGCCTATGAAAGGTTTCATCATAAACTCTACCAGGTTTCCTCAAGCCAACGCCCCTTGGGCAGTTGGGCCTGAAGTATTAACATCACAAAGAATTATCAAACCTTGAGCTTACATGTCATATATTTTTAATCAAGAGAACTGGAAATGGCAAAGAACTTCGATGCAAAGAAAGAGGAACATGTGTCTATTCAATTCACTAATCACCACGTTGCTACAATCCGGAGGTATTTATGGTTAG
>JBAGKO010000012.1:13657359-13669345 GCA_037177275.1 Acacia concinna
GGGGGGGGTGAGGGTTAACACCCCCCCCCCCCCAAAAAAAAAAAAAACCCCACCCTACCCCAACTATTTGACTGTTATGCAACAGATACAAGTACAGTTTACAATTTAAATTGACACGCAACAAACTTACTAACCACCACATGGTTATGAGGCTCTGATACTGTGCCAAAATCATTTTATCTCCGAGGCTTTAGCTATTGAGTAAAGGGCCCTTGGATAGTTTTGTTACTTTTACCAACAAATTGAACCTACCAGTGTTTCGAGGACAGTGACCTTCAAATGTGAAAAATAAAGGATATCTTACGAGGCCATTCCACTTTTAGTCAACTTGTTGGTTATTAACTGAGAGCAGAAATTACTGGGCAAAACGAGTTATTTGTCATTGACCAGACATATGAATTTCTTTTAGGAGCTTTCACTATTGCATGGAAGCCAGATTTTGGAAAGAACGACTAGCAGCAACCAAAGCAATTAATACAAAATTGATATTTAATAATATCAAATTCTTGAGGAGAGTGTCTTACCTGATATATGGTGGAGCCCACTGCTGCCAACTTTTGTATCAGACAATAGCAAGCATTTCAACTGCCGAAGGCCTAAAATGAAAGACAAGCAAATGTAAGTTCAACCTGACCTTAAGGAAGGAATGCAACTTATAAATGATAAATCACACAGAATGATTATTCTTCGATTGAATAATTTGAAACCAATTATTTAAAAAACATGAAGCTATATTGCGTATTCCAGGTATCTTTAAGCATACTTTTTTTTCCAAAATATTTCAAAAATACTATCATCCAGGACATCACAAAAGGATTGGGAAATTGAAGATAAACAACCACTTACCTGACAGATTGATCAATCCTTCATCACCAATCCTACATGAATCTAGATTCAAGCTCTCTAATTTTGTCAATCCTGCTTGAAGAAATATATCAACCAGTTAGATTGAACTATCCTTTTTTAAGTATTCTGCTTCTTTTCATTCTGACCCAGCCAGTCATCATAATTTTGATTGTGTGAAATATGCTAACTAGAAGGAAAATGTCAACTGAAAATGAATGTGCATGAGAAGTGCAAGATTATAATCTTGAAACTCAAAACTGGAATCATGATTGTGCCAAAGCATAATTTCTTTTTTATATATGTAGATTACAAAACCCTGCTTCTACATAATCCAGGTAATGTGGTGGGCGTTCTAAAACAATGCAAGTATCATAAGCAGAATCATGGGCCTCCCGAGCAAGCCAATCAGCTCCACAAATAGCCTCCTAATGATCAATGCGGCCAATCGATACCCATCAGTCATGAGCCAGTAATGCCTTGATATTGTTAATTATAATATGTGTACAGAGGTTATGGATGGTATGGGCAAAACCCTAGCTTACAGGCTTATAGCTCTTAACGCGCCACTGTGAAGAGAGATATGTTTGTATCCTCTTTATTCAGCAAAGGGAGAGACCAGGTTAATGTTTCTATATATTGCAAACATGGCAAGGTGGCTAAATATTGCCACAAGCTGCCTGATGGGATGTAAATCTCCACACTTGAGAGTAAAAGAGTACAATCTTATATGGATTGGTTTCAAAATGGTTTGTTTCCTTACTATAGTCATTAACAAACTAAGTTGAATCCAGGATACACCGCAAAATTGGATTTTATTTTTTTTGTTGTGGGGGGCAGCCATTGGTGAATATTTAAAATCACCTTTTAGGTATGCTAGACATGCGTCTGTTATGTCATTGAATCCCAAGTTTAGCACTTCCAAATTTTGCAGTCCTGCCAGTAAACAAAGCAAATTCAGTGAAAGAATTCTAATGAAGCCAAAATATGTAATTTAATATGCCATAAGTACAACATGAAAGAAGTAAATACACAAGTCTTAACAACTTACGAGAAAACTTTTCACATCCATCATCTGAAAGATTACATCTATTGAGATTCAAGTTTGACAGGGCAGGAAGCTCTGGAAGAAGAGAATCGCAAATCAGAACTTGAATGGGCAACAATCTTATCATTTATCAAACAAGTGGCAAATCAAAACTTGAAAGGGCAGCAATCTTATCATATTTCAAAGAAGTGACAAATCAAAACTTGAATGGGCAACAATCTTATCATATTTCAAAGACGTAATAAATTAAAACTTCTAATATCCCACAAAGAAAGTTCGTTAAACAGTATGATTATAGCGGCACCTAAAAGCTACTAAACAAGGTAAAGGCCAAACACTTCACGGGCAACATTGGAAACAACAAGAAGGTTCTCTTCATGCACGTTGGAGCACTTTAGTTTGAAACCTATTTATGACCTTCCCCCTTCTGAGCCCCTAAGAGAAAAAAAATTAAAAAACGAATATTTAGATATAACCCTTAAAAAATGTCCCCTCGACTTTCACCCCACCACCGCCATTTTTCCCTTTTAGCTTTTGCAATTAACTTTACGGACAAAATTGGAAACAACAATAAGGTTCTCTTCATGTGCGTTGGAGCACTGTAGTTTGAAACCTATTTATAACCTTCCCCCCTTCTGAGCCCCGAAAGAGAAAAAAAATAAAAAAATGAATCTTTAGATGTAACCCTTAAAATATGCCCCCTTAACCTCACCCCACCACCCCCGTTTTTCCTTTTGAGCTGCTTTCACAATTAACAAACTCTTTTTCTTCTCAAATCACTTTGCTGAAAGTTATAGCGNNNNAAATCACTTTTCTGAAAGTCATAGCGCCCCCCCCCCCCCCCCCCCCCAAGAAGCTCCAGCGTTACGCTCAGCTTCAGCGAATATTAACCAAGATATCATGATATTGGTAACGTTAGGATAAAATTCTATGAAAAAGGCAACCTGCTAGAGAATCCAAGCAATTAGCTGTGACAAGGCATCCTTCCAAATTTAACAGGACAAGCTTTTGTAATCCTGAAATGAACCAAGACATTACTGAAGATTGAAGAGATACGGAAATGAAAATACTAAGTTGAACCTATCAATTTCGAACCTTTTATTTTCCTGAGGAAAAAATAATCATAAACAAGAAATATATCATGAATACAAACCTTTTTCCTTACACAAAAATCTAAGAAAAAATACCTGGCACATGATAATTATATATCATTAACATTCAGAACATCACAATGACACAACGTCAGGCAACATACCTTTCAAGAAAGTGACACCAAAATCTGTCACTTTATTGCATGAAATCTCTAGACTCTTCAAGTTTGTAAGCTCTGGAAGAGAATTATATTGCACTGTTAGTTATTGAGCCATGAATTCTTTTCAGTTATAGTAACACCAATAGGTTAGACCTTGAACGCATAACAGATCAAGTACTAATTCCAAATCCCATGACCAAATCCACACCGGATTTGCCTGCTAATAATTATACTATTGTCAAACATAAAGTCAACATTGCAATAAGAGGGGAGCAAGATGTGATTGACCTGATAAAGGCTTCATGTCAGCATCTGTTATGCCATTACACCACTTCATATTTAGAGATTCAAGCTTGGTTAAACCTGAAATATGAATCATATTAATAAATTTCTCCAACAATATACAATAAACGGGATTAATAAAGTGCACTAGACCTAGAACAGTGGATATACTTGTTTTTGCACGACATTAGAACCAACCTTGAAGATGAACAAGGCCCCCATGAATCCCAGGACATCTCTCCAAATCCAACTTAACCAAGTTAACAAGAGCAGAAAATGAACTTATTCCTTCTGCAGAAATGGCATTGTTTCTTCTAAAAGTCAAACTTGTCAAGTTTGACAGACCTACAAGATTCAATGACAATCAAGGTAAATCTTCAGGAAATCAGCCATCAATAGACACAGTCTTCCGCCAAAAACAACCATATACATGAATATTAGCACTATATGGAAACACGAAAATTTGAAAACATTGTGTTATGGCTATTTAAAAAGAGTAAGAGATACTTTCAAAATTGGCAGCAATAAGGAGTAGATACAGTGCTATGTTATTAATGAGAGATCTTTTGTTCTTTTCTTTTGATAAATTATATATGAATGACGTGAAGGGGCCAATGCTTCCGTAACAAATAATGGATACTCATGAAGGATGGCTGACACATAAATTATAGATCCATAAAAAATGCCTAAAGAAAAGAAGAAAAGCAAAGACTACCGTTGATATACTCCAAGCCACGGTCTGAAATCTGGTCACAGTGATTAAGATTCAAGGTTAAAAGATTTGAGCAATCTTTGAGATAAGTCAACCCATTATCAGTGACATCAGACCCAGAAAGATCCACAGATAGTACAGATGACCCTTGCGATGAGATAACTTGCATCCAACTGTCATTCACACCAGGACATTCTCCCAAGTAGAAATCCTGTTGAATGCAGAATAACACATCTCGCCACTTAGATAAAGAACATCCGATAGACTTTGAGTTGAAAATTTTGTAAAGAATTTATTTCAATAGGCTATGCAATTTAAAATGATTTACCTGGAGAGAACAATCTTGAAAAGCTTTGAAGGAAGTACCATTTAGACGTTGGGAATAAACCAATTCATTAAGAATTTGCTGACTTATGTCCCGTGGGATTGAAGAAAACGTGCTATAATTATGAAGCTCCTGTTGAAGAAAGATTTTCAGATCAATTCTTAAAAAAGGAACAAAAAAGAGACTGAGCATGATAAAAGATTTTCAGATCAATTCTTAAAAAAGGAACAAAAAAGAGACTGAGCATGATAAAAGATTTTCAGATCAATTCCTCAGACAAAAAGGGGAAACAAAAGGAACAGAGCATGATATTTTGTTTAAAAAGTACCTTGCATATTTTCCGGACACACAAGTCCAACAGTGCTGGAGATTCTCCTTTCTGCGAATGATAATCTATAGAAGGGTAAGAAAATGATGAATTCAACCATTTCAAACTCCCACTTTTGCAATATCTTCGTGAGAGTCTTCCACGAGAACTATCTTCACTGTCCCGCTTCCTAGAACAAGCTCCCCCCATTGGAAAAATATCTTGCAATCAATATATGTCATAAAAATTGCAGGAGAACACTAGTGTAATCCATTCAATAACCAAACATGAATATATGCACTTTACTTCACCCTGTAAAAATACAAAAGGGAAGAGCGCAGCTGAATAAGTATTCAGCAGATTTGATCATCAGGAATTGACATCTTTAAGACAATTCTCAAAAATATTAAAATTATGACCAGCATGAACATTTATATTTGCAGCATTAACACCATTTCCTAAAGCCCAGAGAACACAACTGCTAGATCAGTTTAAGAATATGAGCATCAATGCATAAAATCACATTCAACATCACAGTTTTCAGTAACCACTCCAGAGAATATTCATAGTACATTATAACTAACAGCTCACTGCACATGCCTGATAAAAGGCAGACGAGGGGAGGACATAATAGTGATCATGAGAGGATTCAAAGATGTGCATCTGAAAACCAGACATCTACATGTAATGGTTATATCAAGACCATCCTTCCAAACTTCTAAGCAAGAACTGGTAAATTTCAATGTACAAGAACAACTGATTGCATATTTTTCCTGATAAAATACCAACAAATTTTAAACACCATCCCTGGTTAAAAATTCTAATTCTGATTTCTGACATAACTGTCGACTTTAAACACCAGAAACCAAGCAGTCTATCTCCCGAACATGTAATCGATATATGATTTTTCTTTAAAACTCGCATAAAACTAATATAGTGCCTTTATGCCTCTGTATATATCTTGAAGTAACAAACTTTTACCCAAGTTGGAACCTTATAACCGAAAATTACAGTAAAATAAGTTAGCGCCCGATATCATAATCATACAACGTTGAAATAAACTACGATTAAAAAGCCATGATCGAACCGCAAGGCTCCAAACTCTACACTTATTCTTCGAACAACAGGCACCAATATATACACAGTAAATTAACAAGCAAAAGACGGTATTCAAAATTCTGGTATCTACAAGGCATCAGTTACTCACATAAGGATGAAGAAAATGAGAAAAACAGAGCGATCATCAGAAAAGTGAGAGAAAATCGCAGTTACACTTTGCACAAATACAAACAGATCATAATCGAAGAAAAGGGAAAAAAATCTGAGAAAGTAATGTACCCTGACATGATGGAAAATTTGGTGCGAATTGAATTTCTCAGGCAGAAACGATCACGGAGGAAGCTGTTCTGAAATAGCAAGGACGAAGATAGTGGGAGAGAAGACTGGAGGTGGGCTCAATAAAGTGCAACATGGCCATCACCGAGCCGAAACCCGAACCAACGGATCGGTGACACGTGGAGGCAAGGCTTGGGCTTAGGTGCGCGCGAGAGTAAGGTAAGAGGGAAAAGAATCGAAGAGAAGAGTGAGGATTCTCATGAGGCAATTATTACGGGGTTCTTGACTTTATCCACTCGGATGTGGTGTGGGTCCTACGGGATGCCTTTGTAACTTTTTTCACGCAAAGGTATTTTTATAATTTATGTGTGAAAAACGGAAAGTGTTCTGGGCACATCCATATACGCACGTTATGTTTTGAGGACGTAATGACAATTTATAGTGAAAATTATATAAATATTGCAAAATATAATTGGTGACAGTTAGAAGCTTAATATGAGAGTTGGGTCAATTATTTTTGTTCCTTTCTTATTTAAGAAAAAAGTACTTTTGTTCCCAAATATTTTCCAGTTGTTCCATCTTTTAAATTAAGGTGAGAAGTTTTTTTTTCCTTTTGTTTAAATTAAAGGAGCAGATATTAATGACTTGGGATCACTAATGGGAATTTTTTAAGCTAAATTATTATAGATCGAAATAAGTCTAAATGTGTTGGATTTCGAGAATCATTAAACTCAAGACATGTCTTTTGGAATTGAAGATAGCATATAAAAGCATTTATAGATCATGCCCATCAACAAAATTTTAACATCACATGCATGATTTAAACCACTGACATTATTTCTCAATTACTAAAATATAAGAGTCTCAAACCAACAAGCGTTGGTTGTGCAGCAGGAAAGGTAGCTATCATTTTTTCAGACAAACGTGAGTTCGAACTTAAGAGTTACGCTTAGAAGGAGAAGGTGTTGGACATATGTTAAATAGAATAAAAGAACATATGTGTATGTGTCAAAGAAGAAAAATAGTCTCACATTGCTTGAAAAAGAGGAAGCTCAATGGTATATAAGAAACTATGAGCATTGGGCTTGTTAAAGGGCCTAAGGGGAGAGTAGGCTCGTACGTACAACAATAGGCCTCCAATGGGCAAACGCAGTTGAAATCCGTCGATTCCCCCCCCCCCCGGCGCGCGAGTTAAATATGGAATGGGCACTTTTTAAATTTTTTGCCCAACGTTCATATACTTCTGCTTAGAAATCTCGAGCTCCTCTCTCCCTTTATTTGCGTGCTTCCTCTTCTGTTCTTTTGTTGCTTCTGCTGTTCTCTTATGTTCTTTTGTTGATTCTTCTGCTGTTTTGTTCTTGCTATTTCGCTATTTTGCTCACCTTGCTTTGCAGGAAGAATCTGTTTTACCCTGGGGAGTGCCGTTTCCGGTCAGCCGGCAGTGACAGAATAGCTCTTAAGGGCAGCGTTAATGGACGTGACTCAGATTATCTCCTTTAGCTTCAACAACTGTAACTACAAAAGGAACTTGTCCTTGAGGCAAAGCACTAAATCCCTCGACTCCAAATTAGTTGGTTGCATGGGTTACTTGCCCCGTTGTAGAAAGACAGGGGTTCAAAAAAAGTGCCGAATACCTGGGGAATGATGGGTTTGGAGGCCCAAGGCCCTATCTGCCTGATGTTACCAAAAAGAATATACACATGACTAGTCCTAATTATAAGGCTCAATTGACTTTTTTAGAGAAGTTAAATAAGTAAAATAAGTTACTTAATCTTATCATATGTTATGTTTTATTATATTATATATCAGTTCATGAGTCAAACAAAATAGTTTAAAAAATTGATAAATATTAATGCCTTTAAACTAATATAACTAGTTTTATTATAATTTTCTAAAAAAGTCAACGGGCTCTTATAATTAGGACCGACGGAGTGTATATATATAAATAAGAGTCTCAGTGTTAACAAAATTCGGTCTAATTGGTATTGATTTCACTCATAATTTAAAAGAACATGGGATCAAATATCACTATCAAGTAAGAACTTTAATAGTTGGCTATTTGTAAATATATTTACACTTTCCACTTTGTTCTTAAATAAAATGTAAGAGTTGTAAGATTTTGGATCTATATATGTCTCTGAAAATGGTCCAAAGTGCTTTTTGGGCTCCTTTATTCTAAGTTGTTTGGATTAAAATGTTTTTTAGAATAGTTTATAGAGAAAATGTTATAAAATTGATTTTTAACAATAGATCACCAGTATAATAAATCTCTTACTAGAATAGTTTTTTTATAGTCAAATGATTAAAAAGAATGTTAACTTTTTATCATAGGGTTTGTTTGGGAAGGTCTTATTTGAGATAATAAGATCTTATTTGCGGAGTACGAGGTAAGTATGTGAGAGGGGTCTTTCTCGTACTGTGTAATAAGATCTTATTTTTGAAAAATAAGACATTTCCAAACAAAGGCATAATTGCAAAAAAAGGAAAGAGAAGAATGAAGGAGAATGAGAGAGAAAAAGCATGAAAGAGAAAAAAGAGGAGAGATGAGAGAGAAAATGCAAGAAAAATTGTTTTTTCAAAACTCTGGTTTTGAGTAGGGGTGGAAATAGGTTTGGCCTACAATCTAACCTAGCTCATTTAGTAAATAGATCAGGTTCAAGCTTATTGTTAGACCTCTTTAATTAAATAGGTCAAGCATATTTTCATAAAGCCTAATCTACAGAACTAATCTATTTAACTTTATATAATTATATAAATATATATAATTTAATTTAAATAATTTTATAAATTATTTAAAAATGGGTTAAGGTGCAAATTCACCCTGGAAGTATTTGCACAGGAACGTATTTGCCCTGAAAGGTTTTTTTGGCTCAATTCCGCCCTAAAAGTTTTAAAAGTAGGCAAATTTGACATTGCCATTAGTTAACCTTTAGTTGACCAAATATATTGAGTTGGCAGTCCAGAAGTCATCTACTTTATTTTTGTTAAAGTGACAATTTATCTTGGAAGTTTTAAATTCGTTAATTTTAACCATTAGTTGACTAAATATGTTGAACTTGCAGTTTACATGTCATCTAGTTTATTTTTGTCAAGGTGAAAATTTGTCTCAGATTTAAAATACAACTTTTTTAAAAAAGTTATATTTAAAATTTTTGGGATAAATTTTCACTTTAACAAAAATACAGTGGATGACCTGTGGATTGCTAGCTCAACATATTTGGTCGACTAACAGTCGACTAACGACAGGGGCAAATTTACCCACTTTTAAAATTTCCAAGACGGAATTGAGCCAAAAAAAAAAACTTACAGGGCAAATATGCGAATACTTCTAAGGTGAATTTGCACATTAACCCTTTATAAATTTACCAATTTATCCATACTCCTAAGTGTTTTTTTTACATTGACCTTAATCTTAAATTTCACATGTCATTGTCATTATACTCTACCCTTAATTTTGCATTAAAAATTCACCTTTACCTTTCTCATCTTCAATCGCTCCGAATGGAAACGCTAACTTACTCCATCTCCCCTAATTTTTATTGTCCGCTATAGCAATATTATAATCTTAGTATAAGGAGTTTGTCTCAATTTATATGAGAAAAATAAATAAGGTAAAATACAGCTTTATATGTTTATTGTTATGCTTGGTCAAATTTAGTAAATATGTCTTATTAGTCAACAAATAATTAGTTTTCACTATTCCTACTTATTTGGACACGTGTTGTCACTATACATTATTTTATTTTCCTTACTAAGTCATTATATTACGAAGATAATGAATGTTAATATTTTAAAACATACTGTAAAATTGTACATAAGCGTGAAGAATTATATATGAACTTGGAGTCATAGGCATTAAAGGTTATTTAAAAGTATAAATTTTAAGTATGTTTTTAAATAGGCTTTAGGCCTTATCAAATCTTTTGAAAGCTTCTTAGATCTAAATTAAAGCCTACATACAAGCTTAAACTCATGTTCATGCTTTAAATCTTTATTGCAGACTAGATTTGTTTAGATAAAGCTTAGTCAGGCCTATTTCATCCCTATTTTTGGGGGGAAAAGTGTTTTTGATTTTATTTTTATGAGTGTTTGGGTAGTTTTTTTTTAAACTATGGTTTTTCAAAAAAAAGTGTCTTTTTATTGCTATCCAAACACACTGTGTTGGTTGAAGGAATGTGCTATTCTTTACAGCATAAGAAAAGAAAAGATTTGTCTCTTTTTTTTTTCCCAGTAAATTTGTGGCATTCTTTTAAAAGTTCTTCTTCTAATAATTTTCATTTTTAATATTAATTTGATATTTACTCATACTTTGTATGAAGTATAAAAGTAAAATGTGTGGGATTATTACTCATGACTTTAAATAATTTTTAATATGCTGTAATTTTTGAATTTACTTTTATTGGTGCTGGTAGAATTTCAGTTTTATTCTAATTCTAACAAGTTTAACTGAACAAATTGAAGGAGCCCAACTTAATTTTTATTTAATATGGAATGCCATGTATATAAGTATTGAGAAATTGGGTGTACCAGTAATAACTTATGCATTGTATAGTTTTTTAATATTATATTTTTGTGTGTGTGTGTGTGTTACATGGATCAATTCGTTCGTTGCTAATGAAGTCATCAACAAATTAAATATAATTGCATGACTAAATTAGCAAAATGACTCTATCCACATTCCACAATGATTTTGAAGTTTATTACACGCTATGTGTTTATTTGTAACAACAAATAAATAATAATTATTTATCACTAATCACATCAACAAAATGCTTAGACACTTGCACAAGTAACGTTTCTTTTTTAGTTACCCAAGTAACAGAAGAAAAAAAATGTTGCTATTTCTTATCGATAAACGACACTTTGCACACATATGTTGACTCTTTGTGGGCACATATATGTTGACTTATTTAGAACTAGTATTAGTGAAGAAAATACCAACCTCTATAACTAAGACTATCAATGCCTAAATATTAAATAGACTATGCTTATTTTTATAAAATTAAATTATATTATATTATACTTTTTTGCTGAAAAATATAAACCCCATTAAATATAATCAACAGGGATTAAACATCAGTAGAAAAGCTTAAGGGTATGTTTGGCTCAATAGAGGGAAGGGGAAGGGAGGGTTTGAGAAATATTTTGTTTTACCTTATTTGAATGGATAATAGGGGAGGGGAGAGATTTTAATAATGTAAAAAAATATAATCAACAACATAAGAATATAATCAATAGAAAATAAAATAGACACTAGTCAATGTATAAGTTTTTGAAGTATAGCATATAAAGGAGAATTAATATTTGTCATGTAATTAAAACAAAATTATCTATAACTTTCTAAATGTGTGTATTAATTTATTTTTCTTATTAAAAATTTGTATAAAGCGGCAAAAAAATACAATACAATATGATACTAATAATGTATAGTACAAATCTAAAAGGGTGACAATCTAAAATATTAAAAAAGAGTAAAAATCATGTGCATGTTAATTAATGAAAGCTAAAATACAACATTTTCCCTCCAAATTCCCTCAATTTTAGAGGGGAGGGCTAGGAGGGGAAAGAGGGAAAATCTTAAAAAAATTTCCTCCCATTCTAAAATTTTTTGTTATCTAAACAAAGGGAGGGGAGCAAAATTTCCTTATTTCCCTCCCCTCCCCTCCCCTTCCCTCATACCAAACACACCCTAAGGCTATGTTTGGCTCAATGGAGGGGAGGGGAGGGATTTTTATGGAGGGGAGGGAAAGTGAGTGTTTGAAAGGGATTTCATTTTATTTTGTTTGGATTGATGAAAAGAGAGGAGAGGGGAGGGATTTTAGTTTTATAATTATTAAAATTAAATAAATATAATTATTTTTTGTTTAATATATAAATATTAT
>JBAGKO010000012.1:13669445-13681284 GCA_037177275.1 Acacia concinna
TAAATATTATTATAATTCTATACATACTATTTGAAAATAGTATGGACATATTAGTCAACATAGGGTAAAATATTAGCCTTTTCCTCCAAATTCCTCCAATTTTAAAGGGGAGGGGAAGGAAAATTTAAAAAAATTTTCCTCCCCTCTTAAAAATTTTTTCTATCCAAATAACAGAAGAAAAGTAAAATCCCCTAATTTTCCTCCCCTTTCCTCCACTCATATCAAAGAGGCCTTAAAACAACAAAACATAAAAGTCCTAAACATAATAACCCAATGCACAATCAACGTTACAATTGAAAATCCTAACTATAATCCAAAGATAGAGAATTGCTATCGTCGTCACCTTTATTGCCGTCGTTATTGGAGTAGATTATGAAATGGCATTGGCAATGATGCTGGAAACAAAGGATGGGGATTCGCCAATCCCATTGTCCCATTCTCTTAACTTAAAAACCACAGTGATTGTTAGTGTGATTGTATAATTTGACCATTTATTTAGTATCGCGTTGATTTTATTTTTATATAATATTATGTATATTAAATAGGGTAGAGTTGGAAAGTTATTAGATTTTATATAAAAATTAATAAGATTTAAATTTTTTTTAATTTATAAAAAATATTAAAAATATTTTATATATAGAATTAAAAGACTATTTGCTACCAAAATAGATAAACAAAATCTACAACACCATCTCGAAAGAAGCAACACCATCACATCTACCCTCGAAGATATCAATCGACACTTATATTATCATAATTTATGAGAAAAATATTTTTTTTGGCTTCACTTTATGAAAAAAATATTAAAAATGTTATTATGTACATAAAACTAGAGGATATTTGCTACCAAAATAGCAAAGAAACAAAATCTACACCACCACATCGAAAGAAGCAACACCATCACATCCGCCCCTGAAGATATCAACTAACACCAATTCCATCTTATATCAAACCACCAGAATGTCAAAGTCATCTTATTTTATTTTTCTTATTGCAAAATCTTATTTCAATATTTTAAAACGTCAGGTAGAAAAGGTTAATAGGTCATAATTTAAACAATTAGATCGGTTTGATTGTTTGGTCAGACTAGTGATATAATAATTAAATTAATATAATGTTATATAGATATATAATTATTTAAATATAATTAAATAATTAATCCCTACTCCAATATAATATTTTTTTAATAATAAGGCAAAAAGTTAATTATAAATATAGACATTGCAAAGTATTGACTATAGCATAACATTAAAAAAAATTAACCACATTATTAAGCAGATAGGGGTTGCCTTAGTCCAATTTAATAAAGTCACACAATTTATCCAACAAGATGAAACAAAAAAGTATTTTAATTATATATCACTTATTATGAATAAAATTTAAATACCAAAGATGCATTTTGAAGCTTTTTTTTACCTTAAATTATATTAGTTGACACTATTGAAATTAAATAAAATTTAAATTGCATAAATTATAATTAAATTATGATATATATAATATAAAAAATAACTTTTAGAAAAATATAAAGTATGAGTAGTATTAAAGTATTTTGCATTTCAATGCATGTGACAGGGATAAACTTATATAAGGATGAAAATTGCCTAGTTCTTATACTAGACCGGGAATTGTCAAACTGGCTAGAAAATTAGTCTAGTTCGGTGGTTGAATCGGTATTGACTTTTTTATTTTAAAAAAAATAAATTTTTTTTATTTTTCTTTAGAATTTCATATTAATAACTCTAAACTTTTCTTTTTCTCACCGGTTTGGTCCTGGTTTACCTCCAGTTTAACTCTAATCTGACCTACTAACCCTTGACCCAATTTCCCAACTAGTTCAATAAATGTCTGGGTTCCAGAACCTCAGAAAATTAAAAAAAAATAGTTAAAATACTTTATACACATTTTTTTCTTTTTTCCTTTTAATTACAAATCATTAAGTTGACCACGTTCCAATTCCAAGATCAATAGCGGTTTTTGGCCAATGTTGAGTAGATAAGGACTCAAAGCGGCCTAACTACAAAAATGATTTAAATGCAAACTCCAACCCGCTATTATGATTGGCTAACAGTCCAGTAGTTAGATCGTCCGATCCGGTTATGAGGACCTTGTCCAATTTATTTAGTACAGATAATAGTTTTTTTTTAAAAAAAAAAACACACATACACTTGATTATTTAACTTTATTTAAGATTTCAATTTAGGTCATAAATTTTAAGGTTAAGGGCCAAATTTGTCTTAGAAGTATCGCCTGAAGAGCGATTTTGCTCCAGAAGTTTGTAAAATGGTGCAATCTTGCCCCTATCGTTAGTTAACCAAATATGTTAAACTGACAGTCACAGGTCATCCACTATATTTTTGTTAAAGTGAAGATTTGTCCTGGAAGTTTTAAAAATCTATTAATTTTGACTGTTAGTTGACTAAATATGTTAAATTGGCAGTCGGCATGTCATCCAATTTATTTTTGCTATGGTGAAAATACGTCTCAGAAGTCCATCTATCATTTAATTCTTCTTTTTTAAAGTTATATTTAAAAGTTTCGATATAAATCTTCACCTTAGCAAAACTACACTAGATGACATGTGGACTGCCAGCTCAATATATTTGGTCAACTGACGATCAACTAACGATAGAGGCAAAATTGCCCCAAATCATACTTTCAAGGCAAAATCGCCCCTTAGACAATATTTCCGAAACAAATTTAACATTTAACCCTAAATTTTATAATGTTTCATCAACATCTAATATTTTAATGTCAGCATTTTGTTTTGTTAAAACTAACAGTGTGCCGGCCAAACAAAAGAAAAACCAACAGTGTGAGTTAAAGGATTGAAAAGACACTCTAAAGTTAAGAAATTGATATTTTCACCTAGTTTTACTAACAATTTTGTTAGGGAGAATTATAAAAAAAAGATAATGAAAATAGGAAAATTTCAACTCAAAACAACGAAATGTGAAAATTTCATATTAGTCATTTTATATTTTTTTTGGTGAAATTACGAAAATGTCACTGTTTTAACAGCACTAGTATCTTAATTTACAACAAGAGTATCTTAATTAACAACAGCAGCACAACAAATTATAGCGTAAATATGTAATCTAAATATTTCTGTTGTTGTTAATTAGGATATTCTTATTGTGAATTAAGATACTCGTGTTGTTAAAATCCAGTGGCATTTTAGTAATTTTACAAAAAATACAAAATGATTGAATTGGAATTTCCCGATTTCATTGTTCTAAACTAGAATTTTCCTATTTCCCTTATCTTTTTTTTTTTTGAAAATTTCCCATTTTTTTAATATGAATGATTCAAATATCAATTTTGTTTTTTACATTTCAATTTGAATAATAATTTTTTTTAAAAAAAATAAGTTAATGTGGATTTTTTTTTCATGGTATGTTCTATTCTTTTCAAATTTTGAAAAAATGAATTAATTTCTTAAAGATCAATAATCAGCAGCATATCAAATAGGTAAGGTAATTATGAATTAATTTCTAAGTAATAGTCTTTACAAAGATCTGCAAGTAAACAGAACCCTCATAGTAATGGAGAAAGTTATTTATTTATTTACAGTTAATTATGCACATTAAAAATGATATTACACAACTTCAAACTAATCAGCAGTGCTAAATACATGATATTTTGATTTAACAGGTTAAGGTACAAATATATATACTCTATATAACAAGGAGAATTTTAAGGAGAAAATAAATAGGATATCACACTTGTTATCCCTAACGGTAGCTCCTTCTATTCAACAGGAACTTCGACGTACATTTTCAGGTTTGATTGGCCAAGAACCTGTTACAATTTAAAATAAATATGTAAACAAATTACTTGCATTTTCACATTTGATTATATTTACTCGAAGTACATTTGAATAATATACCTCATTATAACTAATTACTTGCATAACTCAATATTAGGCCATATAATCAGTTTTAACTCCCTATCCTTATACCAACCAAAAAAAACTTTTATCCTCCATAATGAGTGGAGGATTAGTCCTTGGCCTATCAGGCTGGAGGATACCTTGATTTATCTAAAAAAAACTTCTATCCTTATTGCATGGTTAGAAAAATAATTAAATAAAATTATTAATAATCATGATTAGACTTACTCTCAACAACTAATCATTTGAATTGCTCATTTTATGTATTTAATTAATTAAGGAAGAAAGACACAAAAATCCCCCAGATTTGTAAATCTCAATTTATGATCCAACATGGCCTAATCAGTAATCACTATGAAATTTTCTAGAGACTAGTCTGGGATTGAATTTTATTACAAACTTACCTAAATTGTCCGGCTTTTTTAATAAAATACTATGAACAGTAAAATTTATTAAGGAAATGCAATAAAAAAAATAGTTAACAAGATATGACACTGCAAATCATGTTTAGGAGAAACAATTTTTGCAAATTATTCTTACTAAGAACGATTTATGTTAAAATAACTGGAGAGAGAGGAGGATGTGGACATAAATCGTTGATAGGTTGAATGACTTGTACAAGTCGTTCTTAGCATGAACGACTTGTGCAAGTCGTTCAAGCTTTGAACAACTTGACAAGTCATTCACGTGAATGACTCGGTCACTGCCCCCTCAAAAATGACACCCATGCCCAACCATTCTCGAAGTGTCATTCCTCTCCTTTTTTTTTTTTTTGGTGTTCAACTTTGCAGGCTTTAATCACTTCAAATTATTTGAAGTTGGCAATATGCATTCATCATTAATCTATAAATAGGCTATTCACTTCCTTCAGCTTCATTCATCCTTCGTCTTCAACGTCTGGAAGTTCCTCTTTCATCTTCATTCACCACCTATTCACTTCCTTGTTTAGCTTCCTTCTTCAGGTTGACTCATTTCTTAATCCGTGTGTCTCTTATCCCTCCTTCCACCTTTCTTCTCCATTCCTCACTTATTTTCTATTTTTTACTTACTTTGCGCCGGTGTTTAGAAGTTTGGGGTTCCTAGTAAGTAACGTTACATATAATTTCTTTGAATTTTATAGTTTGAAATATTTCTGATGATCTTACTAACTATAACGTTCCTATTTAACATTATTTGTAAGTGGTTTGTATTTTTGAAGAAGTTGGAAGATCAATAGGAGCCTATTCTTGAACTGTAAGTATACTGTGTTGTTCAAATGTATTATTCTCTTATAAATATGTTATTCTTTTTTTTTTGTCAATTCTAAGTATGTTATTTTATCTATATGAAATTTGTGCGAGTAATAAGATTCCTATTTGCATATAGACAAAATAGGAGGCATTATAAAGTATGCAATTATTGTTGTGGTCGATGTTAGTAGGAGCTTTATTAATTATTTAGTAGGAGCATTTTAAAAGTTTTGACTCGGAGAAAATTTTCTTATTAATTATTTAAAAAATTAAATATCCACCTCCTTTTTTTTGGGCCAATATATCTACCTTTTACATTACTACATCCAAACATTGACATTCAATTATTAGTTGTACTGTATTCAGTGTCGCACCGCATTTTGGAAGGTTAGAGGTTGGAACATACTTTATGTCTGTGCGTATTAATTAGCTATTTAAACTTCAAATCCAATAAATTTTTTTTGAGTAAAAAAAATCCAACACATTAAAATATAGCTTAATGATGTACGTCATGTGGATGAGGATGAGAAATCTAATCACATGTCCTAATTATAAGATTTAATTAAATTTTTTAAAAAAATATTAGAAAATCTAATCACAGTATTACAATTTATCATTTCTTAAAGAAATACGTACTTTAGAAAAACATGTTTACTCATCATAATGAAATGAAATTTATAAATAGTTTATTTGTTGAGAAAAATATCGTTCTTGTCTGTACTTTTTTTTGTTGAGAAAATAGTTTTATACTATTATTAGGTGTTTGGTCTAACCCCTATATCCTATCCATTTTATTCTTAGAAATAGAAAATAATACACATATTATACTTAGAAAAATTTAGAAGCCTATTTGGATAAAAACAGTAAAGATAATTGAGGTGGAAATATTTTGTAAAGTAAGGAATTCTTTTTCTAAATAATCTTTTAGTCCTTATATACTTAATATTTGTAAATGGAAGATTCCAAATATATAATGTCGCAATAGAATAAATACTACAATTTGACGAAAATCACAAGTAGTGAATATTAATTCAAAATACTGCCCCAATGTGTTAAAATAATTTAATTTCATATTAAAACAGTAAGTGCATGAATAAAACAAATATATCATGAAGGTGCTAATTCATTAAAAATACTAGTAGTAAAAGTTTTAGGGGGCTTTTTCCTTTTTTTAAATGAAGTAATGCATAATGAACATATAATTTGGATTGTCGATATAGATGGATGATTTTGTGTCAATTTATTCTAGGTCGATTAATAACTTGTAATGATGCATTGATTATGAAATATAATGGAGGGAAGAAAGGAGAAGGTGTGTATATTTGCAAATGGATAAATTTGTGATGGGCCTTCCAGTGTAGCATTTGAGTGTGATAGCATGAAAGTAATAAATGTTGACTCAAATATAAGTTTGGACAGACTAAAGTAAGTGATTGGTAGGAAGTTAGAACTTGGTCCCAATCAAATTGCGACAAACTTAGTATATAGATAACCTACATAGTTAAATCCGCCACACTATCGGTGATATGATTTGAAAGAAGATGCGGATGTAGAAGAAATGTGAGAAATGACTTGATCATTACCAACTTATATGAAATGTACGGAGTTGTATGCCAACATATGTGATTTACCGTATGATGGCAATGTTGAGTCACAATAGATGATGAATTTTGGTGGAAATATGCTTCCATCAAGTAGCAACAACATTAACGTAATGCAGCAGGGACCCATGTTTACGAATGAGGAGCAACATTTCCACTCATTTGAGCCTCCCCTAATGAATGACACTAGTAGACCAGCATCTCCTCTACCTCATGTAGAAGACATTGTTGATGAGGATGAATATGATTCTTTCTTGAGTGGTGCCGACGAGGATGATGATGAAGATAGTAATGATGACCATGAAGTGAGGAATGACCACAACGATCGTGCAATTGTCTTCCTATCGCAAATTCATGATGAGACACATGTGCCACATGAGTTCGGTCATTTAGAAGAAGGTCTAAATTTTAGCGACAATGAAGAGTTATTTATTGAAAGAGGTTCACCGACATTCGAGTGCTGAGACGTGCAATCAAGCTATACTTTGTTTGAGTGCATCATACATTTAGGGTATATGTTATTAGCAAAAAGTATGAAGAATATCGGTGTATACATTATAGAGACAATTGCAATTGGAGAGTCAAGGCTTGTAGAAAAGAACATAGAAACTTCTGGATGCCGATGTGATAGCATCCTGTATAATGGCTATGGTGACTGACAAGCTGGATGTGAAAGTGTCACAAATAATTGAGCGAATGTAAGGCATATTTGGATATACTGGGTCGTACATGAAAGCGTGGAAGGAAAAACAACTAACTATTGCTACTGTTTTTGGGAACTGGGAGAGCTTGTATTCCTTATTGCCAAGGTGGTTAGCTGCAGTTGAATACTTTATGCCTGGGTCTTATGTTAAATTTTTCAATAAGCAGATCGGTGAACTTGACTCAAACGATCAACCTATTGAAGTGTTCCATTGTGTGTTTTGTGCATTTAAACCATGCATAGATGCATTTTTGTACCTAAAACCAATCATAGTGATAGAACATTCTTATACGGAAAATGTAAGGGTACATTGCTCATGGCGATATTCCAAGACGACAACCAAAATGTTGTTCCACTTGCATTTGCCCTAGTTGAAAGGAGAGACAAGCTTTGTGTGGGCATGGTTCTTATACCTTGTACATCGCGTTGTGGTAAGAGATGCAGTGGACAAATGCTTAATTTCAGATAGACATAAATCAATTTTGTCCGCTATTTCCAATCCCCAAGTTGGATGGCAACTGTAACATCCCAAAATTTTTCTAGGCCTAGTTAGAGGATTTTGGGTAGGCCAGGGGTCGTACCTGGATATCTTTCGGGGCCTAGATGAGGTATTTGGGATGAGTAAAGGGCCTTAGTCTGTAGAGGAGATAAAGATCTCCTAACTTTTGAAGTGAGATCAGGGGAAGGACCTATGTGCAAAGAATAAAAATTTAGCAAAGTTAGAAGCTAAATTTTGGACAGGTCTGGAAGCCCTGAAAATTCCCATAAAATCCCAGAAATTATTTTAGAGCATCTAGAACATTATGGAGCAGTCAGAATAATTTTTAGAGGACATATAAATTTTTAGTGATTTTATGATTATTTTATTAATTTTTGGCTAGACCAGGTTTTTGGCCAAAAATGAACTACAGCAGATGTTTAAGGGTCTCGTTGTTCTAGACTGGGATTGGAGAAAATTAGTATAATATTTTAGAAGATGAATGAGGTTGATTGGAGGTTGAGAAGACGTCCAGAGAAATTTTAGAAAATTCTGGAATATCGGTTATAGCCGGTGTAAATGACTTCTTCGCAAAAAAATATTTTTTGGAGTTCCAGACCTCAAAAAATTTTGAAATTTTTATGGTATCCTTATGGGCTATTTTCATATTTTGGGTAATTTTTCAAAATTTTTAGATGTAAAATAAATTTTCTAAAATTTTCAGATTAAATAGGATAGTACAGGAGAAGTTGGGACTGAATACTGGATTGGGTGGGACCCACAGACCCTGCGCCATTTCTTGGCTTGGAGAGGAGTCAAAAAGAGTTCAAGAAGGTTATGGAGGAGGACATGTGGCTCATAGGGAGAGGGAGTTGCAAAATTTGACTTTGTGTTATAATTTTTCAAAATTCCAAGACTACCCTTACAAAGCTCTATAAATAGAGCTCTTCCCCTCCCTCATTTGGTGCATAAAGAGGGTCCTTGGGGAGGTTCTTCCCAACTAAAAACTCGACCCTCATGTTCAGAATTTCGAGGAGATTCTAGCTACACCGGTCAAGCAAGCAAATAAGGTATATTATAGCCTATATTCTCTTTCATTTTCCCTCTCTTCTCCACAGCTCCTTGGGCATTTCATAAGGGGAAATGTTGTCCGTGGGTTTAGTTAAGCAAGAAGAGGGAGAGTTGAGGTTGTATGTTGTTCAGAAAAGCTAGAAAGGCTAGATACCAGTGTATAGGCTTGAATAGAGTTGAGATTTCTCCTTGGTGTAGGGGGTGAGTGTTTCGGCCAGACCTAGTAGAGAAAGATGTGGTGTGATTTTGATTAGTTTGATGCTTCCAATGTGTTCAAAGCAGTGTTTTACTTAGGAAAAGGTAGAAAGAATACGTATGGAACGCCGAACCAATGAAATCACTAGGGCCCCCAAGTTAAGGGGATGTTTCGGCCAAATGGGGAAAGGGTAGAAGGAGTTTGATTTTGATCAAATAGAGGTCACAGATGGATTCGGGGGTGAAAACTGTATAGGGTTAGCCTCTAAAATCGGGGAAATGAGGAAGGTAGTTCGGAACCCAAATTTAAAGGGAGAGGGGTTATGGGCTATATTAGTGGCAAGTATTGATCCAGTAACATTGTGTTATATCCAAGCAGTGTAGCAGAGTTGCCCAATATCTTGAAAAGTAGAGGGAAAGCACCTGCAGCATTGGAATAAGCGGTAGTGTAAACTATTAACTCTAGCCTTTTAATGCTTTGCTTATCTGCTTTATGTTGTTGCTTGTTTTACTGTGTTGTGGTTGAGCAACTTGTTATGCTTGAGATATATGACTCGCTGTTTATGTGCCTTGACAATATATTAGAGTTAGAGTCATGTGCATGCTCCTTATACACTGTGAGTGCCGAGAGAGAGTGGGCACTAGATGAGTAAGTATGAGCATAGCATTTAGCATGACTTGCTTTGCATTATTATGTTATTGTTAGTGTTATGCTACTGAGGTTTCCCAAGAAACCTTATCCTCTCCACAATGTAGGTGAAGGTACATCAGGAAGTAAGGAGAAGAAGTAGATAGAGAGTAGTATTTATGCTTCCCATATATTTTGGATCACTATATTTGTAATATACTGGATACTGAGTTGTTTTGGACTGGTCTAGATCGCTACTGGATATGTATTATGGCATGTTGTAATGTATGAGAATGCCTTTACTTATGCCATTATACTGTCCGAGTATCGTTAGGACAATAAGAAAAGGGAAGAATAACATATCAAAAGATTATGATTAAATTGACACTAGATTTTTGGCTAATTTAGGCTTAAAATTGGGTTCGCTATGATTTAAGCAAATGATTGAGTCTGGCCACGAGCCTTTGCATGCTAATAGATGATATTTTTAGCTGCAAATGGAGTGGTAGATCATATCATTTGAAGTTTTGTAAAGAAAGTTACGCCTTCCCAAAGTTAGGCCAAAAATCTTGAAAAATATAAAAATGATCAAATGAATAGTGCCAAATTGACCATATCAATAGTGCAACTTTGAGGGGTTGCACATGGCTGATTCTATGCAGTTAGGATGTGAGATTATTTTTATCTTATAGAAGATGTTGAGAGCTTTCAAATGAGTCTGGAATCATATCATTCCAATTTTTGTAGAATTAGTTATGATTTTTCAAAATTGGTTAAAATTAAGGGGTGGATGAATAGTATAGCGATAAAGTGCAAAATTTTTTCCTTATTTTCCCAACTTAAATTCATAACTAGTGATTTCAATAGCTCTCAAATGGTAAGGTAAAGGCCATGGAAGGAGGTGTGACAACGATCTCCCGACGCATGCTCTTTTGTGGTTGTTGTTTGGGTGTGGCTTTATATATATATAAAGCCTTACACCACATGCCCTTTTTTTTTATTATTTGTTTATATTTTTTTAATAATCTATTTATATATACACATACTTTAAACTCTCTCTCCCCCCTCTTCTTTGTAATTTTTATCCTTAATCTTATAAATCATATTAGGAATTGTAAGAAAATTAAAACAAATCTCATGATTTCCTCCCTTTATTATGTCCCTAGGATCTTGATTAAGTTTTCTAATTTAGGGAGATCTTCATTTAATCTGTTATAATTTCTATATTAATTATTTAATTAATTCATTAAAAATTGGGATGTTACACCCAAGCTAACCATTTGATTATCTCAGACACACTGGTTTCTTGTGAAACCTTTTTCTTGAACCGCCCCATGAATGTCCTGTTTTGCTCATTAGCTATCTACATGTCGTTTTTCTTTGGATATATGTGCTTTAACCTCTGCATGTGTTCTTCTAAGTACGACTGCACTTCTTCCATATTATTTAAGATATACAAGTGTGCTTGCATCACCTCTTCATGATGCATACTCTTTACTTTGAGCCCTCTTATTCCCTTGCCTTTCCCATCTTCATGCCGTGAACCTGCCTTCGCCCTTGATAGATATTCATTGCAAAAGCTCATAGCCTCTTTAGCAACATATCTTTCAACAATTGAAGCTTCAGGTCAGTAAGGATTTTTAGAATATCCTTTTAAGATCTTCATATATCTCTTAAAGGAGTACATCCACCTCAGATAAACAAGACCACAAAACCGTATCTTCCTAACCAAATGAACTATTAAATGCACCATGATGTCAAAAAATGCAGGTACAAAATGCATCTCTAGTTTGGATAGAATCATGTAACCCATGTTTTTCAATTCATCCAACTTTTCAACATCAATGACTTTACTACATATAGCATTGAAAAAAATACACAACCTTGTTATAGTGCTTCGCACATCATCTGTCATTATGCATCTAATAGCCACTAGTAACAGTTGTTGCATCAATACATGATAATCATGAGATTTCATTCTCACTAGTTTCAAATCATCCATTGAAACAAGCTTTCTCACATTAGATGAATACCCTTGTGGCACT
>JBAGKO010000012.1:13681384-13694285 GCA_037177275.1 Acacia concinna
ACTACATGTCACATAAAAATTCATTGGCAATTTTTGTTATTATTACCAAAAATAACAAAAATATTTATTTGGGATTTCTCGCTTTCTCTCCTCTAAAATTGAATTTCTCTAGTACGTTTTTTTGGGGTTTTGCTTTTATTATTTATTATTTTTATTATATTTTATAAAAAAAATAATAGGGAGAATTCCACTTAAATACCACATGAATTTGTAAAACCCAAAAAGGTCTATTAACATTTCAAAAAGAGATGGACCAAATTGGATTTCAAATTTTCGGATGTGAACAATAGCAGAATTTTCACTATAAGAGTAATGGGATTACTCATAAGAATAATGGATTTCCCTACAATTTTCTGATCTCTGTTTTTCTCTCTCCCTCTGTCAATATTCATCTGTCACTATTCATATGACACTGACACTGACACTGACTGACGCATAGTGACAGATGAGGGAAAAATATGCCCATGACAGAGGAGAAAGGGGATTTTTGCTATAAGAATAATGAGATTACCCATAAGAGTAATAGAATTCACTAGTTTCCGAATCATTTTTCACTTCAGCAAATTTGAAAAACAAAGGAGAGAGGGGATTTTTCACTATAAGAGTAATGGAATTACCCATAAGACTAATGGAATTTGCTAGTTTCCGTACCACTTTTGACTTCAAAAAAATTAAAAAACCTAATTTGATCCATAGTATCTTGGTGTCTTTTTGAAATATTAACAGACCTTTTTGAGTTTTGAAATTTCAAGTGGTATTTGAGTGTCATTTTTCCAAAATAATAACTTAATATTTAGAAAAATAACTTCTGTGAGGGGACTTCTGCTCGTTCAAAGTCCGAACGACTTAAGCCTGACCCTTCCCCAACCCCAACGTTTTAAACACAAATCATTATTGGTTAGAATGATTTGCAAAAATCGTTCCCACTATGCATGATTTATAGTGTTATATCTCGTTAATTTTTTTTATGTAGTATTTGCTTAAATATTTTTACTGTTTATTATATTTTATTAAAAAAGCCAAATTGTCCTTAATTTGGAACATAAAAAAAATGAAATGACAATATTTATCAAGTAATAATTGTAACTAATCAAATAACAACTACGGCAATAACAACGAATTTTACCAACAAAAAAAAACAATGAACAATCCTAACTTATTAAATGACAACAACTAAATTAGTCAACTAATTTCACTAAGGCAATTATGGTAACATGATTGATATGAGATTTTGAAATTCAAATAATATTTAAATGAAATTTTCCTTTAATTGGGATAATTCCATTTAAATATCTTTTCAATTTCAAAATCTCAAATCAATAATTTTCTATAAAATTGAGTTGTCAGTTGCACTACGAGTTTGGGTAATTCTATTACTCGTATAGGTAACAGGACTGATTTGGGATTTTAAAATTCAAATGGTATTTAAAGGAAATTCTCCCAACTTAATTTCAAAATAAGCCCCAAGATCTTCATAGGAGTTAAGCCGTTTTGAGGGACCATTTTGAAACTATCATATTTCGGTAGTCCATACATGTCTTTCTCCCTTTAATTACTTAAAGATTTGGAATAAGATGTGGAGACAGACCTTGATGAAGTCATGGAATGTCAAGTAGGAATGTGTTGAGTATCCTGCTTCTGTGATAAGTTGCCTCAATACTTGCTGGAAATTAAACAATATACAAACATATTTTACTTTTGAGGGAAAAAAAACAATTAGGGAAATTTGTATTGAGGTCTCAAATAAGGGACTTTACGTCAAATAGGTCCCGTGTGGGAAATTTATTATTGTCAGGTCTCAAGGTTGTTAATATAGCCTCTGGGGTTGTTAATGAAAACCTCGCGAGGTTGTTATTAACAACCCCAGGGGCTATATTAACAACTCTGGGGTTGTTAATTGGAACTTAACAATAATAAATTTCTTATCTTGGGACCTGAGAAGAGTATATTTTTTTCACAGAACCTATTTTATGTATATTTTCTTATTTGGGACCTAAGTGTAATTTTCCCAAACAATTATTGCATAAATTTTCAAGATAGGTAATTGTGATGTAAACAAAAACAAAGAAAAATCATACTCCCTCTCTCCTTAATATAAGACATATTTACCTAATTTAATTATATTAAAGAAGTTAGTTATATGATATGTATTTTTTAAAATATCATAATTATCTTCCTTAATTCCCTTATTTCCTTCCCTTCTTGATTATTATTAAGGTAGCATCAATAGAGATAAATTATAAAAATATTGACAAATATGATAAATATATTTCATATTTAAAAATTGAGATTAACTCTCTTAATATATCCTATATTAAGGACTAAAAGGAGTAATACTAATACAGTTGAAATTATGTTGGACAAAAATTATTAGCATTTCATTTATCTTTGAATAAACAAGCCACGCAAGAGAAACCAAAAGATCAAATAAACACAAGAGAAACCAAATCAATCAGCATAACATGAACACCTCAATTCATTTTATTTCTTGAGTTTATCTTTTCCCCCCAAATTAGCCCTATTAACTGCACATGTCCATCAATGGCAATAATTAAAGGGGTTTAGCTGACACATTTTTAACAAATCACTTGCTTAACTAATTTTCTTTTACATTTAGCACTCCAGGAAGTATATTGATACTTGGTCATACCTCTCTCTGTTCATCAGACATGAATGGACCTGACAAATCTTTTAGCACTTCCACCATATCTTTCAAAGACACCTTCCCATTACGATCTGAATTATACACCTTAAAAATCACTGAAACAGAGGAAGATCATAAGCAAATAAAAGCAATAATACTAATGCAAGTCTTAAGATGAATGATTGGTCATTAGTAGAATATACTACCACAATGAATGAGAAGGAAAAGAAATATGCAATGTAAGCAAAACAAAAGGCTAGTGTAGTGTGAAGATGGTAGGCTTAGGCCAAAATTACACTCAAGCGACATTGAGTAGAGGAAGATCATATCAAACACTCAATGGGTTTATAGAGGAAGACATATTGATTAATGATATATCTAAAGATCTAATTTTTAATAGAGCATAATATGATCCATATAACCGACCCCACTTAGTAGGATAAAGTTTTGTGTTATTATTGTTTGTTCTTTTTTATAAGATATTATTCTTAAGTACATCATATTCCTTTTTATAAGATAGGATTCTTAAATATGTCATTTTTTTATAAGATAGGTTTATGGGATGTTTCTAAAGTCCTTTTTAAGCTCCTCATTTTACCCTCACTTAATTACAAAAATTACTTATTTAATTATCTATTTTCCAAGATAACTTTCTCTCACTAAAACATATTCTCTCTCTTCCACATAAAAGAAGTCATTTTTTGAAAGCAAAATTTGCTTTTTACATATTTATTGCACCTAACTAATTTTAAAAGATTTTTCAAATAACACAATTTGGTTAATACTATCTTATAAAAGGAATGGAGGGAGTTATGACTTCTTCTTTTTCGCTAGAGGAGCAATGACTATTAAGTTCTTGTAAACATGTTTGGAAATGCACAATAAGTGACTTATTGTGCAATATAAGAAAGACCCTCTCACATATTCACTTTGTATTCTACAATAAGTCACTAATAAATCACTTATAAGTCATTCCAAATACACATTAAATACATAATCTGCTGAATAACTGGCACATACATTCTATTTTCTGCTGTGGGCTAGCTTTGGAACTGAAAGCAGTCAAGAAGGCCACAAAGTCCTTAAAATTCAAAGCATCAACCATCTTGAGTAGCCTCTGCAAAATAACCACCTAAAAAATCAAACACATCAACCAAACTGACATTTAAGTTCCGAAGCAGGTTCAATGTGTGTTTATATGAGGATCATTGGCAACATAGGCAGAAAATCTGGTTTGAGTAGAGTCTAAAGACACTATCCTTAATGGTGTGTTTGGATGGGGAGAAAAAGAAAGAAAATGAATATTAAGTTTCAAAACTTCCATAAATAGTTAAAAAACTTACTATTTTTGAAAGTTTTCTCCTATAATTTTTTTTCCCCTTAAATTTTCTCTCCATCTAAACATAGGGTAAGAGTTATTCTACTACACAGGGTAAGATATGGCAATTCCCACAATTAAACTAACCTTTTTCTACATAAAACAAGATTATACCTGAGAAAGTGGATTCATTGCAAACTCAGGGACAGATAAGAACTCATCAGCTGAAATAAGTCCTTTGGCATTACAATCAAGCTGGCAGAAGCTTTGGTACAGGGCCACTATTTCCTGCTGCGAAACTGAATTTCACACCAGAAACACACAAACATATAACTAAGAGAACAGAAACAATAATTTAACAACACTAAAGACAAACCAATATAAATATAACTTTACAAGGATAACCTACATAAAGAATTGCAGTATTTTTGGACTTCCTCGATGTCATATTGAGTTAGCATTGAGCAGTCCCCATTAATTCTCAGCTCCAAACTGAACAACTATATTTCACACTCAGTCAAACAAACTGACAAGACAGTCCCTAATTCTTGAACTCATTTAACTTTACAAGCTAATTTACAGATTCCCAGGACTAGTACGAAATACATAAAATGCTGCTCTCTCTATTTCTATTTATAAGATCCTTTTGAAGAATACTAAGAAAATCTTAAAAAATTTAATTACATTACTTAATAATATCATATATTGTGTTTTATTACATTATATAATAATTCATAAATCAAACAACATAATTTGAAGAAAAACGACAAACTTTAATATCTTAAAATAATGTAATTATCTCTCTTAATATTTTTTAGAATTCTCTAAAAAAGTTTTATAAATAGAAACGAAGGAATACCATGGCAGAAATTTAGTTTTCTAAAAAGCTAATAAACAGATACTCTGGCTTACTGAATGAGCAAGTTGTAGAGTAAAAGAATCAAACTAATAGCTTTTCTTTATCAGAATTTTCTGGGGCAGGCAAACGAGTCTAAAGCAGAGGAACGAGAGAGAACCTGAAGTTTTCGTTAGAGCTGTGAGCTACAAGAGTGACTTGCAACCAGCGAGGAATGGAGAAATATGCGCTTAGGTTTTCACCGTCAACATCGACTGAGTGGAAAAGAAAGCAACTATTTTTGTTGTAATTCATAATATGTGACGATGAAGAACGCTTCCACGTGTATCCCCTTAGAGGAATGACCAGTAATAACGTGTACAGAGAACAAACTACGTACAAACAAACCCATTTTCAAAAAACGGACCTTTTGCTAGAAAAAGGGGGATAAAGATACGACCTTTAACCACTTTGCAAAAAAAAGAAGAAAATGACTTGTGAGGGTGAAGCTTTGAGAGTTATCTTATATTTTGAATAGATGGGTTTTTTCAGTTATTAACAATTAACAGGATAATCATGAAGAAGATATTAAGCGAGTGGCGTTAGCCAGATGAGGATGATAAGTGATCTTTGGGTGTATTGGCCATTTCATATGCTTATTCATTTGATATTTGAATAGATCGCTGATTTAATGATACTTCCTACTTCTGTATCGAGTATTGACTATCTCTCAAGTCTCAAACTTTATTTTGTCGCAAAAAAAAAAAATCTCAAACTTTATCTTTTCCCTTAATATTGATATCCAAAATCAAACGGTCAATCTCATTATATTTCGCTCTGCTGCTAACAATTCGACTCCCAGTCTCTCTCCTCTCTCCGAATTACGAGTAGGTCGTTTCATTCCTTTTAGTTCTTTATTCTTTTTCCTTCCCTCTGTTTTTTTGTTCCTGTCACTTTTCTTCGATTGGTCGTGCTTCATTGGTTATCATTTTCACAAGTCCTAGATATTTAATACTGTACAATTGAATCATTCGGGTCTAATTATGACACAACAAAGATCTAAGTCAGCAGGTTTATAGAATCAATTTAGTGTTAATCTCGTCATTGATCTTTAGAAGTTTACCCTCATTTTATTTTAATTTCGCTCTCTCAAGTTTCAAACCACGCGCTTGCACTTTCAGTCTTTCAAAAGGCAAAATAGTCAGAGTTTCTATTAAATTATTAGGACCAAGAACCAAAACCTACAATTTTAAAACTTGAGATCAAACCAAAATGAAAACAAATTTTAAGCATCAAATATTATATTAGCCCTTTAAGTTTTTTCTCTCAAGTTAACAAAAGAAGTAATTCACAGGCCACTTGAGTTTATATATAACACCTTCACTGTATCGACAACTACTATTCGTTTCCCTTAATTCACCTTTCCTTAGTTTCTTCTAATAGACTGCTGCAGCAAATAGTCTCTCTTCATTCACTTGACGATTCTTAACTTAGAGTCACAATGATTAATGTTTGACCATTAATATGTGAATCTTGACAACCAATTCAAACTTGCCCAAACAACTACCGACACATCAAAAGAACTTCAAAACATAAGCAAGGTCCTATTCCCATTTGACCAAAGCACACTCCATGATTGGACAATAGAAATTTCATTTCGTCAATATCAAGGTAAAAGCAAGAGTTTTTTTTGTAACAAATCTGAAGTTCCCATAATTAAAACGCTGCGGCCAAGAGGTGGGGATGCTATTGGGTACAAACGAAAATTGCTTTTGAGTTCGTCCATGGCAGACCCTATTCTCATCTGAAGCGGGAAAAGATAAACAAAAAAGATACCTCTTGATCCTTCCATGTATTTCCCATTGCCTTATTCCCTTAAAAGATCTTAAATAGTAAACCACCATGAGTGGCGAAGAATGGAGCAAACACGAGTGACTCCACCGCCATGAGCTTAATCAGGATGTTGAGTGATGGGCCGGAAGTGTCCTTGAGAGGGTCTCCAATGGTGTCGCCGATAACAGCAGCCTTATGTGGATCAGATCCCTTTGGCCCCAAGGTCCTAGCGTGCTCAGATGCACCAGCCTGAGTAATTTCATTCATTACTCATCAGAAACAGAAAAATAAAGCAATCAAAATATTGTGAAAGATGCTATTTGTACATGTTATGTAACAAGCATGAAATTTACCTCAATGTACTTCTTAGCGTTATCCCAAGCACCTCCAGTGTTGGATGCTGAAATTGCGATCTATTGGGAAAAATGTGAAATGCAGAATAGATCAAAAGAAAATAGATAACATCAATGTTTCATGTTTTAGTAAAGAGTGTTTACCTGAACACCAGAAACAAGAGAGCCAGCAAGAACGCCTGAGAGGGTTTCAACACCAAAAAATGTACCAACGATGAGTGGGGTGAGCATGACAAGGGCACCAGGAGGAATCATCTCTTTGATAGATGCATCAGTAGAGATTTTGACACAGGTAGCATAATCAGGCTTGGAAAGACCCTCAATGATGCCAGGAATGGTGTTGAATTGCCTACGAACCTCCTCAACCATCTTCAAGGCAGCACTTCCTACACTCTTCATGGTCATCGCAGAGAACCAGTAGGGAAGCATGGCACCCACTATGAGTCCAATGAAGACCTTAGGGGTCAAGACATCTACAGTTGAGATTGCAGCTCGGCTCACAAAGGCACCAAAGAGTGCCAAAGACACTAGTGCTGCAGATCCAATGGCAAAGCCCTGACACAAAGGGAAAAAGCTAAGTGATGAAATACATGGCACATAAGCATAGGGTATTTTTGTAACTGAGTTAATCTACTATCAAATAGGCAGGTACACAGAAGCTCTTGTTTCATAAAGGCAAATATCAACCCAAGGACGGGAAACTTAAGATAACTAAGCAGATGTATTTTATTCGCCATTATGATGCAGGAACATCCATCAAGGCTCACCCTCAGTTGAGCCTTGAGCCAATAGATCTCATGGCCAACATCTATATTATGAGAAAATAGCTATGAAGAAGCAAGAATGATCTTGTGTGGCTCAGCACACACAATGTACTACCCAGAAGAAAAATCAGAGAAGGTTCTCAGAGAACAACAATAAAGCAACCCATAAAGAATCAGAATACCTTTCCAATGGCAGCAGTTGTGTTCCCAGCAGCATCAAGTGCATCAGTTCTCTCACGAATGCGGTGGCTCATGCCTGCCATCTCTGCAATACCTCCGGCATTGTCACTAATGGGCCCATAAGCATCAATAGCCAGACCAGTAGCAATGGTGCTTAGCATCCCAAGGGCAGCCACAGCAATGCCATACATCGCAGCAAAACTGAAGCTGACGAAGATACTGACTGCAATGGCAAAAATGGGAATGATAACAGATTTGTATCCCAGGGCAAGGCCAAAGATAACATTAGTAGCAGCTCCAGTCCGGCAAGAATCAGCTACATCTTGTACAGGGCTGCAAGAAATAATCTAAATGATCAAAATCATGAAGACAGCAAGAAATATAGGCTTGCATCCATACTTGGCAAACATCCAGGTACCTGTAAGCATTGCTAGTATAATACTCGGTCACAAATCCAATAATAAGTCCGGCCCAGAGTCCAACTCCCACACATAGGAACAGCTGCCTGGTAATTTCAACCATGTTAGTAGGTGAAGGTTGTTATCATAACCAGACAAAACAAAAACAACCAAAATACAAGTCCATCAGCATGAAGTAACCACACTTCAAAAAAAAAAAAATTATGTCCAAGAGTATCTTCAAGCAAAAGAACACAGTACCAGCTCTTAACAGCTTTTTGAGTCCCAAAGTTGAAAATTGTGAAGGATGAAGGCAGAGCAACCCAAGAAACAATTGCTATTCCAATGGTCATAAGAACTGTGGAGATGATAAGTTGCTTCTTCAATGCTGGTTCAATTTCCTTAACAGCCTTGATCTCAAAAAAATCAGTCGCAAAGAGAGTAGTGAGCAAACAGACGAGAATGCCCATAGAACTAATGAGCAAGGGATATAACATTGCTGTAAACTCGTGGTTGACTCCAAATGAAGATATGGAAGCAACGACAAGCGCAGCACAGGATGATTCTGCATATGAACCAAACAGATCAGAACCCATTCCAGCAATATCTCCAACATTGTCACCAACATTGTCAGCAATCACCTGAAGAGACAAAAGAGAAGACTTGTTACTATTAAAACTCAGAACAGAGATAAAATTCTTATGGAAAAGCATCAGTCATCAATTAATTGAACAATTTATCACAGAGGGCCAGGATTGCTTACAGCTGGGTTTCTTGGGTCATCCTCAGGAATATTTCGCTCAACTTTTCCAACTAGATCAGCACCAACATCAGCAGCCTTGGTGTAGATACCTCCACCAACTCTCCCAAATAAAGCCATGGAAGATCCGCCCAAACCATAACCAGTAATAGCCTCAAAAAGGCCTTCCCAATCATCACCATAATATATCTTGAAAAGATTGATGGCTATGTAAAGCACCAGAAGACCATTTGCTGCAAGAAGGAAACCCATAACTGCACCAGACCTAAATGCAGTAATAAAAGCCTTACCAACTCCCTTTCTTGCTTCCAATGTTGTCCTTGCATTGGCATAGGTGGCTATTTTCATCCCAAGGTAACCTGAAAGGACTGAAGTTATAGCACCAAGCAAGAAAGACACGGTGCTGAAGATTGCAGTTGCAAGTGCTGGCTTGCACATCTTATCCTTAGCATATGTGCAGGGCTGACTCTTGGTGCTGAAGCCTTCCACAGAACCCAGGAAAAGGAAGATTAGAACTGCGAAAGCAGCCATGAAGACTCCCACATACTGATATTCAGTAAATAGGAAGGATGTAGCACCTGCAAGATTGCGTACACGTTTGAATAAATACACAATATATCCTGATGATTTTACTAATCACATCATGCCAAGACCCTAAAAGCTAAATCAAGAGCACATAGAAACATTAAAGTGAGTAGTAAGTCAGAAATATATTCGAGAGAATGAAAATAGCCATCGCTTATATGAAGATGCACATAGCACTTGTTCAATTCCGCAAACTATACGAATTCACTGGAAGTTATAGTCGCCACTGATCGAGTTTAAAGTAGAAAACAACTTTTCTCTAATAGCATACGCCGGAAAATTAAAATTTTAGAAATGTCGGTGTCGTTAACACGTAGTAGTATTATCCATAGTTCTGTCTCCTGGATACAATGCGCCAAACGCCCTCTACGTTACTGGGAAATGTGTAGAAGACATGTAAAACTCAAAATTTACGCCCAACATCAAAACCCCGTCACGAGATAAATAATAACACAGATCACAAGGTGGGCAAGAAAATATGATCAAATCACAGGAAAATAAAGTTCACGTGCTGTGCACATGATCAGAAATAATTGGTCATTTAAAATTACCAACAATAACAATCGCTTATTGCTAAGAATATATAAGAATCCAAGCCCGAGAATATAGAAAGCAGATCTGATATCAGATACAAGATCATTCAGCCTCTGAATCCCAAACGAGTTCATAAGAAATAAAATATCCCTAAAAAGATCCAACTAGTAAGAACCATTAAAAGAAAAAAGCAGAAGATTGATAAATTACTTTCAAGTAATGACAATGAAAAAGAAATTTTTTTCTCCTCGTAATCTGCCGAGTTTAAATAATCCGAATGTGTATTCTCAAGGTGATTCAAACCCCGCGGGCTCCTTGCAAATCATGAAACAATCATACAAACAACACAGCCAGAAAAGATCAGATTTTTCACTCAATTAAATGTTTTCGCAACATGAGAAAGAAGCTTCAATCAAACGTTAAAATTAGAAATTAGAAATCTCAAAGAAAACGAAGCATTTATATTTGCTCGTTCGCGAAATTCATTTAAGAAATATTAAGACTCAGGACCCATAGCCAGATCTCAGACAAATCTCCAGATCTAAAATTCAAGCTCACCTTCGGAGATGGCACTCTGAATATCAGCGCATTTGACGACGACATTGTGGTCATTGATACCCTCCTCTTCTTCAATCAGGTAGTCTCCGTACCCATTCTTGTTACCCGGAGACGACGACGGGCTGAGACGCTCGGGGGTGAGTTTCACACGCGAAACAAGGAACCACTGCACCAAAGAGAAAAGGATCCCGACTATAGCACAAACCGGGATCACAATCTCAGTCGCAAGCTCCGACAACAGAGCAACACCCATCCTGGCCTGAAACCTATCACTGCCTGTGACCTGAAGCAGAAATTGAAGCCTCGACTACCGGCTACCAAAATACGGAGACCCTCTAACAAAGGAAGCGAGCTCCAGCACTGCGAGGGAAATGAACATTTATAGTGAAACAAACGCCGTTGCGAAGACATGGTGTCTCTACGCTCAACACCATATAAGAAACTCGACCCGAGATCTTAGCCGTCCGATTCTACAAACAGATTAATGGTTATCCGAAAGGGAATATCCAGTAACGCTCACTTGATGTACCGGTGATGTGTCGTTTTCTGACGAGTTGAATCGGGGAAATAAAATAAAGGGGAGATGATGGTAGAATCTGGACCGTTTAATCTGTCGGTTTGACGGTGATGATTGGGAATGAGGGTAGAGATGGTGGGATTAATTTTTATGCAGTAGCAGGAGATTGTGAGGCTAAGGAAATTAATCAAATTATAGTTGAGCATATTATGGAAGTATTGACCTAAATAATAAAAATAGTATAGAGAGTATCGTGTGAGTTATTGAGAAACGGCTTTGGTGATGCTGACGTAGGATGGGTTGAATGGCGTGCAGAGCATCCTATCGGATAAAAGTCGTTTTCCTTTATTGACATTTTCTTTTTCTTTTTTTTCCTATAATTCTAATTTCGTAAATGTGCCGTTTTACACCAAACCGTATTTTGCATGTCTGTAGTTTTTCCCCCCTGAATTTGGTCAGCTGTTTTCAATTTAGTTTTAATTATTTTGTTTAAAATCCGGAAAAAAATTATGTTGTTAAATATTTTGTATTATTTTAATAGATACAGAACATTGAAACAAAATTTGTTTTCTGAATTTGGTCAATTTAGTTTTAATTATTTTGTATACATTGCTGGAAAATAAATTGTTTAATTTTTTTATTATCTTAACATATACATACTCATGTTTCAAACTATCACATTTTAACCGGTCAAAAAAAACTCACATTTAAAGAAAATCAAATTTATTATTCAAAAGCCCTAACCTAAGACCTCAAATTCGGTAAATCTAGTCACAATGACGTGTAATACATATCCAACACGGATCTATCTTGATATTTTTTAACCTGATCTATCTTAAATCTTAATAAGATCTTAGAAATTTATTTAAATAGTTATGCAAAAAAAATATTCATGCATGGTTTACATTTTAAATGCATTTTGTATGCATATAGGGAAAATAAAAAGTTATACATTGAATTGTGAGTGGTGAGTGTAATCTGCAAATTAAATTAAGCATCAAAACACCTAAAAGAGTCATTTCTATTAAAACATGGATAAGCATACCTCTAAAGAATAATTTTATTAAAAAAATTTCTGCATTAATCGTTTTATCAATTGAATTGGTTATTAGGGACTTTTTTTCCAGGAAGACTTGGTTATTAGTATTTCAACCCATAGAAACAAACTTTCATTTTATAGAAAATCTCAACAAAATTATCTTGAAATCGTAAGTGTTTACTTTTTTTTTAAATAAAGGTTTACTTTTTTCAATAAAATTATTAAAATTTTATAATTAAATAATTAAAATATAAAAAAATTGGTTTAAATATATTTTAAATCCAAACAATTTAAATTAAATATATCAATACCTATAATTTATCATATTCAATCAAAAAAATTATATACAATTGATATATAAAACCATTGAATATGATCAAATCAAAGAATGAGTTTAAGAGCCATAAATCAACATAATTTTACAAATTAGAAATATATCAACAATAAACTAGCGTGTGAATTCTCGAATATATTTGAGTTTACAATGAATTTAGAAGTGAGTTCACACTAACCAGGGGCGTGTGGTAGAGCGGTAGGGGCTCTTCCACCCTTAACCTTGGTCAGGGGTTCGATCCCTGGCCTT
>JBAGKO010000012.1:13725157-13735462 GCA_037177275.1 Acacia concinna
TATAATTACTTAATATTTTTAATATTTAATGGTAGTAATTATTTAATATTTAAAAACATTTATGGATGGGCACTTTGGTCAAATTAAAAAATTATAATGGTGATAGAGTTTTTTCACTTAATTACCAAATGTATACATCCCTATTAATCACTTATGGCAATGTAATGCTCATTATATTTGATGTAATCAGGATTACATTTTCTAATTTAGTTTACATTACGTAAACCCAACGAAACACTGTAATTAATATATTGTATCTATATCACATGTAATCATCTCTAATGGAATAGAATCAAACGACTATAAGAAAGTATTAAATGTTGACTAAGATATAAGTCAATGGATATTTAGATAAATAATATTTATAACAACAAAAATAATTTTGGGGCCAAAATATAAAAATTAAAAAAAGCAAGAACAACCTGACACGACAGGTCAACGTGGGAGGCGAAGATCGTTCAAAGTCGTTCAGCCAATCAATGACATAATTACACCTTCGGATTTTTAGTTAGTTAGTTAAAGTGCTAACGGCTCTTCCTCTGATTTTTCCCTTTATTAAAATAGTAATAAATCTTATTTTCTATTTTTGCGATTTCCTCCGTTCGTCTTTATTATAAAACACCAAATAACAATTTTATTAGTTATTTTTATAAGGTACTTCTAAGTTTTTAATGTGTATTAAATTTAATTTTTTATATCTGCCCATATTTAATAAGAGTAATAAGAGAAAGTGACAATTAATATAGTATTTGAGTTTAGTGTAATTAAAAATGGTAATATTAGAAATTATTTGAAGTTTAGTCTAATTTAAATGCTTTTAATTAATTTTATTGGTTTGTAAAAATTAGTCATTAGTGCTTTCTTGTTGACAAATTTTTGATCAAATCTATCATTTAGATATACTCTCCCCTTTAACAGTTTTAAAATCGTAAAAATAGTAGTAATAATGAAATTTGTAATTCCAATTCCAATTCTAATAAATTCTTCAGGTCCCATTCTTTTCTCTCGTTTTTAAGCCAACAATATGGACTGACAGACTTTTATGCATCCGGCTACTATATAGAGAAAAGTTTGTTTAGAAAATTCCTCAAATTTACAAAAATAGTTATACGATATTTCAAAAGATGCCCATTTTCCTTTTTTTAAATCTATTAATACTAATTAATCTTGTTGATAAATTTTTTTCACAATTTAAAATTATTTTACAAAATTTTGAAGAGGAAAAATTTTGTCAATAATAATAATAATAATTAATCAATTAGATCCATTTTTTCTCAAAATTTAATATTAATTTACCTAACGGAAAATTGCAACTATAGTAGTTATAGCAAGATTAAAAGATTCATTATTGATTGGAAAGTCGCAACATACTACTCTTTCCAATTCTAATTGGAAGGTCCATTAACTTTTTTAAAGAATCTTATAAAAAGTTAATTACATTACTTAATCATATGTGTTTTATCATATTATATATTGTATTAATTTATAAGTCAAATAACATAATTTAAAAAAAACGACAAATTTTAATATCTTAAAATAATATAATTAATTTTTTTAACATTCTTTAAAAAAAAAGTCAACCAGTCCCTTATAATTAGAACCAAAAGACTTTTAAAAAAAATTAAATATCTAGATTATTGGAAATTTAGATTTCGTTTGTTGACCGCCTCCTCTTCTCGTGATCTCCGCACCCATATCCTTCCCTTCCCTTCCCTTTTTCAGTTTTCTTCTTCATGAACTTTCACACACTCGTTTCCAGCTCAGCCTCGTGACCTCCGAAAACATTTGATCCAATCTCATTTTTTAATGTAATCCCTAATACATTTAATTTTACCGGCTATGGGATCTAATCTAATCACCTAAATTGGAAAACACGGAGTAGTAAGTATTATTTTTATTTTCTTTAATACGCCTTAAATTAAATTTATGATTTCCTAAATTATCATAATCTGGTCGCTTGAATTTCAAGGAAAATATAACGCATCTGATTTACCGGAATTTCGGATTGGGATAAGATAAAAGATTCGATTTAATTAATTCCATCTCTGAAGTCCCAGGCAAGCTTTATAAGTCAACTATGTGAAAGCGGTGATTCACAATCCAGGCGCCAGGAGAAAGAAGTAGAGGAGGAGGAGGAAGAAATTGTGAGAAATGTCGAAAGAAGAAGCTTTCATTGGGTCGATTGACCAGGGAACTACAAGCACAAGATTCATCATCTATGATCGCTCTGCAAAAGCCATAGCATCTCACCAGGTCGAGTTCACTCAGCACTATCCAGAAGCAGGGTAAACCATGATTCCTTCTCTTTCTTTCTCTTCGTTTCAATTCTCTTCAATTTTTTTTTTCCTTCTGATTTTGTGATTATTTGTGGCGTCGCCGGTAGATGGGTGGAGCACGATCCTGTGGAGATTTTGGACAGCGTCAGTGTGTGTATTACCGGGGCTCTCGACAAAGCCAAGGCCAAGGGAATCGACGTCGTCAAGGGATTGAAAGCGATCGGTGTGACCAATCAGAGGGAGACTACTCTACTTTGGAGCAAATCCACCGGGCTTCCTCTGTACAACGCAATAGTTTGGATGGATGCTCGTACCAGTTCTGTTTGCAGGTACTTCTTTGTATTCTTTTCTTACCTTCCAAGAATTCTTCCTCTAATTGATAGCCATTCGTTACATAACATAGTATGTATAAACTTATCCAATTATTTCTGTGCTGTTTATGAGTTTTGGATTTTGATAATGAGTTTGTTGCTCATCCATAATTTTTTCTTAACAAATTGGGATTGCATCACTATTGCATTAATAAATTATTATCCCATTCAATGAAGAGAATGGGATTTTCAGTTTGTCTGCTCTGGAAATAGCTTGAACAAATTGATGGGATAGCCTTGACATCGTGTGTGTATATTGATATTCTTTGGCATGTTTGGAGCTGGACTTTCTTTTGATTCGTAGTTTTTTTGGGATTTGATTTTCTTTAATTACTGTCAAGCAGGAAATTGGAAAGTGAGTTATCAGGTGGGAGAACCCATTTTGTGGAGTCCTGTGGTCTGCCTATAAGCACTTACTTCAGTGCCACTAAACTGTTATGGCTGATGGATCATGTGGTGGCAGTGAAGGATGCCATCGAGAAAGGAGATGCTCTCTTTGGAACCATAGACACTTGGTTGATATGGAATTTAACTGGTGGAGTGAAGGGTGGATTGCATGTCACCGATGTTTCAAATGCATCAAGGACAATGCTGATGAATCTTAAAACTCTTGACTGGGATGCATCCACATTAAAAACCCTAGGCATTCCTGCTGAAATTCTCCCAAAGATTGTAAGCAATTCTGAAATCATTGGAAAGATTTCACAGGGATGGCCAATTACCGATATCCCAATTGCTGGGTGTTTAGGTGATCAGCATGCTGCAATGGTAGGACAAGCTTGCCGAAAAGGAGAGGCTAAAAGCACCTATGGAACTGGTGCTTTCATACTCCTAAATACTGGCCAAGAGATAGTTCAGTCAACAAATGGTCTTCTGACCACTTTATCCTTTAAGCTTGGTCCAAATGCTCCTGCAAATTATGCACTTGAAGGATCAATTGCAATCGCTGGAGCTGCAGTGCAGTGGTTAAGAGATAGCCTTGGTATTATTAGTAGTGCTAAGGAGATAGAGGATCTGGCCTCACAAGTTGAGTCCACTGGTGGGGTTTATTTTGTTCCTGCTTTTAATGGCTTGTTTGCTCCATGGTGGCGAGATGATGCTCGTGGGGTCTGCATTGGAATTACAAGATTTACAAGCAAGGCTCATATTGCTAGAGCTGTGCTTGAGAGCATGTCTTTTCAAGTGAAGGATGTCTTGGATTCAATGAAGAAAGATTCTGAGGAAACTGATAAAGATAAGAAAGAAAATGAGGAATTCTTGCTCAGAGTGGACGGTGGGGCAACTGTTAACAACCTTTTGATGCAGATTCAGGTTTGGGTTTATTTCTTCTATTATTTATGCACAGCTATGCAGAAGCTTTGGTATGATTCTGAATATGAAATTTTATTTCGTGTTCATTTTTGCATCTCTAATGCGAGATATACTTAATTCTTATCGATCAGGTTTATTTTATTATATGCAAATAGCTGGATCCCTGTAAATTATTCATGTGGAAGAGTAATGCAGAAAAGCAGTGAAATGTTCAGCTATTATATGGAATATCTTGTCTCATAAATTACTGAAAATCTTTTTAGTAACAGTTTGTTGTATCATATAACTTGAGCCATGCTGCGTCTGTTAATTAGTGCATTCTTTTATTATAATGTTCTACAGGCAGACTTGTTGGGAAGTTCGGTGATTCGACCAGCCGACATAGAGACAACAGCGCTCGGTGCGGCCTATGCTGCTGGGTTAGCTGTTGGGGTTTGGACAGAAGAGGAGATCTTTGATTCTGGTGACAAGGTGAAAACTTCTACTGTTTTCCGTCCAGTATTGGACGAGCAACTGAGGAACAAGAAAGTGGAATCTTGGTGCAAGGCAGTAACCAGAACATTTGACTTGGCTGACCTTTCTCTTTGATTTGTTTCTACTCACTAATGTTTAAATTATTATGCACTTTTAGTTTCTTCATCTCTACATTTTCATGATCTTGCATTATATGCTACCGCAATCCACTGTAGTGAATAATTATTAATAATAACGCTTTCCCATATATGGCTTGTTACTTGTTACTTGGTCAATTCTTGTTGTACTCTTTTCTGAACGTCTTCTGGAATCAACAGAAACTAAAATGAAAAGAATATTGAATAATTATGCGCATTTTTGGATTTTCAATATGAATTGCAAGTCCCATACTTAGAAGCATAACTAGGTGGTTTACGGCTTTAGTGGTTCTTTATTTGGTAACTGTTGTTTTGATAATTATTTTATCTCAGGATGGGCTGAATTATTAGACAGTACTTACAATCTATTTAAGTAAACAACCTTAAAAGTTAAAACTATGTCTAGGTGGCCTACGTAGTAACTCATGCTAAATTGAGGTTGGAATTATGCCCCTTGAGAACATACAAAGTACAAACACATCCAATCAAAGTATTAATTAATGAAACTTCTATTATTAGGCGGACAAAGTTTTTCTTAAGTGTTTAAAGGAAATTGCATTGGCCCAAAATGGGGAGATTCTGAAGAATAGACATAGCCCATCTTAGGCCTATCAAACTAATTCTAGACCCACAAACTGGAATCATGGAATGTGACAACAAGCTTTTAAAATGTACCCAAGGTCAGAATCACTCATGATACATTAGCAAAGGAGGGCCTATCAAGATCATCTAAATTTGATTCTTGCCCGACACGGGTCTGAGCATGTGATTTCAATTCACACTAGTTTATTTGAATCTCAGTTAGGAGGTCCCACATGGTTTCTAATTAGCGTCGGGAATCAAGGCCGGCCCAGCCCTACAAAATTGGCCCATTAAAGCTTGATTTAAGAAAAACACGTTTTTTAAAGCCTGACCCGAAAGTGGCAGAGTTAGGGTTGGAAGCTTTTTAAATGTTTTAAAACATTTAAAAAGTCTAAATTTTACACAGCATGCAACAAACAAATGACATAATTTAAGGTATATTATTGTCACTTGTCAATAGACTACAAATATAAATAACACATACAAAACATAAAGAGCCAAACATTGTCACTAAGCAATATGATAATTGTCATTTTTCTCTTTTTGCAACTTGCAAGCTTGCAGCTTGGTATGTTTGGTCCCTCTAGTGTCCGTCATCACTTGTCTCATTAGTTTGTGTGAGTGTGTGAACGTGTCTGGTGCGGGTGTGTGTTCATTATTGTTTTGTTGGGTAATAGCTTAATAGGTTAGAGTTTTGGCTCAAAATAAATTATGCAAAATATTAAAAAAATTAAAAGGGTTTAAAAGGGCCAGCTCATGACCTTGCAGGGCCAGCCCTTTTAAGCCTGAGCCTCTACAGGATTGATCAGGATTGGCCCTTGTAGGCCTGATTCCGTTTTCAACCTTAAAAATACAAACTTGGCTTAACAGGCTCGGCCCGTTTTCCCAGCTCTATTTCTAATAAGAAAAAATTTTGTTTTGATATTTGGGCATTTGCCCTCTCTTGTGGCAATTTTTTTTTAAATTTAAAATTTGTTAATGAAATATTAGTAATTTATTATTTATTTTTATTTTTTAATGAGATGTAAGGAACTTTGGTAAATTTCCATTAAGGAAATAAATCCAATATTTGAACTAGCTCTCTTATATTAACTAATAAGGATTCGGGGTATAGATTACAAGTTACACCTATAAAACTTTAAGTCAAAATAAGACTAATAGTGCTTAAAACTGATTATTAAACAGAGAGAACAGTTTATGTATTACTAATATTTTCTTTACCCTCAAAGGTCAACTTTTTCCATGTGTTCCGTACAGTTTCCACTATTATTAACGCAAACAACTTCCATCATTTTAATATGCTTTGTCCTCCTCCACACCTAACCCTTGTCCCTAACACAAAATCCTATCTACTTTCGTAACAGAATTTTAGTGACATTATATAGTGTGTATTTAAATATAATATTAGCAATCAATAACACAAAACCCAGTTCTTCAAACTAATCATTAATTGATCCCACATGTGTGTCTTTTTTCCTTGTTTAATTAGTTAACACCCCCACTTTTTCATTCTGTGAGCATATTGGGAAATCATAGTGTCCTCCACAGAACTTCAAACTAATCATAAATTTAGTTAGGTAGCAAGATCAGAGTAAGGGACACTCTCCCTGAATTAAAACTTTTTCTTAGTATTATTATTGTTAATTCCATGTTCAAAAATTATTGTTACTTCGTTCTTTCTAGCTGGTGTATCCAAAGAAATTACTACTATGTTTTACTTCGGCTCTCAAGTTTATATAAATAAATTTTGTAGGTATAGAAAAATGAAGTCCAGTTGAGACAGTTATTTATGGACTAATGGTTTAAGTCGGGACCAACATGAAATCGGACAGGCCATAATTAAAATAATGTTTAAATAAAAAAACATAATTACACAAATATATAGAGAATTCATGTATAAAACCATATAGAATCAAACAAAATATAGTTAGCTGTAAGAAGGTGAACACAAATTTAAATTTTAGGAAATGCAATTGTAAAGAGAGATAAAAACTTTTTGCACTTTAAGTCTTGAAAGGAATTATTCTCCCTTGATCAAATAAAAAAAAACACTAATCTCATGGGCTATCTTTTCTTTCTTTTCTTTTTTTAACTCAAAGTGATTTGTTTCAGGCTCAATAACAAAATAAAAAATATATATAAATTTCAACCAGGGTGACCCATCCAAAAATCTTAACTAGACCAATAAGGGTATTGATTCACTAGTTTATTGGTTTGATTCATAAAACCAGGTTAGCTTTTGATATAATGGTCTAAATACCTTACTTCTCATTCTTTAATCCGGTTCCACCCTATAGGCAGGTAGGTTGACTAGAATCAATTTAAATATGAGAGGTTACTCTATTATAGTATTATCATATAATTTTTTTTCCTGAATATTATTGTTAAGTATCCAAGTAATTGACTAATTTAGATCAAGTTTTTGCAATTAAGATGCCTGCCCTCAAGAGTCTTTTTCAGGTGATGTCATTAGAAATCAATTTGTCACTTGACCAAACCTTAGGTTTAGGTTTATTCTTATTATATAATACGATAAATTGCATCACTAAATTTAATGAACCTTATATTCTTTCATGTCAATTCGTTTATCATATTCTACTTCAAAAAGTCTAATCACCAACCTATCTTTCTTCTTCTTTTTCTTGGAAGGGACTAAATTCTGGCTCTTTAAAAATTCTAAATATAATATTTTAATCTATATTATTTTTTAAATTTATAATTTTTTCTCAAACTATCTCTATTAATGGTCTATACTAAGAGGATTCTTATAGAATCTAAATGGTTGAAGAATGATTAGTAAATTTCAAAAGAGAGAAGTGAATTTGCTATAATTCTAATGGTTAAAGAATTTATCCAATTATAATTCTTTTTTCTATTCGTAATATTTTAACTTAGAATTGTTTGATTATTAATGGGTTGAAGTCAGTTTCCATTTCATTAGCTAGATCAAAAGAAGCTTTCCCCAAAATTATTATATAGTTTTTCAATTGTGGCAACTGATTAGGATGATCCCCAAATTTCAAAGTAGTGAACGACTCAAATTAATCAAACTATCATCACAACGTCTTATTCAATCCCTCACAGCTTGCTTCACATAGCTTTCCATTTATAAGAAACAAAGAAGCACAGATTTGACTTCTTGGAAATTTTGTTTTCCACGGCATTGGATTTATATATATGATGTTATAAATCATTTTAAATAACGTTTTAAGATCAATATGCTTAAAATGAAGCTAATTGGTCGTTATAGTTAATTTCTATAGTTGGTTATTAAGTAGTAATTAGCCAACAGTTACACATGGGGAGTGCTAACAAGTTGCTTTGATTTACCAAATTTATTGCTCATTTCAGTTTTTAATATAAGATATATATTAACATAATTTAGTTAGATTAAATAAGTTAATTATGTTACTTAATATGACGTGTACTTTTTAAAACATCATAGGTATTAGAAAAAAGGGTGTTTCCACTTACAATCTTCTCCACTTAATTTCTTAATCATTAGATCATGATTTTATGGATAAGATTTAATGCTATGCGTGAAATATTAAATATAATAAAAATATACAATTATAATATTATTTGATAACATAAAATTTCACCTATTAAATCATAATCAAAGGGTTGATGCATTAATTGGAGAGGAGGTTGATAGGGAAGTTAGTAGAAACATTCCTTAATTCCCCCAACTCCTTCATTTTTGTTGAAAGAACATCAATATCGTAAATCATTAAAAGTTGACAAATATAAAAAATAGGAAAAATTAAAATAAAGGACCTAAAGAAAATAATATTTATTGTATATGACCATAAAAACTATAATTACTTAAAATGATCAAACATCATAATATAAATTTAAAATGACTAAATGGTCCATAACAAAACTTCCTACATTATCTCTTGTATTCATAATAACAAAATAAATAAGATTAAAGCTAAAACCTCCCATCATTTAAATATGATATAATCGTGTTTGTTTCTTTACTCTTTCTTTTTCTTTAGATTTCGTATTGATATAATAAATATTATCATCAATAAGTTGTGCAATTTACACTATCAATGTTCATATTTAGAATTAATATAAACTCCTCAAACATATCCTATATTAAGGATTTGGGTATAAAAATTTGAAAGATAAGAAACATACATAGATTATTAGATAGGACTGACGCAACTTACATCAAATTTCTTATATTCATTTCGTCAGATTCTCCAATCACACATGTCATGTGGTCTATTTATTATATTTGAGCTTATAATTAAATTATCGTAATTCAAAAATAGGACACATAGTCACGTGTAATTGGATAACCTGATAAAATAGATATAAGGAACTTGACTTAAGAATTTCCAATCAATAATACAATTTATTTATGCTTTGGCCAAAAGAACAAATTACCTCTAGTGTACTACCTCTCTTTTAATTCGATACTAATCAAAGTAATAGAGCGCAGTTTGAATGGCAAGCAAAAATAGCATTAATATATATGTACTGATATATATATAGTGCTTAGGTATATTACAGTACTCCCACAAGATTTTACAAATTATTTACCAGTCTTAAAACAAATAGCATCTAGCTGTCTGCTGCAGCTGTTCCATGTCAATGCTAGTGTAAGCCCCGTTCCTTCCATTGACAGTCTGTATATCTTTGCCCTTATACTCGCTTTGTTCAGCTGAGTAGATTATATTTTATCGAAAAGGGTGAGATTCAAAAGAATTTCAATAGTAACTCGTAATCAATCATAAATATATGAAAACTATAATGCAATAAACCATATAATGCAATAGAACATTTATTCCACAATACTCATATCAACACCTTAGCCTTGTTTAGCTAGATACAATGCACTTAGGGGTGGATACGAGCCAGGCCAGGCTTGGCATTTAACAGGCCCTGCCTAATTTAAGACAAAGTGGCCTGAGCCTGGCCTGAGGCCTGTTTTAGGCCTTGTGATCGGTCTGAGCCTGGCTTGAACACAGGCCTGGCATAGGCTGAGGCTTGTTAATAGGCCTAGAATTTTAATAGGCCAAAGGCTTATAAGCTGCAGGCTGAAACAGGCCATCAGGCCTCCTTAACAGGCCTGAAATCACATTACCATAATGTACAAAGCTTCATAGCCACAATTCTTTCAAGTAACGTAATATCAAATGC